>CM076684.1:30925402-31260402 GCA_038501925.1 Xenopus petersii | reverse complement strand
ACTTTGAGAAATATAAGCCATCATTTTCTGGAATCATTCCCCAAGTGTTTGATGTTATCCTTAAACAAACACAACATTATTGTAGGGTACAAGAGGAATCCTTCCCCTGTTTTTCTGCATGTGACATCATCCAGCCGAGTTACAGGCTGGAGAGCGATCCGATTGGTTGGGCACCCCAGTGCATCCTTGGGAGAGAGGGTGTGCCTGACTTTGGAGCCAAATGCAAGGGGTCTCCCAGAGAGCTGAACAGAGCCAGCACGAGTAGCTGTCACGTACACAGAAGCTGTTAAATCTGTGGAATATGTGGAGGTACAGATTAAGCCCAGCCTGTTCCCTGCCAAGCTGCTAGAGACTCAGAAGGAGAAATGTGCCCCTGGTGAGATTGATCCTGCAGCAGAGCTGCCTATAATCTCCAGTGTGATTACCTCTGAGAGCACCCTGGTGAGTAAGCCACCCGAGGGAGGATACTGGCATGGATACAAGTGTGGGGCCCCAAAGTGAAGACAAGTCTTGTGTATTTACCTGCTACGTGGAAGCTGCTGCTAACTTCCAAAGGGAGAGATACTTTTGGGAAATGGTAGCATTACCTGGGGAATAAGAGCTCTGGGGAAGGGACATTTCATTTGAACTGTGTGCTTATTAACCCCTTCCAGAGGATTGGGACTTTGATATTAAAAAGGGCTGTGTTGGAGCAACAGTTAAGTACCTAATAGTGATTTAGGTAGTGTCCCACGTGTCCCCAGTGTAGGAGTGCATGGTGTATTAGTTGGCCCAAGTTTTATTGCAATTTATATAAAGTTTATATTTGTTCATTTGCAAACTGTGTGTTTTATTATCCCTAGTGGAATCCCCCCTGAGGTGTGTGCTGTAATTCCCAGTTCCCGGTACTTTTCATATGCAAAAGGGACTCAGGGCCCCTGGATTGCCAGGGGTATATTGCTTTTTAAAGAGACAGTAACCAAATTAGGGTTAAATTATCTATCCTTCCCATCTTCTAACCAGGCCTGGCAAGAGCTTAAGCTGGGGAACTATCAGATTGGTGGGATGCCCAATGTGCTGGGGCCATAGACTGCACACATGTCATGATTGACATGAGGAACAGTTTAGGAATCGTAAGAACACCCATTCCTTAAATGTTCAAATGGTGTGTGACAAAATGCAAAATAATGAGTATTTGCTCAGCCTTTCCAGGTAGCTGGCACCAATACATCACAAATCAAGCTGGACTATTTTTTTTGGCCCCTTGAAGCCCTCCCCCTAACTCGAGGGCCACAACCATTTAGCATGGAAGAAGAATTTTGGTTAGAAAGAATGGCAGGTTGTCCCCAGATGTGTTTGTTAACCTTAATAAATAATGATGTTTTTCTTGCTCAAGTTGCTTCTGTTTCAGTACCTGCTTTTGAGCCATAATTTGCTGATTCTGTTGTTAAGAATACGATTTTGATTGGATAAGATCTATTTGTTGCCTTTTCAATTAAAACAAGACTTGTGCTGTATCATGTAAATTTTGGTTTAGTTCCATTAAGTCCAAATGGATTAGAATCAAGGCTTGTTTCATTTGTTGAGTTTTTTTTTGTTTTCTGCAGTCCTTGATGAGAGGCGGTGAAAGGATTTTTCAAGGGGATCAGTCTCATTATGGTTGATTGTTTCCTCCTGCTCTTGATCAGGCTGCATCTGTATTTCTTGGGTTTCCTGGGGCACATCTACTTCTGTTGGAATGGGATCCAGAATCAATGTAACTTGATCATCCTCTAAAACTGGAAAAAAAAACAACAGTTGTAAGCACTACAAAAAACTAAAAAGACTTCTCCTATCCTGCATACAACATGCACGTCATAATTAGGTGAGTCTTTATACACATGTTTATATTTTTGGGAAAATGAGTCATTAGAACAAGAATTTAAGTTTTTTTTAGCCACCAGAATGTAAAAATGAAAATTAACTGCTGTGATATATATTGGATATGTCTAAGGAAGAGGAGATATTCCTGAGGGTTAGTGATGGGTCCATTGCTACTTTACAGAAGTTATTAGCAGAATTATGTAATTATTATTTTTTTTTTAATAGCTGACCAGTAAATGGTACATGTTGATTGGCTGGAATGGATATTGGAACTAAAGTGCAAACTTGCTATTTATATTTAAAAAGAAGATTACATACCTCAGGAATTCGATACAGCCTCAGAATTCTTGCAACCACTAGAGAGGAAAGGGATAAAAGATCTCCTATGAAACCAACTGTTTTAGATTTACTTACCCAGTCTGCTCCAGACAGAATCTGTAGCGCTCCTTCAACAGCCTGCATTTCATTGAAGCAGGTGTCATATATACGATATCCCACAGTAAGGTTTGGTAGAAATTGTGGATTCTCATTGATCTCATTGATAGCAAAGTCCATGGCAAGTACATGAAGATAACAATCAACAGATACCCTTTAAAAAAACAGATTAACTGGCATTTAGTTAGCACCACATATAAGGTCAACATTCCAACTTCTTCTACAAAAAACACATATTTGTTGGGATGTGAGTTCTTCCTGCATTCATCAAGGACCAGGAGCCGGCAGTAGCCGGCAGTTGTTAGAAGGTAAATTTATTTCCAGAGCTAACTATTCACAGAAAGCACTATTCCAACTCCATATAACAAAAATAAACAGGGTACTTTGCAACTACCTTTTTCCAGGCAGCCACCCTACACTCAGACTGCTGAGATCAGGAGTTCTTCTAAACAGAATTTTGTATGTTACTTAAGTATGTAAATCAGCCTTTCCCAGCAGCCCATGCTCTTAAAGGCACATTCAGCTACAACAAACTTGAAACTATTAACAAGAAAAAATACATTTCTATATATATACATTTTACTTTCTATATTCCCATAAAAGGAGCTTACAATCTTAGTATTCACAAAACAAAAGGCAAAACCACATTATCAGCATAGAAGAAAAGTACAGTTTGTTTACATGTGACCTGCTGCAGCTTTTACCAATTGCTAATTAAGCTCAGTGCATGCATCCTGCAAATACCCAGTGCTAAGGTTTTGCTCACATTATACCAAATGGGAACAAATACACTAAGGGGCAGATTTATCAAGGGTTGAAGTGAATTCAAGGGAATTTTCGAAGTAAAAAAAATCGAAATTCGAAGTAATTTTTTGGATACTTCGACCATCGAATAGGATACTACGACTTCGACTAGAAGTAAAATAGTTTGAATATTTGACCATATGATAATCAAAATACTGTCTTATTAAAAAAACGTCAATACTTCGCCAAATAAAACCTGCCGAAGTGCTATGTTAGCCTATGCGGACCTTCTAGAGCAGTTTAAGTTTTTTGAAGTCGAAGAAAAATAGTTTGATCGATCGCTGAAATCCTCCGAATCGTTCGATTATTTCAACCGTAGGATAGCCAAATTCGATGGAAATATTTTAATTCGAAGGTTGAATGTCGAAGTATTTTTATCTTCAAAATGTGACCCTTGATAAATCTGCCCCTAGGTAAGTAATATTTTTAATTCTTGTAATGCTGGATAAAATGTGGAGAGCATAGTTTTTTTTACTTTGTCTGCATAGGAAGAAAAATGGGAAGAAAAACAGGTTTGCTGGCCAGCATTCGAGAGAGTGGAAAAGCATTTATACCACACTTACAGGCAAACAAAATAAATCACTGTGCACATCCAAAGACTTAAACTCAGGTTGGGTTTTTTGGGGCAAAACTAGAATTTTTTGGGTTTTTTTAAAAACTCAAATTTTTCGAGATTTATTACAGCACAATGCAGCAAAAGCCCAAATCCAAAAATCTCAGACCTGCGAGTTTGTTTAAAAGTCAAAGGCCCCTTATCATATTTTGAAGTTTCTGTAGTCTGCGCTAGTAATTAGTCGAAAAATCCGACTTTTTTGAGCAATTTCGGGAAAAACTGAATTGTACAATTTTGGTTTTCGCTCAATTTTATATAGTTTTTACCTGAACCAATTAAGTCAAGCTTTTTAAATAATAAATAAGGTAAAATCTGGTATTAGAGTTTGGTCATGGTTTTTTTATTTACAAAATGAGATAAATTTGGATTTTAGTAAATAACCCTGTCAATGTCAATAAAGAATATTCCAGAGCATTTCACAAGCTAGAAAGAGACTTTTTCATTCACTTTTACAGGGATGAATCATCTTAGGTTATCAATATACTGTACACTTCACCTTACAACTGGGGGCATATTTATCAAAGGTCGAAGGGCGAAGTTAAAAAAACTTTGAACTTCAAATTCAAAAAGGCCAATCGAATGGAGGTCGAAGTTTTTTTGGGGTTGAAGTGGGCCGAATTCGGCCGACTTCGTATCGTACGATCTTACTTCCATTCAAAGTTTTTTTAACTTCGACATTCGATCTCTCAAACGCCCCCAATTGCCTCCATACAGGTTGTAGGAGGTCCCCCCATAGGCTGCTTTTTAGAAGGTGAAGGTGAAACAGCACTTCGGCAGCTTTTAGAAGGTGAATGGTCGAAGTCGAAGTTTTAAAGAGACAGTACTTCAAAAAAATTATTATTATATTATGAGTGTTTATTTCCTTTATCATCCTGTTGCTTTGGGATGTGATCTATTTGTTTTCCTCAGTTGCATTCAGATTCAGATGGGAAATAAAAAAAAAAACTATTCTATGTGTTTATTTTTTTCACAACAATTACTCTGTCAGGAGTAATTTCTGGGTCTGTTTTTCTTGAATGTTTTTGTTTGCTTGGATGATGAAATTTACAAAGCTATGAATTTTTCAGGTTGGAGAAATAAAAAAATATCTAGAAAGCAAATTACGAGAAGGCTGTCTCTTATTTTGTCAGAATAATCAATTTTTTAGATAATGATTTCCTTTTTCTCTGTAATAATAAAACAGCACCTTGTATGTTTGGGATTTAAAACTTTATACTTTAGCCAATGAAAGTATAAGGCCTCCAAATATTATGTCTCTGTCTTTTTCATAGAGCTGCAGATTTTCTGATGGCAACTTGCAGCCGGAGTCCCATTTATTAATGTACACAGCCCAGCTCAGTAGCAGCAGCAAGTTCAGCCAGTGGTTTACTGGAAGAGTCTGTGATGCTGACAAGAAAGTTGTCACCTGATGCATTTCATGCCTCGTTCTGGCACTTCATCAGAGGTGATGTCAGCAGTTACTCTAGTCTTATATAACAGTGTCTATTAAAAATATCAATTAACTTTAAAAAAAACTTTTTGCATATAAACCGATCATATCAATTCAAGCAATAATGCAATACATTTCTACATATCCATTCGCCTTGAGAAAGCCATTTAGCGAAACGCGTGTTGACGGAACTGCTGTGGAAACTGTTTTTTTAAAACATATTTTAGCTTAAAAGCCTTTAATCGGAAAACGGAATTGGTCGGGCAGGGTGGGATCTAGTTCTAAGTGGTATTTGGTTCAATCTTCTTCTTCTCTCTTCTAATGCAGTCCCGCACTGGGATTCACAAGGGACCAATGATTTGTGGTTTTTGAGGCTAAGATTGCTCTACCACAAGTTAAAGTTAGGGCAAGTTACAATTGAGACCACAGTCTTGGTTACCCCGCCTTTCTCCCTCTTTGTGGTGTCCCAGGATTGGTAACAATACAGGTAGAAGTTTTGGGGACAACTCCACCTCCTCTTTTTTCCATTTCCTACTATTTCAATTTGAACTGAGTCCATTTGAATGAATTTATCCTTAAATATTAATTTGGTCACAATGCTGCTTATTATTCAATGAATTACTAATATATGGGTATTAAATGGTTAGCACTGCACTTTAATAACAGATTTTTAGTATAAAGAAATGAATTAATTAATAGCACTGCACTTTAAAATTAACAATTGAGTTAACATTTTAATCAATTGCAAATAAAACAGAGAGAAAAAAAAACAAAAAAAAGTACCCCGCTCACAATCTTACTTTGGCAGTTACTTGTATAAATTGTTTCAATACCTGTTAGTTTGAGAATTGCAAATATTTCAGTGCGAACCCTGTGATTGTCGTTAGACCAATCCCATGAATTGTTATTAACTAAAGTGCCGTGCTACAAATTCATTATGTAATAAATAAGAATTAAACAATAGAAATTAATTATAGATAAAGTGCAGTGCAATGGAATTGATTCAAATAAAAACCAATGGATAAATCCACCCACAATAAATCAATTAAAAATTGTGGCAATATTGTATGATAAGTGATTATGGTAACTGCGTCCAAAATTGGACAACAATTAATTAGTAAAGTGCTTTCCAGTGCTAAATCACACCACAAAGGCAAAAAAGGCAGAGCAACAGGGACTGTGGTCTCAGATGTTAATCTAAGCGCTAAACTGTCAAGAGCTTTAACGGCCTAAAAAAATTACAAATCCACAAATTGATTTTAATCAATTGGTTATTAAACTATTATATCAGCACCTTATTGTTTATAGTTTTTTAAGGTGCCATCAATTGTGTCTCACTTAGTTATTTATCTAATTATTTATTAATTGCACTAATACTTTAAAGGGAATCTGTCGTCATTTTAAACTTTTTTTTTTTTTTGCATTTTTATAAAAAACACACATCCATAAACACTGTCTGGCAAATAAAATGTTAATCCACAAATCCATGCATAAGTTATTTTAGTTTGTATTTTGTCATGGGGGCTTCCATTTCTGCTCATTACACATTCATCCTGTGCTGCTCTAACAGCAGGCACAGCATTACCTGTGTGCTTGGAGGCAGCCACTCTGTAATGAAAAGCCAGGTCGCACAACGACATGAGAATCTAGCTGTACCCTCCCCCTCCCCTCTCTGCCCATGCGTGTGATGTTTGGAGGAGAGAGGTCACATGGTTTGCAGGGAACCAATTACTTTCACTTTCCTACGTCCTGCTCTACAGCTGTACTAGCAGCCCCTCCTCCCACAGACACTATCAAAGCTCCTGCCGTTCTGTAAGTTTGTTCTCTGCTTTCCTTTGGAGGGGGGAACTTTCTCTCCTTGCTGCCTTCCTAGTTTGTTTTACTGGTTACTAGATGAGGTAAAGGAGCTGTGAGTTCCCTCTGCTATCCACCTCACACAGACCTTGCTCCTTTCTTGCCTGCAATACTTCTTTTTTCATTAACTACTTACTGCCTCCTTTCTCATGAGCTATTTTAACCCTTCCTAGACTTCCTCTTAAGTTTTCTTGGTTTTCAAGTATGTCCTCCTTATTTTATCCTTTTTTTCTATTCCCTGTCATCAGTCCTGGGAGTGTACTCCTGTGTTTCTGCCATTCATTTTTGTGTAAACAAATATAAATAAACTATCTATATAAAACATACCTCCCAACTGTCCCTTTTTCGGAGGGACAGTCCCCCTTTTGACAGCTCAACCCGCAGTCCCTCATTTGTACTGGAAAGTCCCTCTTTTCTCTGCACTGAACAGCCAGAAAAAGAAACAAAGTTTCTCACTTAATTGGCTTTTAGCAGAGAGCCCAGAACAAATAACAGGTGCAAATAAGATACTTTGTAACAAATTTGAGACACAAAAACACAGTTTAGATAAGGAGAAATATTTTCAAACTTTCATAACCTGCCACATTTTGTAAAACAAACATGGTAATTAGGGGGTGTGGCCACAGAAAGGGGTGTGGTCAAAAAATTGCTGCGCTACGTGCGGGAAAAAAAATGTTGTCCCTCTTTTTACTTCCAAAATGTTGGGAGGTATGATAAAATATTTTTTCCAGTGCCCAAAATGAATTGTGTGTGTGTATATATATATATATATATATATATATATATATATATATATATATATATATAATGTTCAAATGACCAGCAACTCCAGGGATTTCTGTGAAAAATTCTTTATGTGGTTATTTATGTGCAGTACAGCCAACGTGGTCACGTTGGCTGTACTGCACATAAATAACCACATAAAGAATTTTTCACAGAAATCCCTGGAGTTGCTGGTCATTTGAACATTGTATGATTTTTTACCGTGCACCCAGGTAATCGAAGTGATACGGTGTGCCACCCAGACGAACACATATATATATATATATATATTTATTTTTGAAACGTAAGTGGGGGCAGTGATCACAGGACTATCTTATTTCAGTCCTTCTGAAGTGGTGTCAGTGGGAGCTTATCTTGATTCCTGCCTATTGTTCAATTGACAGGCTCCGCAGACAAGGCTCTATTTACATTACAGCAGCTTGTAGGAGGGAGGGGTAATGACATCACTCCAACTTGCAGTGCAGCAGTAAAGTGTGACTGAAGTTTATCAGAGCACAAGTCACATGACCTGAGGGCAGCTGGGAAATGTCAAAATGTCTAGCCCCATAGCAAATTTTAAAATTAGATATAAAAAAATCCATTTCTTGTTTTGAAAAACGGATTTCAATGCAGGATTCTGCTGTAGTAGCACTATTAACTGATACATTTTGTAAAAAACATTTTTTTCCATGGCAGTATCCCTTTAATACAAAATCTGGCAAACTCCAGTACTAAGGTAAAACTTGTAGTGTAATCAATTAAACTAAGGGTGGTACCTTTTTTGATTAACACTGTGGGATTTTAGCTGGTGGAAGAGGGGTTCTTTTTCTCTTTTTTAAATCAATTTAATTCTATCTGAAATTTTCAGACCTCAATTTCACTAGGGGGATAAATTAGCTAGGAGTAATCTTGAGTATCTAATTCCTTCAAACACAATACATTTCTATTAGCATTATGGAGCACATTTGATTATATTTATTAAAGGGGACCCATCACCCAAAAAAAAATATTGAAAATCCTATTTTATCACGTTAGTCAAGCAAAATGTAAAACTTTAATTACACTATATAAATTATTTGAATCTTATTTCCTGCAGTCTGGGAATTCATAATTATAGCAAGCAGGCAGGAGCCATTTTGTGGACACTGTTATTAAGGCAAGCATTTTATCATCTCATAATCTTGTTTGTGCACCAGAATGAGGGACCTGATGTCCATCCCCATGCCCTAGCTACACAATTAAACAGTGAAGAGAACGGGGAATGTGGGGAGAGCAGTGACATCTAGGAAGTGCTGAATGATAAGTGAAAATAATTGTCTGCCCTGCCTGAATGCTTTAATAAAAAATAAAAATTGGATTTCATGCTTAATTTGAAAAGGACTTTTATTATACAGCTTTTTGTGTCTGGGTGACAGGTCCACTTTAAAGGAAACAGGATACTTCCCAATTACTATTTAATTCTAGTGGGTACTGTCTTTTAAGGGTAAATATCCAATACACCTCCCTTTGATCAATGGTTCTATGATTATCTCCTCCCCTTGATGATTGATATCCCTTTCAAAAGGGTTTATGGCCTCAATCAGACAAATAGAGACCTACAAATATGTGTAGTGAGGATTATAATTCAAGGTTTCTCAAGAGATCACATTCAACATTTTGTTTTGGAGAATGGAATTATAAGCAGGAATCAACATGACTTTATGAGGGACAGGTCATGTCAGAGAAATATACTTGCTTTGTATAATATAGTAAATAGGAAGCTGGCTATTTAGAATATTTACTTTATAAAAGACAATTGACCAGGAGATCAGAGGAGCAAAGAGAAAGAGAGGCCTGCTAAAGTAGCAGGAGCTACAAGCAAGTTACTAATATCTCCTTCATTACACAAATTTGCAGATTCTATAGACAAAAATTTCTCAGATAAGCTACACTAACTAATCACAAAATAGAATGTAATATCCAAAGCAAAATAACAAAGATCTGGCAGCATTGTGGCAGTAATCATATCATACATCAATTTCTAAAGTATTCTTGCTCCACTTCAATGTACAGTATATGACTCCACTGCTTGTTATTTTTATTGCCAGTAGATGCCATTGTATAAAACTAGGTTTTACTCAGTATCCCAGTGTAATTGCATTTGTGCTATCGATAGCATGCAACACAACATCAGCTGCCTCAAGTCAGAACAACATCTAAAGGGCACCCTAGAATGACTCCCTGCTCAAATAAAGCATAAAGCACTGGGCACCCAGTATTTTGACTGGAGCATTTCAAAGTACTGTGTACATTTTTGGAGTTTTAGGGGGTTATTTATCAAAATCCGAATTTTTCTGATTTTTTTTTAAATGAAAAAGGTCAGACCAAATTAGAATCCACGATTTGCCTGTATTTATCAATAAAAAAAACTAGAAAAAATCAGATTGGGAAAAAAACGCAACTTTTTCTGAGTGTCGTGCAAAAAATCTGAATTTTTCGTGAAATCGGAGGAAAATTCCAAAATGTTCAGATTATCATGCAAAAACCAGTGCAGACAATAATATCTTCAAATTGCAAATAGGACCTCTGACGTTGACTTCTACAGGACCTCAACAGGTTGAAGAAGGAGTATTTTCGTATTCAGACTTTTTGCAGCCTCAGGGTATAATAAATCGCAAAAAATTCAAGTTTTTTTTTCACCAATAATTTGGATTTCATAGTAAAAAAAACTCAATATTTTCAAGTTTTTAGCATTCAGACTTTAATAAATAACCCCCTTAGCATTCAATCAGCATGAAGCTAGAAATAAACCACTGTTCTGTTTCATAAATGTAAAACATAACAAAACTGGTAACAAGGACTTCTCTTTGGTCTTTAATTTTTAATCTTGTTTACTTGTTTTCTGTATAGACCTAGACCAGACAACTGCAAAAGATAAGTAACAACAAACTTAATAGCCAGAGAATACTGGGGCATAAGTTAACTGATGTTTCCCTATTGTCCTAGGTCTTGATTTGGAAATGCTTATTGCGGTTTTGCACTATTTTTTCAGTACTTGCAGCTACTCATATTAAATTAACCCTTTTGCACTCCATAGGCATTAAGGCATAATTTCAAGGTTTTTGCAACTGTCCCTTGTGAATATTATATGAGCATTTAGTCAATTATATTGCTGTTGTTCAGGCAACATGTTATAACTGAGAAATGTGGTAGGCTTTATTTGATAAACATTTTTCGGTCCTTCTTGTTCATCTGTGGTCTAAAAATAATAATGTTAATCTTAGGTATAAATATACATGCAACTAATCCACTGCTTGAAGATAACATGGCAAATATCTCCACTGCCACCATGTACTTCCCTGTGGTGCTGAGGTAGGCTGGGATGAAGGCGATCCAAACAGCTCCAAATATCAACATACTAAAGGTGATCAGTTTGGCCTCATTGAAACTGCCTGGCAATTTCCTTGACAAATAAGCTATGGCAAAACACAAAGTAGATAAAAATCCCATATATCCCATTGTGCATGAATAACCAATTGGTGATCCTTTGTTGCATTCAATAAGGATGGTGCCCATCTTAGATTTATTGTCAGTGTATTTAAAAGGAGGAGCGTGTGCAAGCCACCCAGCACATATAATCACTTGTATAGCTGTGCACACAAGCACCAGGGTGTTAGTTACTCGAGAATTCAACCACATTCTCCTGTTGCTCTTTGGCTGGGTGAGGTTGAAGGCGATCACCACCATCATTGTCTTTCCCAAGACACATGAAATGCTCATGACAAAACTGATCCCAAATATAAATTGCCTGAGGATACAGGTTATAGTAATGGGACAACCTATGAACATTAAGGAACACAGGTAGCAGAAAAAAAGTGAAAGAAGGAGGAGGTAACTGAGATTTCGGTTATTTGCTTTCACAACAGGTGTGTCTGCATTTTTAATGAAAATTAACAGGAAACTGAGAGAAAGGATCGAGCCTAGAACAGAGATAGTAGCCAACGAGCCTCCTAAGGTTTCTCTGAAAGACAGAAATTCCAAGTTTCTCATCCAGCAGCCGTTATGTTTCTCGTTTGCCCACATGTCTTCAGGGCATTTCATACAGCTTGTTGAATCTAATAAGACAAAATAAAACATAAGATGAGCAATGGCCACTTTATATCATTTAGTGTGCTATTTAATAACATAATATGTCTATGGAGGTTAATACATCTCCTGTGGTTAAGACATCCTTCTTTTGACAATAAGAGGTACAAAGTAGATATATTTTTTCTGAAACATATCATAGTGGTGCAAAGTATCTACTTTCTGTATCTGTATAACCCTACGGTCCTGATAAACAAAAGTGATGTGAGAGCAACGTTTATTTCTTTTGTCTCTCATTCATGCTTGTTTATTATAAAGAGGGTTGAGGGGAGACCACTTTTTTAAATAAAATGAAGAGGCTCTGAAGTCTCTGCTAGGTCCACCAGTCATCATTTCCAGTAAGAAACTTCTCCATTGGGTGCCCTTCATCTCACTGCAAATAAGAGTTGTAATAAGTTCAAGGCACTTCATTTTCTCACCTGTTTCATTGCTAAACTCATCTTCTGAGCATAAGATACAGTCAAAACAGCAGACAGGCTGTCCCTTCCGTGGTGCCTTTCTGTATCCTGGAGGGCAGCTGGCACTGCATTCGGACATCGGTGCCTAATGTACAATATACATGATTATATTACATTTATAGTAAGATGATTGTTAAGTTAAATACCAACTTTGCTTATACCTTTCTGTAGTACTTAAACAAACCCAGTGTCAGGGTGTTTAGAGCATTAATCAGTTACAAAACTAACAGATATGTGACATTTAGTTAATGCTGAATTTGGCACAACATGTTTTAGGTCCATGTTTACTAGATATTGTTTTAATTTTTTTAGGACTTTTTTTTAGGACAAACCCTTAATTATAAAAACCCCTACCCCCAATCCTACATAGACCCCCTCCCTGCTCCCCCCCCAGCCTAGATGTTACCTTCGGTAAATGCTCCTATCTCTTTACTTACCTCTCTTTGCAGATTTAGCGCAGCAGAGCTCACTGGCTTCATCTTCTCTTCGGTCTTCTTCAGGAAGTAGGTGCTATATCAGCGCATGCGCAGTTGGAGCTGACTTTACATTTTTACAACTGCGCATGCGCCGAAATTGACTGCAATTGCCGAAGCGCCAGAAGAAAATCCGAAGATTACCGAAGAGCCGGAAGATGGTGCCCTTGGGCTTCGCTGATTCTGCATTTACCGAAGGTAAAAGCTAGGCTGGGGGGGGGGGAGCAGAGAGGGGGGACTATGTAGGGTAAAATTCATTAAATTCTTAGAAAAAAATATAAACTACTTGAATGCTGAAGATTCACTTCATATTGGCGTCTAGAGAATCTTGATAAAGTTTTCTTAAAAATGATAAATCTGAAATATTCAGGTTTGTATTATAAATTGTGAATACAGTCAAGATAGCATTTTGTGTGACAAATTTGTCAGATAAGAGCAAAACAAGATAGAAAGATATTGATATACACAAATAAAATAGCGAGTGTACGGAAATAAAATGATTCTTCCTTCCTAAATTCATTTAATGAAAATTTCCCTTTTTCCTTTACATAGCTGTAAAGTATATTCTTCTAGTATAATGTTGGCCTATTCTTCAATTAAGTAATTCATTACCCCAAAGCCCTGTTCGTTGCCATACTCTTCCTAAATGTACAGGCTGCTATGACAAAAAATTCCAAAGTGTATTTTGATGCATGCTTCAGATCTGCTAGTTTATTCTCTTGCAAAGAATTATAAAATATTATTTGCACATACAGTACCTCTGTGTAACCTCCACTCCAGAATATAGTGTTGTTACTTAGAACAATGTGACTCTCAGGAGTTTCTTTTAATGTTGCAAAATTGACATATTGAGTTTCACCATTGGGAAGAGCTTGCCAATTCACATACTCATTGTAAGAATTCAGGTCCCCGTTCTCATCAAAGAACAACTCCTGGCCTGCAGTGTTTCTTATCCTTACACGCTTAACATACTGCAAAGTCTAAAAACAACCAGACAATACATGTAAAAAACAAAAACATATACAGGTATGAGATCTATTATCTGGAGACCCGTTATTGTACAATAAAGTGTATAATTGTTTAAATATAAAGTTGGTGATTCAGTCTCAAAATTTCAGAATTTCAGATCTTTTCGGAGTGTATGCTCATCTTGCTTATGATTGATTTAACTAGGGATGCACCGAATCCAGGATTCGCTTCGGGATTCGGCCTTTTTCAGCAGGATTCAGATTCGGCCGAATCCTTCTGCCTGGCTGAACCGAATCCGAATCCTAATTTGCATATGCAAATTAGGGATGGGGAGGGAAATCACGTGACTTTTTGTCAGAAAACAAGGAAGTAAAAAATGTTTTCCCTTCCCACCCCTAATTTGCATATGCAAATTAGGGTTCGGATTTGGTTCGGTATTCGGCCGAATCTTTCACAAAGGATTCGGGGGTTCGGCCGAATCCAAAAAAGTGGATTCGGTGCATCCCTAGATTTAACCCACTCCCTGTGGCCAGGTCCAGACTGGCAACCTGTGGGTTTTTGCAAATGCCAGAGAGGCTCCTGTAAGATTCCATAGTCACTATTTAGTGGGCGGGTGGTGGACTGGGCGGGCCTCTGTGTACTTGAAATGCCAGGGCCTATTTTGACCTGCCTGTGGCTACTGTAATCATGGGAAATACGTCAATAGTTCTATATCAGGGAGTGCACCATGGTGCCAAGTTCAGCTCATTCCTCACTCATATTAGACCCTGCAGGATATTTACTAGCCTTATTTGTGCATTAATCAGTGCCATTTAAATTGAAATGTATTCATATCTAAATGTCCGAGCTATAAAGTGAGGCCATTATAGATGACTACAATGAAACAGTGCTTGTGGAGTTGACATTGTTTGCAGTACCCATGCCAGATGATAATACCTATGTGAAAAGTAAGTACATTGGAAAGTGAGATTTTGCCCTCAAAACAGCTTCATAATTGGTAAGAAGTATCAGCGTCACAACACCTTTAAGGAAGAATCAAGGATTATCCCAGAGCTGATGTGTATGTGCAAAATAAGTGTCCTTTGCTAAATCAGTGGAAAGATCTGAGGATATAAGAACAATAAGTATTTAATAACTCTGTGAAAGACAAAACTGACACCCTAGATGCAAAAAGTTAAAACTGCCCCTTGTTTGTAATATGAGGTATGAATAAATAAATATGATCATAGTTTTCAATATTTACCCTCACTAGAGACATCATACATTGAATCTTTTGCTGTGTGCATATATTAAAGTATATTGCCATGAAATATACCCCTTCACTTTCTGTTCATTCACAGTATATTGTTCCTTTATGGCCTTCCTGCTTTAAATTTGAGCAAATGGCAAAATAATCTACATTTCTGGTACATAACCAAGAAAATGTATATTTTTTTCTTACCTTCCATGGGTCCAATCTACTTATGGTTAAACACGGGTATCCAGATCTGCAGGAAATCATATTGTTGATACCATGGGCCAGTATATAAACTGCATTGTAAATAAGGATGGCAAACATTGAAGCTGCTTCATTATAACCTTGGCGATCTAAAGTTGTAAGATTTTCCTGCCCTGTACAATAGAATGATCCATTGACTGACGTTTCATTGGGCCACAAACAACCAAAATTTACTTCCCAAAATGATTTCATGAAAATATCATTGGGATATAAAGATGGATGAATGCCATAAAGAAATTTTCCAAATCCAGGGATTATTGTTAAAGGGAACTTTTGCCCAATAGTACCATTTAATGTTCTCCAAAACTCTTTATAGGAAAATATAGGAGAAGTGCTAACACTGCCACTGGCAACCCAAACCTTTCCAGTTATATTTTCTTCGGTCGCTACTTTAATAAAAGGAATTAGCTCTGGCATTGAGCAGTAAAGTACCACAACTGTGGCTGTTGATTTCCTGATGGCTTGGAGAATAGAGAGTGTCTGATCTCTGGTGTGTTGGGCAGATATACGCATAAAAAAGGCCACACAAATCCCAGCTGCTTCAATATCTTTTCTCAGGAGCTCACTGTCATACAGGTCAAAATCATTATCAGCAGCCAGAATTCCTATCCAGGTCCAGTTAAAATGGATCATCAGCATTTTGAAATAGAAAGAATCTATCTTATCATTTATAATAGTGCGCAGAAAGGAAGGGAAGTTGATTTTATTACTTAGATAAGCCAATGCTGACCCATAACTTATCTGGAAAAGAAGTTGTGTATTTTAATGATATTAATAAAATCCTTTGTATTGTTCATCAAAAAAAAAATCTGTAACATTAATGTATCTCATACATTTACTTGAATCAAATTTGTTAAAGAAAAAGAATGTTTTTTCTACTTCTATTTCCAGAGAAAAGCTTTTGAGTTGTTAGTTAATGCAAACATTGTTTCCTCGCAGTTTTTATTAAGTGGGAAAAAAAGTAATGTGCTGGAATTTTCCATAGATTTGTTTTATGATAAATTTTACATAGGATGCAAACATTTCCCACAATTTCTACCTTTTTCCACTTAAAGGGGACCCAAAAGGGGACCAAATTTTTTTTTCCTATTTTATCACATTTGTCAAGCAAAATAAACTTTAAATACACAATATCAATTATCTGAATCTTGTTTCCTTCAGTCTGGGAATTCATAATTATAGCAAGCAGGCAGCAGCCATTTTGTGGACACTGTTATTAAGGCAAGCCTTGTATCATCTCAGAATCTTGTTTGTGCACCAGAATGGGGGACCTGATGTCCATTCCCTGCCCGGGCTACATAATTAAACAGTTAACAGAATGTGGGGAGAGCAGCGACCTCTAGGAAGTGCTGAATGGAAAGTAAAAGTAATTGTCTGCCCCGCCTGCCCAGTGGCAGACAATATTTGATTGACAGCTAAGATTTTTAAATGAGCATACAACAGCTATGAATGCTTTAATAGAAAAAAGAAATTGGATTTCATGTTTAATTTGAAAAGGACTTTTATTATACAGCTCTTTGTGTCTGTGTGACAGGTCCACTTTAATTTGGAGTAGACTTGTAAGTTCTTGGCCCATAGTATAAAATAGTTTTTGACAGCTCAAAGAATAAGGATAGGGTGCATTCACACATCCTGACACAGTGAACAAAGTGCATTTCAAGAGCAAGCTCCATGTTTTTCCCTATAAATGAATGCATCATTTTGGACACAATGTGAGTCTTGAATTGGATGCAATTGTGGTGCAACCAGCACAAATGCATTCGATTTGGCAAAATGGATCCAACTGCGTAAATAGGACAGTCTGCCTGGTGTCATTTTATGTATATAAATATATATTTCCAGTGTGACCCTTTTAAAGCCATAATGGTAATCCCTTGAAGTCTACCATTGTCCTTACATTGAAAGTGCTTTGGGATAGAGCATTTTTCTGAACTGATCAACATTACTCTTATATTACAATACTGATAAACCCTTTTCATGGTTTTGACTTACCTGAGGAAAACGATACAGCCCCAAAATTCTTGCCACTGCAACGGAGTTGGAAGATTGAAGATCTCCTATTAATCCCACCATCTTGGATTTTTTCTGACAAATGTAGTTTGGATTTGCTTTTTCAGCCCCTGACAGAAGCTGTAGAGCTCCATTAACAGCCTGCATTTCATTAAAGCAAGAGTCGTAAATCCGAAAACCCAGTGTAATGTTTGGCAGAAGTTCTGGATTCTCATTGATCTCATTAATAGCAAAGACCATAGCAAGTACTTGTAAATAACAGAAAACAGATAGCCTAAAAAGAACACAAAATCAAGTGCAAATTAGGCTGTCAGACATCTAAGGGGTAGATTTATTGTACAGTTATAGGATCATTATCCGGAAAGCTTGGGATATGGGTTTTTTGAATAAGGTATTTCTGAAGTCTGCTAAAGACCATTTAACCATTAGATAAACCCAATAGGATTATTTTTCCAAAAAATATGGATTCACACTGCTTAGTTATCAACAAGTACAAGGTACTGTTTTATTATTACAAAAACCTTTTTACAAATTTTAATTATTTACTTAAAATGGACTCTATGGGGGATGACCTTCACAAAGCTTCTGGGAGCTCTCTGGATAAAGGCATCACATAATTCTCAGCAAGCTGATCTGTTTTGCAACTGATCAAAATGGCTCACAATCAAAACAGTTGTTAATAAATAAACACATTTATCAAAGTTGATAGCTGAATTGATTGCTTATAATGTTGCTGTAACAGTTACTAAATGGATTATATGGTGCAAGAGTTCTGTACCCTGAGGTCCCTAAACTAATAAAAGTTAAGCCCTGTTAACCCTTCACTCCTAGTATTTTCGATTGATAAACTGTATGTAGGGATGCACCGAATCCACTATTTTGGATTCGGCCGAACCCACGAATCCTTTGTGAAAGATTCACCCAAATACCGAACCGAATATGCAAATTTGCATATGCAAATTAGAGGTGGGAAGGGGGAAAATTTTTTACTTCCTTGTTTTGGGACAAAAAGTCACGCGATTTCCCTCCCCACAACTAATTTGCATATGCAAATTAGGATTTGGATTCGGTTCGGCCAGGCAGAAGGATTCGAATCCAGCTGAAAAAGGCCGAATCCCGAACAGAATCCTGGATTCAGTGCATCCCTAACTGTATGTATATATATATATATATATATATATATATATATATATATATATATCATCACCCCGTATTTCCAAAATGAGAATATCAGAAAACAGCCTTACTTGTTACATTTCCCCATTGAGGGCTTTGAACTGAAATTGATTTTAATGTTACTTGGTTCAAGATGCACAGGGATGAGAGCTCCAAAAATAATGTCTCCATCTTTTTCATAAAATTTCAGATTTTCTGATGGCAACTTACAACCTGGGTATCCACTGCTTGTGTAAATAGCCCAGCTCAGTATCAGCAGCCAGTCCAGTGAGTGCAATCTAATGCAATAAAGTAAGCACAAGAAGTTCAGTTCATTACAGTGATAATTAATTACTCACCATTATTATACAAGAGCAAAACAAATATAATAATAACATAAGTACTGGCATGTAGTGTAGGCAGAGAATGGGCTTTTGCATTTGGAGAACTTTGATTTGATACATATACTAAAATTGAGCTACAGCCTATTTATAATTGATTTACCGGATTTGCTGTGTTTAACTTTGATTTGATCACACTATGCCACAGTATCTATTTTAGTGGGAGAGGTGTAATAATGACCTGCAGGACCTGAAGAGCCACATGTCCAGATATAGTTTGCTCAATATTTCTCATTGTACCCCTTAAGTAATATACAGATGGAGCAAAAGTTATGAATGCAATTTTTCTAACCTCCCTATAGTTATTTCTTTAAAAGGCTGAACTGAAATCATTTTCATAACATGCTGTTACCAATACCATAGATTAGGAAGCTTGACACATTCCTCATATTTTCTGGCAATCAAATAGTAGTATAGTATAAACCGTATTTAGTTACAATCTAAGAATGACCTTAAAAACATTAGATGATTTACTAAATGTATCCTGTGCATCCTACTAATATACTAATGTAAATGTTTATACAAGTTTTTTAAAATAAGGAAGTTTCCATGTTTTTCTCTGCTTTCATATTCTCTCTCCTTCTATAATCTATCAGTATTCCTTCCGATACCTCTTCTTGTGTCTCTCCTTCCTTATGTATGTAAATGTAATATATTTTTCAGTAATTTAAGAAAAAAACAAGAACATTTACATAAAATAAGGAAAACATAAAAATATTGTTCTTACAGCCAAAAAGTACAGTATTGATACAAGAATGTCAATTTGTATTAATAAGTTACATTTTGAAATTAATTAAAGACTTAAGTAGAATTGTGACGCAGAAGAAGACTTTCTGTTTCTTTACTGTAAATGCAGAATTTCTTAATATTCCAGGTCATTTCCAATGAATGCAGCACCTATGAATCTAGATATTATTATGTTGGCTTTATCCATCAAGTGTCATACAATCTTCCTCATATTAAACAATATATACAGTATAAATGATTCTAATACACCACTGTTCAAATTACAGATATTGGATATACTATGGGTTCTCCAGATAAAGGACCTTCATATAACTTAGGGCACCATTTAAACTTTCAAAATCCCTGTAGAATTGTTTGCTAACAACATGGATTTATGCAGCCTCGTTACCATAAAGTACAAGGTACTGTCTTGTTACAGAAGGGAAACAAGAGGCTGCTGCTTAAATAGTAATCTATGGGAAATGGCATTCCTATAGTTTGGACCTTCCTGGATAATGGACTTCTGGATAATAGATCTGATTTCTGTTCTATTAAGTAAGATGTAAAAGATGAGTATTAAATTACCGAAGAAGCGCCACCAACTGCATGCTGTATAGGAGAGTTTGAAAATGTCTGTAATTGTGATAGCAGAAAAATAGTTCTGTATTTATAGTGCATTGATTTTCGTATATATAATACTGCTAATTGTACGAGATCCAGGTTAATAAAAAGCCATATAATTATGTTTGCCTTCAGGGTCCATATAAATGCAGGCCTGCAGGAGGGAAAAACAAAATAATATGTTTCAGGAATGGCACAGGGACTGATTCTCCACCTGGGAAAAGGTCAGCAGCTGTGAGGGAACTCTTGCCAGGAAGTAGAAAGAAGGTTTTTTATTGCTCGTGCAACAGTTTTAATGGTCAGGTCCTATATATGCAGAATACCAGTGAACCAATCTGTTCTGGTTTTGTAAGTAGATCCTGCTCTGAATAAAATAGGTGGATTTCGGTTTCAAGTTACCCAGGGGTCTCTGTCTCTCACTTTTGAAAATAGACAGTATTACTATCGCTGCCACCTGAGTGAATTAGGATGAAGGGTAAGACTGAGTCCCCAATGCTCACTGGGAACCCATTCCTTCTTATTAAACGTATTAAACCTTGTTGATAATAAATTCATTATTCAAATACCTGTATATAATTTGGGCTGCTGACATCAGGGGCGGGACTGATGACGTGGCAATCAGCGAGTGGCTGATCACCATGCCATTAACTCTTCACCTGGACAGTTCTTTCGAAATCTGGGCTGTCCGGGTGAAGACCAGACAGGTGGCAACACTAATTGCCAGGCAGATTTCTGGCTTAACGCCCACATCGTGCCCAAGCTGACACTGGAATTCTGGGGAAAATCCTGCATTGTAGGGAAAAAAATAAAATGATTGTGCTCCAAATTGCACTTTGCTCACTGTGTCAGGATAAGCCAATGCACCTTTTTGGGTTCAAGCTGTAAGGTGCAAAAACAGGCACAATGCACCACAGGTTTCATGTATTTCCCCATACATGAAACCTGTGGTGCATACATGAGAAGTGATCCCCAACCAGTAGCTTGTGAGTAACATGTTGCTCCCCAACTCCGTGGATGTTGCTCTCAGTGACTTCAAAGCAGGTGCTTATTTTTGAATTCCAGGCTTGGAGAAAACTTTTGGTTGCATAAAAACCAGTTGTGTTGCCCAACAGAGCCTCCTGTAGGATGCCAGTTCACATATCGGCCACCAAATAGCCAATCACAGCCCTTTGTTGGCATCCTTGGGAACTATTTTCTTGCTTATGTTGCTCCCAAACCCTTTTTACATTTGAATGTGGCTCACGGGTGAAAAAGGTTGGGGATCCCTGCTCTAGAGCTAGAACACAAAGGGGCACAAAATCATGTCCCTCAGTGCTCATTCAGAGAGTAGTTGCATCCAGGACAGTTGCCTACTCTCACATGACAAGGGAACTCCTCCATTGACCCTTCAGTCTCTGCCATCCCACTGAACCTCAATGTTACATACCTAAATGAAAAACCAGGAGCCAGAAATGGGGTAAAATAGCAACAGCATACATTGACATTTTAAATAGACCATGCCAGCCTAACTCAATGCATTATTCTAAAGCCAGAATTCCATAAGAGATCGCTACTATGCTCTGCAATAAGACTTAAGATCAGCAGTATGTAATTATATCTGTAACACCTATTTGGGCCATACAGGGTTAATTCACCAGCTAGTGCACTAGAGCATGGGTTACACGTGACTCTAACACTTCAGGTTAGGGCCTTCGCTATATGGAAGATTAAAGGGTGGTGTAGTGTAACTTCAACTCCCACAGGCTACTGTGCAATAACAAAAGACTTGGGTGCCAGGAGGTTCTTAATAAAACAGGAACAAGGTTTATTGAACTATGCACTAGGCAAGTGACATCAGGTTTCTACTCACGCAGGAGTTGAGGCAACAGCATATAGAGAGGTCACACAGATCTGCAGGCAGGCTCACCTAGAGAAGACACAGGCTGACACTCCCTGGGGACAGACTTGGCAGGTATCCCACTTCACCTCTGCAACATATTCCAGTAGTGTCTCTGGATCAACCTCAGGGCAATCACCTCTCCTGATTCCCTCTCCGCTGGGATCCCTTTACTACAGGCAATATGGCCTGGGAGAGATAACTCCAATCTATCACTCCTGCGTTGGAGCTCAGAACTGCTCTTTCTCTCTCACCTCTCTGCCTTTCTCTCCTAGAGAGACTATGACAAGTCTGCCCTGCCTTTTTCTGGGCCTTCTGTACTCAGTCCCCCTGAGCACATCCAGCGAAAGAGGATGAGGCCACTCCTTACACACACTATAGTGCAGTGTAGCAGGAAGCTGTCACACCTCTCCTGGCAGATCACTCTAAGAAAAAGGTGGGGGGCTTAAAGCTGCAGGGCACATTAACCCATAGGGGCCCCTACATATCCACCACTGAGTATTAGGCTGCTAACTACAGAGAGGATGCCCCCCAAATCTGCTACCAGCAGGAGCTGCATCTCTGAGAGAAGTTCAGCAGCCCTGCTGACGGTCTAAAATTTGCAGTGTCTCAATAATAGGAAATCCAAACAGGATGTCACCTAGCACAAGCAGTAGTAGCGTCTGTATCAATGAACCCACTGTGCAGTCACAGGAGAGAACCTCCTTTCTCCCTCTTCTAAAATTTCCTGTGCAGTACTCTGGAAAGGTCCTACCTGTGCTGTGACAAATAAAACTTCTTAAAACACATTATCATATATACACTGTTTTTATTCAGAGGAAGGCAAAAAAGCTAGCTTGAAGCCAGTGTAAATCCAATTTTGCCTCGAGAGGGAAAATATTCTTTGCTGACCCCAATGGTGATTGGAACCATTCCCTGGATCAAGCATTTGACATTCATTTAACATGAATTAATATAATGCAGACTATCACATTTATACTGTATAAAGATACAGAAAACACAATATAACAGTGCATTCAGGAAAACATCCCATCCAGTTATTAATAGATATTATGAGAACATAGAGAAGAAAAACTCCTGACAGTTCACAAAATATGCAAAAAAGGGGGAGGGTGGGTGGCATGTTTCTACCTGCTCAGAAGATAAGGAAGCAAAGTGCTTCTTCCCCTGACATCAATCATTGTTTCTCACCCAATCACAGCCAGTGCCGGGTCACACTGGCCAGGCGCCCTAGGCAATCTGGCCTAGTCGCAGCACCCAAAAAGCATGCAGCAAAAAGGATGCACGTTCGTCAAAACAGAGCAGACATGTGGCAAAAAGTCCGGGGATGCGCATCGGAAAGGATGCGGATGCTCGTCAGAAAAAGAGGCGAGAGGGAACCTGACTAGGGTGTGAGGCCTTGTGCCCTAGGCACGTGCCTACTCTGCCTACCCCTAGTTCCGGCCCTGATCACAGCTGTATCAATTCTTTTGTCCACAGTTCATCTTGCCCCTTGTTTTTTTCAAAGCACTCAATGTCGGGTGCAAACCTTGGAACAATCACTATGTTCCAAAGTCTCAAAGTTTCTTACCTGGCTGAGAATGGCACTCTGGTAATGCATGGTACTCGATTATTCAAAGTGGAAAATGGATCTGAACTCCGATTTCTTCAAATGCGTGAAAATCTTTATTCACACAACACTTGTGCATCCAAAGTTTCGGCCCACATTAGGGATACAGATACAATGCAGATACATTGTAATGTTACAAATGAACAAATGCATACAATTGTTACATTCATATAATACTGCCCATTTAACTGTAGAGATTCACCATTTAAGTCAAAAACAACTTAGGACCAGTTGGTCATTCAGATCTTGTACAACCTCAATACCTGCCTCGTGTGGGATTCTCAGGGACTATCCTCTTATTCACAAGGACATCACCAACTACTTTTGCTTTAGAAAACATCATATCCTGTATGCAATGGCCCTGGACATCTCAGGTCCCCATCTGCAAGAAACATCTTAATTTACTTTCCTCTCCTTCCTCTGGAATCAGGTCAATGATGACTTCTTTTAGAGTTGGATAGAGAGGTAGGTGATTGTTACCAGCCCGCTGTAAAAGTGAGAGATAGCCCGCTGTAAAAGTGAGAGAAAGCTGGGGTAGCTGAGTCTCACCGAGTAGTGAATATTTAGGGTACAGCTCCTGGGCAAATTTGCATCAGTTAGGGAATTAAATCATTAAGGAGTAGGTTAGAGGGAAGCTACGGGCTGTAGACACTTGTGTACTGTATGTGGACATGACAGAAATGGATAGAGTGAAGGAGAAAAGTCCCTGGAACAGCTAATGACAATCTGCTAGTGTTCATCCACATGACAATGCTACTGGAGGTTTCGTAAGAGAAATGTTATGTGTATGAGGATTGGAGAGGATCCTCTGTGAAGTGTTTATAGTATTACTGCCCCTGTGAACCTGAATTCCATAGTGCCTGAAACTACTCAGCATTGCAAATGTTTTAAAACACTGAGTGCTGCTATAAAGAAATCTGTCATTTTAATTTAATAGTTGTAAGAACAAATATCCATTCAAAAAATTATGAATTGTTCACCTTTTTACATTGGCTGCCTTGGTCATTCATTGCTATGGCTCTTATCAATAAAGAGAAGATATATAAACATTACGAATAGTTTTTATTAATATGTTCATACTAACCTAACCCTACATAAGAACAAATTAGGGGGCCGATTCACTAACTTCGAGTGAAGGATTCGAAGTAAAAAAACGTCAAATTTCGAAGTGTTTTTTGGGCTACTTCGACCTTCGACTACGACTTCGACTTCGAAACGAAGGATTCAAACTAAAAATAGTTTGACTATTCGACCATTCGATAGTCGAAGTACTGTCTCTTTAAAAAAAACTTCGACCCCCTAGTTCGCCATCTAAAACCTACCGAACTCAATGTTAGCCTATGGGGAAGGTCCCCATAGACTTTCCTAAGTTTTTTTTGATCGAAGGATATTCCTTCGATCGTTGGATTAAAATCCTTCGAATCGAACGATTCGAAGGATTTAATCGTTCGATCGAAGGAATAATCCTTTGATCGTTCAATCGTACTATCTGCGCTAAATCCTTCGACTTCGATATTCGAAGTCGAAGAATTTAATTCCCAGTCGAATATCGAGGGTTAATTAACCCTCGATATTCGACCCTTGGTGAATCGGCCCCTAAGTGTTGGTATACTGGTCAACAGGACAATTCATGACTAGCATTATTTAGTTTGTTACATACTGTAGCTAGTTGATATATACATTCATTCATCTGCTAACATGGAGAATAACCCAGAAATAACCATTACCAGAAAAATGTACAGTATGTCTGGCCATAAAATTATCCACAGGAACATAGAAACAATTCCATTACGGAAAGACTATCTTTAATCAATGTTAATATAGTATAATGATATGCAATGGCTTTTGTATGCTTTCTTAAATTAGTAACTAATCTGTAACAAGATTTTATTATTCATATTATTGTTGTTCTTTATTTAACCTTCCTAACGGGGTCATGGATATGGTATATTGCCATCACAAGTCACAAAATTGTATTCATAAATGGCATTAACCCTTTTCCTATCAATAACATCAATGTTACATTGCTGGCAAGTAAGGTAACAGACAATATAAAATGTACATTTTTCTACACAAAAATGTGAAGCAAAGTGTTAAATGTAAAGAATTAAAAATGTATTTATGTCATGGCAGTGTAATCTCACAGCCAGTCACTGCAATCTTGGTGCTGTCATTAAAGACATTTCTCCAGTAGTGGTGCCCATTTTATAGAAGTGTATTGCTGTTCAGGTATAAGGTAAGTGGTATTAACTGATACAACTATTGTGGTAGGTTTTATTTGATATATATTTTTCTGTCCCTCTTGTTCATCTCAGGTCTTAGAACAATGATATAAACCTTAGGTAAAAATATACACGCCACTAATCCACCACTTGAAGATAACATGGCAAATATCTCCACTGCCACCATGTACTTCCCTGTGGTGCTGAGGTAGGCTGGGATGAAGGCGATCCAAACAGCTCCAAATATCAACATACTAAAGGTGATCAGTTTGGCCTCATTGAAACTGCCTGGCAATGTTCTTGACAAATAAGCAACTACAAAACATAAAGTAGCTAAAAATCCCATATATCCCATTGTGCATGAATAAGCAACAGGTGATCCCTTGTTGCATTCCACAATAATGGTGCCCATCTTAGATTTATTGTCAGTGTATTCAAAAGGGGGAGAGTGTGCAAGCCACCCAGCACATATAATCACTTGTATAGCTGTGCACACAAGCACCAGGGTGTTAGTTACTCCAGAATTCAACCACATTCTCCTGTTGTTTGTTGGCTGGGTGAGGTTGAAGGCGATCACCACCATCATTGTCTTTCCCAAGATACACGAAATGCTCATGACAAAACTGATTCCAAATATAAACTGCCTGAGGATACAAGTTATAGTAATGGGATGACCAATGAACATTAAAGCACAGAGAAAACAGAAGAACAGGGAAACTAAAAGGATGTAACTGAGATTACGGTTATTTGCTTTCACAACTGGGGTTTCTGCATTTTTTATGAAAATTAAGAGGATGCTGAGAAGAAGGAGAGATCCTAGAACAGAGACAAAGGTTAATGTACCCCCTAAAGTTTCTTTGAAAGACAAAAATTCCAAGTTCCTCATCCAGCAGCCATTATGTTTCTCGTTTGCCCACATGTCTTCAGGGCATTTCATACATCTTGTTAAATCTAATAAAACAAAATAAAACTGATTGTATTCTTCTTTTGTCAATAAAATACATTCAGGTTACTAAGCTTTGGTGCTTATTTGGCAAAAATTCAGATATATTATCCCTAAAACTTTTGTGGTGCTGCAAATTTTTTGGTAGATAAGTTTTGTATCTGTAAAACACCCGGGGTTATGTCCTACAAAATAAATGTGAGAGGAATCTTGTCTGATTATTATAACTCTCCCATTCTCTCCTCCAGCAGACTGTATTTATAGACGCACCCGCTGCACCCCACCCCCTGCGGGGACATCAGTAATGGGCATGTTGGGGCGCGGGTCTATAAATACATACAGTTTGCTTGGTCAGGTTGGAAGCAAGCGGGGTTGGGTCAGACGTTGGTTGATTTTTTTTTGCCCTGCACATCACTAATATAGTTAGCACTTGGAGTCATTAAAAGCTTTCCTGGTTCATAAAAGTTAATATTACATTTGTGAAAAGGAAAATGTTGTGCAGAGGGATTATCTTTCCATTAATTATTTTTTTTTCTATTATTACATTTTATTTAGTAACTTACCTAGGGTCAGAAAAAACTGGCTAGCATGCAGTGTGGCACATAGGACCAAGCTGTATCCCTGACTCCAGTGCAGTGTTGTAGTGACCTGGAAGAGACTTCCAATAAAGGCTCTTACTCTCAATAAGTTACATCTCAATAAAAATGCTTGTTGACCAACAATCTAATTGTTATAAAAATACGTTCAAATAAAAGTTTTGCTTTCAGTTTTACTAATGTGGATACTTATTTCATATATCAGCTGAAAACCTTGAGTAAGGCACAGTATTTCCCTACCTGTTTCATTGCAAAACTCATCTTCAGAACATAAGATACAGACAAAGCAGCAGACAGGCTGTCCCTTCTGTGGGGCCTTTCTGTATCCTGGAGGGCAGCTGGTACTGCATGTGGACTCCGGTGCCTGATGTATACAATTATAACATATTTATCTTGAAATGACTGTAAAGTTAAATCATTTTACTTTTATTTATTACAGCAACAGCATTCATTAACATCATAAATCACCATGAGAGTGTGTGGCATTTAGTTACAAATATGTAAACCTTGGTGACTAGCAATGCTGGGGATCCTTGTCACAGTTTCTAAGCAGATCACTAATAGAATGGGTTTGTATGTATTCCCCATTTTGGCTTTGCTACAGTTCCTGCCAACACCCCATACACATTAAGGAAGGTTAACTGTCTCCAGGCAAAGCCTCTTAGCGATTAATGCTAGTCTGAGTTTCTTTCCAGCTGAGTGTACCATTACTTTATGCAAGGTATAGCCTGGGAGAGCTACCTCCAGTCGTCATTGGATCAGAGTGCTGCTTTTTTAAGCCATCCTGACTGTCTTGCACCTTTGAGGTGTACTATGACAGGAACTTCATTGTCATTATCTAATGCTATACATTATTCGTGGAGGCCCTGCACCCTGACCTCACTAAGGCAACTGGGGCCTTATGCTAGAGGTTCTTCAGCAGCAACCAGCCGTGGTAAGAGGTAGAATCCAAAGAGGAAGAGCCATGTTGTCCCTCCTTTTTTATTGCCTGTGGACAGGAACTTTCCATAGTTGCCCTTCAGGAAGGAAACATCCCTACTAAATGGCATAGGTAACAGAACAAGGACTTACTGAGCTAGTAGAGAAAGATTACCCAATGAGTACCCAACATTAAAGGAAAAGTAACACAATTCTACCCTGCACAATGTTAAATATTTTAAATGCTTTATTAAACATACCTTGCTAAAACTCTGCTTCCGGTCTACTCAGAAAGGCGAAAGGGCGACATTCACTTAGCTGGATCCAACATGCGGTGCTTAACTTCTCCTCCTAGCCCGAGCAAGCAGAGACAAAATGTGTCAATGGTTGAGACTGTGTAAGAGCTGCGAGTAGTAAAGAGCGTGTAGTAAAGAGTGCACTGACTTGTTTTTTGGGTCTTCTGTAGTCCTTAAATTTACAGCTGACCTGGGTGCTGCCTTTACTGCTCACAGTTCTTACAGAGATAAATCAGTCTGACACAATGTAGTTTTTCTCTACTTGTTCATGCTCGGAGGAGAATTTGAGCACCACAAGTTGGATCCTGCACAGTGAATGTCGCCCTTTCATCTTTCTCAGTAGACCAGAAGCAGAGTTTTAGCAAAATATTTTTAATAAAACATTTAAAATATTGAACATTGAGCAGGATAGAGCTAGTATTAATGCATGATAGAATAGATTATTATACTTAAAAAAATTGTCTTACTTTTCCTTTAACATTATTTTTCCCCTATCCAAGATGCATATATGTAGGACAAAATTCCCCAGAACTCTAATGACCTGAAGTTTAGTACTTAGAATAGATTAAAGGAAGCAGGAGTTAGCTGAGTAATATAATAGTAGCATATTCTGCAGTGTTGTACAATAAATTATTCCATCAATTATAAAAATGCATTTTTTGTATGTCAATGCTCTTATAGCTACTTATGTTCAGAAGAAGCTGTGGTACATAGTAAAAAGAATACATTATGCTTATTATATGTTATTCCTCTTACAGATTCACTCAATTAATGTGCTTCAGTGGGCTCAGACACCAATATGTAGCTGGTGCACTACTGAACCAAAAATAGTGTTGACCCTGTTACCCACCAATCGGATGCTGCTGTCAGTAGTGATTTTCATTTTCACTAATGCATACAAGCAGTGGTAAGAGCTGAGCCTTGGGGCCTTATCAAGTTAGCAATGGATTATACAATACTAGTTGTACTTACTGCTGTGTAACCTCCACTCCAGAATATAGTGTTGTTACTTAGAACAATATGACTCTTAGGAATTTCTTTTACTGTTGCAAAATTGACAAATTGTGCTTCACCATTGGGAAGAGCTTGCCAATTCACGTACTCAAGTGGAAAAATCAGGTCTCCGTTGCCATCAAAGAACAACTCCTGGCCAGCAGTGTTTTTTACTCTCACACGCTTTACATACTGCAAAATCTATAAATAACCAAACAGTAGCAAATATACACATAGATATATATATATACTGTATATAGTATTTTGCAATGGACAGCACACCGTCTAAAGTCTCAAACCCGATGCACAGTAAGAAAAAATGTATCCAAAGAAATGCAGCAACACAGGGAATTTTCATGGGGAATTAACAAAAAAAAAAATATATTGTTACAATATATATATATATATATATATATATATATATATATAGTATATATATATAGATATACGGTATATATATATATATATATATATATATATATATATATATATATATATATATTTTGATCGAATAAATGAGTTTTTTGATTGAGAAATCCTGGTGTGCTTCAGCATTTTTCTATGTATATGTATATATATATATATAGATATATATATATATATATACACACACACACAATGAATTATAATTGTTCAAATATAAAGTAAGTGATGTAATATTAATTTAATTAATTAATTCAATGCAATTCATTGTGTTATAATTAAGAATTATATGGATATGATATGTATGATATATGTATGATAACTGATTGTTATTAGTAAATTATCTATGAATTATTATTAAAAACATATTAAAAGGAGATTAAAGCTGCAGTTCAGCACATTCAGTACATACTGTCACTTATATAAATATGTATTTAAATACACAAAAATATATCTAAATATCTATAGTTGCAAACTATTCTTTAGCACAATCACAGACTAAATACAGTTATGGGATCCATTATCCGGAAAGCCATTATCCAGAAAACTCTGAATTATGGAAAGGCTGTCTTCCATAGACTCTATTTTATCCAAATAATCCAAATTTTTAAAAGTGATTTCCTTTTTCTCTGTAATAATAAAACAGTAGCTTGTGCTTGATCCCAACTAAGATATAATTAATCCTTTTTGGAAGTAGAACCAGCCTATTGGGTTTATTTAATGTTTACATGATTCCATACCTGTACCTGCATCTTACAGATAAAGTGGCCAAGTAATTTTACCCCTTTTCAGGATCATTGCGTGCATTGTTCTGAACGCTACCTTTTACGCTAGACTTCCTTCGCCACCTCAGACCAGGCGAAGCGCAATAGAGTAGATAGGGATTGCTTAAAAAAAGGTAAAATTTTTTCTAAGTCCCAAAAAACGGCGTTTTTTCTATATCATGGGTGATAGGCTGAAAAAGATCGAAATTTTTTTTGGGGCTCCCCTCCTTCCCCCCTACATTTCCTAACTCATGGCAACTTTACTATACAGTGGGCACATGTGTAGGGCAGAAAAAAAAATTTATTTGATGTTTTGAAGGTTTCCCAGGCATTTGTAGTGATTCTACGTATTCCTCCATTGAAATTTGAATTTGGCGCCATATGCAAATTAACCATCGCTAGCATAACTTCGATTTGCTTAGTGAATCAACACTAGCACAACTTCGCAAACCTTACGCTACCCCTGTGCGCAACTTCGGATTTTAGTTAATTTGTGGAGCGCTGGTGAAACTACGCCTGGCGAAGTGTGTCGAAGTGAGGCGAAGTTGCGCCTGGCGCAACTACGATTCTTAGTGAATTTGCCCCTAAAGGATCATTTGAAAATTCCAACAACTATCTGGCTACTGTTAGCCTGGATTGGTATTGTCATGAACCTAAACACCAATTTATGCTTACTGTGCTTTTTTATATGGGATTTATGTACTGTAGTTTACAATTTAAATGTGTTAGAGGTGTGAGCTGAGTAAGTATGTCTGTTTACTGTAAATATTGATACTAAGCAGCAATGTAGAATTTATTGTGTACAATCTATTAAGTTCAATTATTAATATTGGCAATGTGTACCTGAAAAGGAATTTGTAATAACCAACCATTGATTAGCTTTCTTCAGTCAGCTGCAGGAAGAATATGAAAGCAAAAATATTATTGGTTGCTATGGTTTACTGCCCTGGAGTTGGTGAGTAGGTGACTCCTTGAATTACTACAAAACAAGCTTTCCAAACAAACCAAATTCTCCTAGATACAAAGATATCTCTAATTGAATGAAACATCTATGTAGCACTTTTGGCTGCAGAGGCCTTTATTAAGGGGTAGATTTGGTTGAAGTGAAAATTTGAATTTAAATTTATTAAAAAATGTTATGGTCAAAACTCAAATTGTGAATTATCCAAACTCAATTCGAGTTTTATTTAGAATTTTGACATTTATCACACTCTGTCCCTTTAAGAACTCAAATTCAACTATTCACCGCCTAAAAACTGAACGAGTTCATTTATAAGTCAATGGGAGAAGTCCAAGGACCAATTTGGACATGTTAGTAGCCTTCCTGACATTTGAGTTTTTTCGGAGGAAAAAAAATCGAAATTCGATTAGAATTTTCGAATTAGTAACGTTAGTGTGAGTTTCAGATATTAGATTTGTTTATTAAATAACCCCCTAATTGAATTTAGAGTATATTCGAATTTTATAGAGTTTAAAAAAACACACATGAATTCAAAATTCGACCTTTAATAAATGTGCGTCAATGTGTACTATGCAGACAGGATTACAAAAGAGTGACCCCCCTCCCAAAAAAAAAAACACCATTGGTCAAACAGCAAGTTAAGTATTTCTGTATCACATACTTTAATGGATATCAAGGAACTTGGCAGTGACTTATGATCAACATTTAGTGGTTATTTACTAAAACTTTTTTTCAAATTTATCTGATATTTTATTAAAGCAAGCTCGACTAAATTTCCATACATATTTTTATCAATAAAATAACTTGGATAAAATTGAGTGCCCAAATTGTTTGTTTTTTTTAAATTATTGCCAGAAAACCCCAAATTTTCCAGATTATCAGATGAAACCCAGTGCAGATAACGATATCTTTAAATTGTAAAAGGGGCATCTGCCACTGACTTCTACATGTCCTCGGCAGGTTTGAGATGGATTTGAGTGGATTTTTGGCTTTGGACTTTTTGCACCATCGAACTAAATGAATTTTCTCCAAAAAAAACTTGAATGTCAAGAAGGCATTTAATATCTTCATATGGTTCAACGGACTTGTGTCATTGAGTTGTAAATTAACTCGCCAGGTACTGTATTAGGTGGAGGATATTCGATTTATAACTGTTTCCAGGGTCGAGTGGTGCCCAAATCATTCTTATTCTTCCAATCCCGGGTAGAGTGTAATGTAGGTGCCATATATCCCCATCCCACCTGGGGTACTTTATAGAAATGTAACGTTACCATATCCCTACTGATTGCACAGCACCTTCTGTGTGAGTATGTGGAAACTAGAGAATAATCTATATTCCTGGTACACAAGCAAGGGAAATATATATTTTGTCATACCTTCCATGGCTCCATTTCACTTATGGATAAACATGGTGATTGAGATCTGCAGGAAATCATATTGTTGATACCATGGGCCAGTGTATAAACTGCATTGTAGATAAGGCTGGCAAACACTGATGTTGCTTCATTATAACCTTGGTGTTCTAAAGTTGAAAGATTTTCCTGCCCTGTACAATAGAATGATCCATTGACTGGTGTTTCATTGGGCCAAAAACAACCAAATCTTGCTTCCCAAAATGATTTCATAAAAATATCATTTGGATATAAAGATGGATGTATATCATAAAGAAACTTTTCAAATCTGGGGATAATTGTTAAGTGCATCTGTTGCCCAATAGTACCATTTAATGTTCTCCAAAACTCTTTGTAGGAAAATATAGGAGACGAGATAACACTGCCACTGGCAACCCAGACCTTTCCAGTTATTTTTTCTTCACTTGCGACTTTCATAAAAGGAATTAGCTCTGGCATTGAGCAGTAAAGTACCACAACTGTGGCTGTTGATTTTTTGATGACTTGGAGAATAGCGAGTGTCCGATCTCTGGTGTGTTGGGCAGATATCCGCATAAAAAAGGCCACGCAAATCCCAGCTGCTTCAATGTCTTTTCTCAGAAGTTCACTGTCATACAGGTCAAAATCATTATAAGCAGCCAGAATTCCTATCCAGGTCCAGTTAAAATGGAGCATCAGCAAATTTAAATAAAAAGGCTGTATCTTATCACTTATAATAGTGCACAGAAAAGAAGGAAAACTGATTTTATCACTTAGATGCGCCAGCGCTGACCCAAAGCTTATCTGGAAAAGTAATTGTGTTTATTTTAATGATAATTATATTTAAATGATTATTAAAATCCCTTTACATTGTGTGGCAAACTGAAAGATTGCACATGAAAATTCTGGGGGAATTAGTCAATGGTAGGCAGGCAGCATATAATACACAAGAGCCATGAATATCTTGTAAATGATATCCTTGTAAATGGTGCTTAGTGATGTCTTTTTTGTCACATAATTTACTGAAACATGTTTATTATAATTATATTAATAGTATATATTATAATAAATTCTTTTACAGTAGGGGGTACTTTATTGACTAAATATTGCATGACAAGGGGACCCCTCAACTGACCCTTCGCTTTCAGCCTTCCCACTGAACCCCATTGTGACATACCTTAATGAAACACCAGGAGCCAGAAATGGGGTCAATTGGTCACAAAATGTATTCAAAGAAATAGGACCTTGCCAGCCTCACCCAAAGCATTGTTCAAAACCAGAATTCCATAAGAGATCATTGCTATGCTCTGCTGAAACATGAGATCAGCATTAAGTCATTATATCCACTGTATATAAGGCTGCCTCTACCTACAGAGAGGATGGCCCCAAACTCTGCTACCAGCAGGAGCTGCATCTCAGTCCTCAGTCCTCCTGCTGCTCCTGAATCTGCAGTGTCTCGATATTAGAAAATCCAATCAGGCTGTCACGTAGCACAAGCAGTAGAAGCATCTGTATCAATCAACCCACTGTGCAGTCACAGGAAAGAACCTCCTTTCACCCTCTTCTAAATTTACTTGCGCAGTACTCTGGCAAGGTCCTACCACTGCTGTGACAAATAAAACTTCAAATATGACATCATATGTGCACTGTTTTGATTCAGAGGAAGGCAAAAAAACCCAGCCTGAAGCCAGTGCTCATTATGCTTCAAGAGGAAAAAAATTCCTTCCTGACCCTAATGGCGTTCGGAAACATTCCCTGGATCAAGCATTTGACATCATTAATTAAACATAAATTAATACAATCCAGACTTTCACAATTAAACTGTATAAAGATACAGAAGCCACAAAGTAACAGCACATTCAGGAAAAAACATCCATATTCCGTTATTAATGGATAATGTGAAAATATAAAGATGAAAACTCCTGACATTTTGCAAAATATGCAAAATGGAGAGGGTGGGATGTTTCTATCTGCTCTGATGATAAGGAAGTGAACAGCTTCTTCCCCTGACATCACATCCCTCTCTGACTCTGCCCCAGGGCCTGACCATCTCCTGCTTTAATTAATTCCTTCTCACCTAAACACAGCTACATGTGATTCTGCCCATCTCTAACCTAGACCAGTATAATTAGGCTTCTGGTTACACGGAACCCTTGTCATGCAGCCCCTGCACTTATAGATCCAGGGCTTTCCTCTACTAGTGTACTCTCTACATAATATTGACGTACCTGAGGAAAACGATACAGCCCCAAAATTCTTGCCACTGTAACTGAATTGGAAGACTGAAGATCTCCTATTAATCCCACCATCTTGGATTTTTTCTGGCAAATGTAATTTGGAATTGCAATATGGGTCCCAGACAGAAGCTGTAGTGCTCCATTAATAGCCTGCATTTCATTAAAGCAGGAGTCATATATACGGAAGCCCAGCGTAATGTTTGACAGAAGTTCTGGATTCTCATTGATCTCATTAATAGCAAAGACCATGGCGAGTACTTGTAAGTAACAGAAAATCGATAGCCTGAAAAGAACACAAAATCGAGTGCAACATAGGCTGTCAAATATCTAAGATTTAAGATGTTGTACCATGTTAGCCATTGAAAAAAATGCAGAAATGTAAAGTTTGGTGATACCTTTTATTGGCTAACTGAATGAGTAACAATTGCAAGCTTTCGGAGCACACAGGCCCATTTATCAGGCAAAATACAAATGAAAGCTGAAAAAGCACATTGTATATACTGTTAGGTCACTGAAAAAGGGTTTAGGGGCAGATAGACAGAGATAACTTGTAGAGAAAATAAAAGTAATAAGGGTGGGTTGTAAATAGTGCAGGGGTCTGGATTCAGTCAGGTGACATAGTTTGAACAACAGTGCACAATTAGGAATTGGACAAGAAAAAGTGAAGATACAGGTAAGGGTTCCACTGGCTGCACAATATAATTCCAGAACCTCCACTCCTAGCATACAGACAGCCCCCCAATCTAAAAGAAATGATTGTATGTAACTCTCTACAAGGCCCTGCAGAAAATGGCACATCTCCTTGCCTGCAAAAAAGGTGTGAAACCTGTGCACACAAATACACAGTAGACTGGGTACCAATACCACACCCTCAACAGGAACGCCAGATAAAAGGTTCATTTACCTACAAACAAATTTTAGGAAGGAAATCAGCCACTAATTAACTATCTACTAACCAAAGATTACCCACCACTCAGGTCGTAACAGTGGGTTTATTGCACAACATCCGAGAATACATAGTAACATAGTAACATAGTAAGGAAGGTTGAAAAAAGACACATGTCCATCGAGTTCAACATTTTTTGTAACTACCTATCTGCCAGTTGATCCAGAGGAAGGCAAAAAACCCATCTGAAGTCTCTCCAATTTGCCTTAGAGGGGGAAAATTCCTTTCTGACTCCAAAATGGCAATCGGATTAGTCCCTGGATCAACTTGGACTATAAGCTATCTCCCATAACCCTGTATTCCCTTACTTGCTAAAAAGCCATCCAACCCCTTCTTAAAGCTATCTAATGTATCAGCCTGTACAACTGATTCAGGGAGAGAATTCCACATCTTCACAGCTCTCACTGTAAAAAACCCCTTCCGAATATTTAGACGGAACCTCTTTTCTTCTAATCGGAATGGGTGACCTCGTGTCAGCTGGAAAGACCTACTGGTAAATAAAGCATTAGAGAGATTATTATATGATCCCCTTATATATTTATACATAGTCATCATATCACCCCTTAAGCGCCTCTTCTCCAGCGTGAACATCTCCAATTTGGCCAGTCTTTCCTCATAGCTAAGATTTTCAATACCTTTTACCAGCTTAGTTGCCCTTCTCTGTACCCTCTCTAATACAATAATGTCCTGTTTGAGTGATGGAGACCAAAACTGTACAGCTTATCTAGATGGGGCCTTACAAGTGCTCTTTACAGTGGAAGAATGACCCCCTCCTCCCGTGACTCTATGCCCCTTTTAATACAGCTCAAGACCTTATTTGCCCTTGATGCTGCTGACTGGCATTGCTTGCTACAGCCAAGTTCATCATCTACAAGGACTCCAAGGTCCTTTTCCATAATGGATTTGCCTAGTGCAGTCCCATTAAGGGTATAAGTGGCTTGGATATTTTTACATCCCAGGTGCATGACTTTACATTTATCAACATTGAATCTCATTTGCCACTTAGCTGCCCAGATTGCCAGTTTGTCAAGATCATGTTGCAAGGATGCCACATCCTGGATGGAATTAATTGGGCTGGATAATTTTGTGTCATCTGCAAACACTGATACATTACTTACAACACCCTCCCCTAACTCATTAATGAAAAGTTAAATAAAAGTGGACCCAATACTGAGCCCTGGGGGACCCCACTAAGAACCTTACTCCAAGTAAAGAATGTCCCATTAACAACCACCCTCTGTACCCGATCCTGTAGGCAGTTTCCTATCCACGTGCAAACGACTTCATTAAGCCCAACAGACCTTAGTTTAGAAAGCAGACGTTTGTGGGGCACAGTATCAAACGCTTTGGCAAAATCCAAATAGATCACATCTACTGCCCCCCCAGTGTCCAGAATCTTACTTACGACATCATAAAATGCAATCAAATTCGTCTGACATGACCTATCCTTCATATAAAATGAATCACTTAAACATCAATGAATTCCTAACCGTGTAAACTTAAAGTGTACTTGAATAAGTTATTTTCCTTTTTTTTTTAAAAAATCATTCAAACTATATAATAATCAATTAAATTCCCCTTTTAAATCAGATCAATAGGTATAAACTGAACCTATTTTAACATAATTAAAATCAGGTTTTTATTTTAATCAGTTATTTAAAAGCCTAACAAATGGTCATAATAATTTTTTTACAATTATTTAATTAGAATAATTTTTTATAATAATTAATAAAAACACATTGAAAGAATGCCAACATATTACTTACTGCGGGGTGTATACATCAATTACATTTAAATACAAACCGTTTAAGAGAAAAAAAAAGACCCCACTCATTAGAGTTTACAGTTTAATTTGACATCAGAAAGTAGCCTTTAATTTATATTAATAATTGTTCAGTATTTACTTTTTATTAACAAAAATATACATTTTTAGAATAGCAACATATTCCTCACTTTCCTCACTGTAGGATGTATACATAAATTACATATTAATATAACCTGATTAGGAGGTGAAGAATGTCTCTCCTTGTACAGGTATGGGACCTGTTATCCTGATTGCTTGGGACCTACGGTTTTCCGGATAATGAATTGTTCTGTAATTTGGATTATCATATTTTAAGTCTACTATAAAAATCACTTAAACATTAAATAATATCAATAGGCTGGTTTAGCCTCCAATAAGGATTAATTATATCTTAGTTTGGATCATGTACAATGTACAGTTTTATTATTACAGAGAGAAGGCCTTTCCATAATTCTGAGCTTTCTGACTAAGGGGTTTCTGGATAATGGATCCCATACCTGTACTACAAAAGGCCTTGTGTTTCTGTTATTAGCAAATTGTGCATGATGCATTTCCCTCTTTGTATTGCATTATATTTGGGGGGTTATTTACTAAACTCTGAATGCAAAAATCACAAAAATTTTGTAATTAAAAATTAAATTTTTTTTTAATGAATTTATTAAATCCAGAGGATGGAAAAGTCTGAATCAGAAAATCCGGCATCTCAAACCTGCCGAGGTCGCATATATGTCAATGGGAGAAGTCTAAATGATTTTTTGATGTGCGCTATGTTTCGTGCAATACCCAAACATTTTCAGGTGAAAAATCTGAATATAATTGTCAAAATCGGATGAAAAATCCGAAAAAAAATGTGAAAATCTGATTTTTTTTGTTCAGCAAAGCAAATTTTCACGAAAATGTAATAATAAATAAGCGCAAAAAGCAGAGCGTATTTGATTTGAGTTTGTAGCAGAAAATTGATATAATTGATATAAATTCGGACTTTGATAAATAACCCCCTTTGCTTCCACCTCTATTAGGACAAATTTGGTAATACAAATAAGGGAAGTGAAAGATTAAGAATTTCACTCATTTGTACAGTATCACTACCCTGCTGATAATGTATTTAACATATGAGAGTATGAGAAGTAAAAAACAGCCTTACTTGTTACATTCCCCCAATGAGGGCTTTAAAGTGAAACTGACTTTAATGTTGCTTGGTTCAAGATGCACAGGGATGAGAGCTCCAAAAATAATGTCTCCAGCTTTATCATAAAATTTCAGATTTTCTGATGGCAACTTACAACCTGGATATCCACTGCTTGTGTAAATAGTCCAGCTCAGTATCAGCAGCCAGTCCAAGGAGTGCATTCTACTGCAGTATAGTGACCACAAGAAGTAAAGTTCATTGTAGTGATATAAAAGGCATCATCATCATCATTATACTAGAGCAAAGCAGCAAATACAATAATCACAGAAATACTGGCATGGCGTGTAGGCAGAGATGGAGCTTTTGCGTTTGGAGAACTTTGATTTGATCACACTATGCCACAGTGACAGCATCTATTTTAGTGGGAGAGGTGTAACAATGACCTGCAGGACCTGAAGAGCCAAATAACTAGATGACGTTTGCTCAATATTAATGTAAAAATGCTAGATTTCTGAATATGCATCACTTGACTGGAAAACTCAAGTAGTGTCACATTGTTGATAGTGCTGCTCTAGCACCAATTTTAAAAGCCATGCATGTTGTCATTGAGCCATTGCAGACCAGGAACCCTCAAAATATTTCTCATTGTACCCCTTAAGTAATATACAGATGGAGCAACGTGTATTAATGCAGATTTTATTCACATGAGGAACAGGACACACCATTTTTGTCCATGAAAAAAGGGCTTCATTCAAACCTCCTTTATAGAGATGGCGCGAACTGTTCGCCGGCGAACTTGTTCGCGCGAACATCGGGTGTTCGCGCTCGCCGGAAGTTCGCGAACGTCGCGCGACGTTCGCCATTTTGGGTTCGCCATTGTTGGCGCTTTTTTTTGCCCTCTCACCCCAGACCAGCAGGTACATGGCAGCCAATCAGGAAGCTCTCCCCTGGACCACTCCCCTTCCCTATAAAAACCGAAGCCCTGCAGCGTGTTTTCACTCTGCCTGTGTGTGCTTGGAAGAGATAGTGTAGGGGGAGAGCTGTTAGTGATTTCAGGGACAGATGATAGTAAGTTTGCTGGCTAGTAATCTGCTTGATACTGCTCTGTATTGGAGGGACAGAAGTCTGCAGGGGTTTGAGGGACATTTAAGCTTAGGTAGCTTTGCTGGCTAGTAATCTACCTTCTACTGCAGTGCTCTGTATGTAGCTGCAGTGGGCAGCTGTCCTGCTTCTGATCTCATCTGCTGACTGCTGCAATAACAGTAGTCCTTGTAAGGACTGCTTTTATTTATTTTTTTGTTGTTTTACTACTACTACTACTACTACTACTACTACTACTATAAGAGCCCAGTGCTATTAGTCTAGCAGTGTTGGGGAGTGGGACTGGTGTGCTAATCTGCTGCTCCTAGTAGTTCAGCAGCACCAACTGTAATTTTTTTTTTTTAATATTCATTTTTTTTTTATTTTACTTTTTTTTATTTTACTACCGCTGTAGTAGTGTATAAGTTGACCTTTTAGGCATTATTTGCCCTGTAGGCATTTTTTGCCCAGTGTGTTATTCAACCAACTGCCATCTAGCTGTGTGACCTTGTTCACATTCTGTCTAAATATCCATAATATTACCGTCTCCAGAAAAAACACCGGAGTGACTTTTTTCAAGCAGCCATAATAAATTTTACGTAATCCGTATCCATCGCTGTAGTAGTGTATAAGTTGACCTTTTAGGCATTATTTGCCCTGTAGGCATTTTTTGCCCAGTGTGTTATTCAACCAACTGCCATCTAGCTGTGTGACCTTGTTCACATTCTGTCTAAATATCCATAATATTACCGTCTCCAGAAAAAACACCGGAGTGACTTTTTTCAAGCAGCCATAATATATTTTACGTAATCCGTATCCATCGCTGTAGTAGTGTATAAGTTGACCTTTTAGGCATTATTTGCCCTGTAGGCATTTTTTGCCCAGTGTGTTATTCAACCAACTGCCATCTAGCTGTGTGACCTTGTTCACATTCTGTCTAAATATCCATAATATTACCGTCTCCAGAAAAAACACCGGAGTGACTTTTTTCAAGCAGCCATAATATATTTTACGTAATCCGTATCCACCGCTGTAGTAGTGTATACGTTGATCTTGTGGGCATTATTTGCACAGTGTTTTCTTCAAACCGCCATCTAGCTGTGTGAGCTTGTTCACATTTTGTCTAAATATTGATAATATTATCGTCTCTAGAAAAACCACTTGAGTTACTTTTTTTCAAGCAGCATTCTTATATTTTACGTAATCCGTATCCATCGCTGTGTATACGTTGACCTTGTAGGCATTATTTGCACAGTGTTTTCTTCAAACCGCCATCTAGCTGTGTGAGCTTGTTCACATTTTGTCTAAATATTGATAATATTATCGTCTCTAGAAAAACCACTTGAGTTACTTTTTTTCAAGCAGCATTCTTATATTTTACGTAATCCGTATCCACCGCTGTGTATACGTTGACCTTGTAGGCATTATTTGCACAGTGTTTTCTTCAAACCGCCATCTAGCTGTGTGAGCTTGTTCACATTTTGTCTAAATATTGATAATATTATCGTCTCTAGAAAAACCACTTGAGTTACTTTTTTTCAAGCAGCATTCTTATATTTTACGTAATCCGTATCCACCGCTGTGTATACGTTGACCTTGTAGGCATTATTTGCACACTGTTTTCTTCAAACTGCCATCTAGCTGTGTGTATTATCGTTTCCAGAAAAACCAACTGAGTTTTTGTTGTTGTTGTTTTTTTAAAAATAATGCCAGGCAAAGGCAGGCCGCCACGCAGAGGCCGTGCTAGGGGCCGTGCTGCTATGCAATCCTGTGGCCCTAGCAAATTGCCCAGTTTTAAAAAGCCAATGACCCTGAACTCCCAAAATGCTGAAGAGGTAGTTGACTGGCTTACACAGCACACCCCATCCTCTACCGTTTCTAACTTTACCACAACATCCTCCTCATCCTCCACTGCTATGGCCACCCCACGTAACACTTCCTCCACCACCGGTGCCCCTTCTTCACTGGAGTCAGAGGAGTTATTTTCCCATGAGTTTCTTGAACTGAGTAATGCGCAACCATTATTGGCAGAAGAAGATGAAGGAGATGAGGACGTTACACCACATTTAATTCTGGCAGAGAACACGACAGAGATGGACATAATGATGAGTGATGAGGAGGAGGTCCCCGCTGCTGCTTCCTTCTGTGATGTGTCAGAAGAAATTGATGCATCTGAGGAGAATGATGATGAGGAGATTGATGTTTTGTGGGTGCCTAGTAGAAGAGAGCAAGAGGAGGGTAGTTCAGATGGAGAGACGGAGAGTCAGAGAGGCAGTAGGAGAATAAGACTTAGAAGAAGCAGGGAGGACAGCCCGCAGGGATCAGTAGGGCAACAACATGTATCGGCACCTGTGTTCAGCCGGCCAACGCACCCGCCATTGCCGCCAATGCCGCCAACTTCTACTGTTACCGCCAGATCGCACACTTCCAAAAAGTCAGCAGTGTGGGATTTTTTTAATGTGTGTGCCTCTGACAAAAGCATTGTAATTTGCAATGAGTGCAGTCAGAAACTGAGCCTTGGTAAGCCCAACAGCCACATAGGTACAACTTCTATGCGAAGGCACATGAGCGGCAAGCACAAAGCACTTTGGGAGCAACACCTCAAAGGCAACAGGCAAACTAAAAGCAACACTCCTTCTGGTCCAGCATCTTACTGCTCTACCTCTGCTCTCCTTGACCCATCTGAACCACCCTCCACTCCGCCTTCCACCTTGACCACCTGTTCCCATTCCCAGTCATCTGCCACCAGCCAAGTTTCTGTGAAGGCCATGTTTGAGCGTAAGAAGCCAATGTCTGACTGTCACCCCCTTGCCCGGCGTCTGACAGCTGGCTTGTCTGCACTCTTAGCCCGCCAGCTTTTACCATACCAGCTGGTGGACTCTGAGGCCTTCCGCAAATTTGTAGCAATTGGGACACCGCAGTGGAAGGTACCCAGCCGCAATTTTTTTTCTAAAAAGGGAATACCACACCTGTACCAACATGTGCAGAGCCAAGTTACCGCATCTCTGTCACTTAGTGTTGGGCCAAAGGTCCATATGACTACTGACGCATGGTCCTCCAAGCATGGTCAGGGCAGGTATGTCACCTACACTGCCCACTGGGTGAACTTGGTAATGGCTGGGAATGGGAAGCAGGGAATGGGTAGCTCAACAACAACAACAGTGGAGTTGGTGTCACCGCCACGGATTGCACGCGGTTCTGCCACCACCTCTACTCCTCCATCGCTCTCTACCTCGTCTTCTTCCTCTTCTTCTTCTTACTCTGCTGCTGGGTCCTCCTTCTCCTCCTCCACACCTGTGCACCCCCAGCTCCCCCTAGGCTATTCGACGTGCCAGGTACGCCGTTGTCACGCTGTCTTGGGGATGACGTGCCTGGAAAGCAAAAACCATACCGGATCTGTACTCCTGTCATCTCTGCAGTCACAGGCCGATCGGTGGCTGACCCCACACCAACTGCAGATCGGAAAAGTGGTGTGTGACAATGGAAGCAATCTGTTGGCAGCGTTGAGACTGGGAAATTTAACACATGTGCCCTGCATGGCACATGTGTTAAATTTAATAGTCCAACGTTTTGTCTCCAAGTACCCAGGATTCCAGGACGTTCTCACCCAGTCCAGAAAGGTGTCGGCCCATTTCAGACGTTCCTACACAGCCATGGCACGCCTTGCTGACATTCAGCAGCGCTACAACATGCCAGTCAGGCGTTTGATTTCTGACAGCCAGACTCGCTGGAATTCAACGCTCCTTATGTTGGAACGTCTGCTGCAACAACAAAGGGCCGTCAACGAGTACCTTTTTGAACTGGGTGGTAGGACTGGATCTGCAGAGCTGGGGATTTTTTTCCCCCGTTACTGGGTGCTTATGCGCGATGCCTGCAGGCTCATGCGACCTTTTGAAGAGGTGACAAATATGGTCAGTCGCACCGAAGGCACCATCAGCGACCTAATACCCTTCGCTTTCTTCCTGGAGCGTGCCGTGCGACGAGTGACAGATGAGGCTGTAGACCAGCGTGACGAGGAGCTGGAAGCGCACGATTTATGGTCGGAATCACCAGAACGAACCCAGGCACCTGCTGCAACGCAGGGAGAGGTGCCAGAAGTGGAGTCAGAGGAGGAAGGTGGCTTTGTGGAGGAGGAGGAGGAGGACCAACAGGAGCAGGCTTCCCAGGGGGCTAGTGGTGACCTTTTGGGGACCCCTGGTCTTGTACGTGGCTGGGGGGAGGAGACCGTGGATGATGCAGTCCTTGATAATGAGGAAGCGGAGATGGATAGCTCTGCATCCAACCTTGTGAGAATGGGGTCTTTCATGCTGTCATGCCTGTTGAAGGACCCCCGTATCAAGAGGCTTAAGGAGAAGGACCTGTACTGAGTCGCAACGCTACTAGACCCTCGGTACAAGCATAAAGTGTCAGAAATGTTACCAACATACCACAAGTCCGAAAAGATGCGGCATTTACAAACCAGCCTGCAAAACATGTTGTACAATGCTTTTAAGGGTGATGTCACTTCAGGAACTCATCAACATTCCAGGGGCAGAGGTGCCAGTAATCCTGCCACGAGCACACCTGCAAGGACAAAGCCCTTTGGCCGGTCTGTAACGTCAGACATGCAAATGTTTTTCTGTCCAAGGCAGCGCCACAACCCTTCTGGATCCACCCTCAAAGAACGCCTCGACCGGCAGGTAGCGGACTACCTGGCATTAACTGCAGATATCGACACTCTGAGGAGCGATGAACCCCTGGACTACTGGGTGCGCAGGCTTGATCTGTGGCCAGAGCTGTCACAATTTGCCATGAACCTCTTGTCTTGCCCAGCCTCAAGTGTGCTCTCAGAAAGGACCTTCAGTGCAGCAGGAGGGATTGTAACTGAGAAGAGAACTCGCCTAGGTCACAAAAGTGTCGATTACCTGACCTTTATTAAAATGAATGAGGGGTGGATCTCGGAGGGTTACTGCACGCCGGAAGACTTGTTCTGACTTCTATGCAGCTGTCCTTCTCTTCAAGCCTCATGACTCCACACACAGCTGTCCTTTAGCGTCCTCCTCCCTCCGCCACCATTACAAACTAGGGTGCAAACCCTACTGGTTTAATTTTTTCTGGCCTCTGTGCTTCAGTGGCTGCAACCAAAAAAACTGGGCAAACAATGTCTACAAGGTCAACGTATGGCGAAAAATGACTATTTTCAGCATTTATATGGCATATTTTTTCTGGCAACTGTGCTTCAGTGGCTGCGTCCAAAAAAATGCATATTTTCTGCATTTATATGGCATAATTTTTCTGGCCTCTGTGCTTCAGTGGCTGCAACCAAAAAAATTTATATTTTCAGCATTTATATGGCATAATTTTTCTGTCAACTGTGCTTCAGTGGCTGCGACCAAAAAAATGCATATTTTCTGCATTTATATGGCATAATTTTTCTGGCCTCTGTGCTTCAGTGGCTGCAACCAAAAAAATTTATATTTTCAGCATTTATATGGCATAATTTTTCTGTCAACTGTGCTTCAGTGGCTGCGACCAAAAAAATGCATATTTTCTGCATTTATATGGCATAATTTTTCTGGCCTCTGTGCTTCAGTGGCTGCAACCAAAAAAATTTATATTTTCAGCATTTATATGGCATAATTTTTCTGGCAACTGTGCTTCAGTGGCTGCGACCAAAAAAATGACTATTTTCAGCATTTATATGGCATATTTTTTCTGGCCTCTGTGCTTCAGTGGCTGCGGCCAAAAAAACTGGGCAAACAATGCCTACAAGGTCAACGTCGTTGACCTTGTAGGCATTGGTTCCCTTGTTTGTTATAGTTATACAGGAGCAGTGACCAGCTCCATGTTGTAGCCCCCACCAGGCCCGGATTTGTGGAAAGGCCACCTAGGCGCCTAGGGCGGCAGGATTTTAGTGGGCGGCATGATGCCCAACGGCACCCACATTGGTTCAAAAACACTGGGGATGCACAGGAGATACAACCATTTTTAAAATTTCCCGTCCATCAATCCCCATTGCTCCAGTCCAGGTGATGAAAATTTGCATGAATAAAGAGGAGGGGACAGGGGCGATGAACGGCAGTGGGCCTAGGGGCACCCGCTATGTAAATTCGGCTCTGGCTCCCACCCTTCCCAGCTATAGTCAGGTGATCCCACTGGTGTCTAATAAAAGGGCAGCCAAGTTTGGGAGTTTTACTTTGAAAGCAGCAAGTAAGTTGCAGGTAAAACCTAGTCCCTTTGTAAAATGTATAATGAAGCAATAGAATTCTTAATGAATCAGATGAAAATTGAGCATAGGACTGGCCAGGTATGGGATGACTTTGACGTAGTTGGCCAGCTTAAATATATTGCAATATATGGACAAACAATCCCTATGTTTTTTAAAGGGTAAGGCATTTTTCAATAGCAGTATGCACAAAATGTCTCTGTCTTAAATATATTAAATTTTGGGTTATAATAAATCTTAAAAAATTCTAGGTTTTTTTCCATGAAAAAAATTTGAGCTTCTGAAAAACAAGCCCAGACCAGAAAAAATTGTGGTTTAGTAAATAACCCCCTTAGTGTAGTGATGGCATGTGAAATCTGTTTATCATTCAAATAAGTGAAGGATGCAACAACGTTCTCAGGTTAACATTTGCAGTATAGTGCAACAAAACTCCTCAGTTATGGTCATCTCTTCTGGAATAAGGCCAACAACTACCTTTTGGTCATAAACATTTGTCCCCTTGCCTACAAAAGCCCATGAATTTGAACAATCAGATTTCAGCATGTATGACTAAATGCAACAAACCATTTACCTATGGACTTTCAAAGGTGCAGAATTTCAACCTGACTTCTGTTAACCCTAAATTCTGTCTGCCTCTGATCAATTAAATTGTTATATATAGCAGGGGTCCACAGCCTCTTTATCCATGAGCCACATCCAGATGTGAAAAGTGTTGGGGAGCAATACAAGCATGAACAATTTTCCTGGGTGTTGCAAAATTTGGGCTGTGATTGGCTATTTAGTATCCCCTATGTGGACTGACCTACAGGAAACTCTGTTTGTTAGTGTGCCTGATTTTTAAGCAAACAATACTTGCCTCCAAGCCTGGAATTCAAAACTAAGCACCTATTTTGAGGCTGCTGGGAGCAATATTCAAGGGGTTGGTGAGCAAGTTGCTCATGAATCACTGCTTGGGGATCACTGATCTATAGTATTGGAGAACTACTTAGCAGTGCATTTTGGCAAAACATGTACTGTGCCAAGACATTTTAAAAGGTGCTGATGTTATACAGCCTATTTGCCTACAATGCTTATTGGTTTCTTGGGCAAACCAGACTATCTATCTGACAATGACACTGTGGCATTCAATAAACCTGGAAAACTACTCAGTATTGTAAATGTTTTAAAATACAGATTGCTGTTATAAAGAAATATCCTGTAATTTTAATTTAATTCTAATTTCCGAGGCAATCCCATGGACCTCATCTAGTAATTTTTGTCTTCTGTGTATGGAGCCCATTTTGCTGCCACCTGCAGTGACCTCCTATCCCAGCTCTAACAGATATTTATCTCTGGAACGATAAGGTTAGTGGTATTCCAAGGTGCTACTTAGATAAAATACATAGCAGAACAGTGAAACCCTGAATAGCTTTGAGATACCTCTTGCAGCATCTCTAGGATTCAGTCATGAATACAAATACCCCTTTAAAGGAGAAACAAACTCTTAATGAAAAAAAACCCTACATAGACCCCCTCCCCCAGCCTAGCTGCCCCCCCCCCCCCGGGCAAATATCCCTAACTCTTTACTTACTCCACGGCGCATGCTCAGTTGTCACAAAACAGAAAATTTCTCCAACTGCGCATGCGCCACTTCGCCAGTCTCATTCTGAAGATTACCAAAGAGAAGAAGATGGCTGATGTGAACTCCACTGAACAGAATCTGCACGGAGGGGTAATTAAAGAGTATGGGGCATTTGCCTGGGGGGGGAGGAGGGAGAAGGGTCTATGTAGGGTAGGGGGTAGGGTTTTTTTTATTCAGGGTTTGTTTCTCCGTTAAACAATTACTAAATGCTCAAAGTTTGCTGCCTTGGACATTCATTGCTATGGCCCTTATCAATAAAAAGTCAATAGGACAAATCATTGCTGCCATTATTTACTTTTCCACATAGCTGAAGTTGATACATACGTTCAGCTAAAATAAACAGTTGCACTGCCACATGAATTGTTGAAAGAAAGAATACGGAGACCAATCCTGGAAAGCTGACACATCAGCTTTATATCAATTTTCTGACAAATTTGTATTTTGTCTGGCCACAAAGATATTCTTAAAAGCCTGATGTTCAATAATGTAATGGTTCTGTAATCTCCAAAGGAATATAGAAAACAAATAATAAAATGACACTCAAGGCAACAATTGACTGCCATTGTTCATTTGTGCGTCAGCTTTTTGTTTTCCACAAAGAAACCTGACATTTGCAAGTACAGAAGGAAATAATTGTGGGGATGACTAACACTTTATTATGTTAAAATGTAAATAGACAATTCTTACTTGTTTGCATTCTGCTTTGTAAGGAAAAATTACATAACAGAAATGATAATATTGTTTTATGTTATCCAGAAAGCTCCAAATTACGGGAAAGCCCTCTCCCATAGATTCCATTTTAATCAAATAATTCATATTTTCTTTTTCTCTGTAACAAATAAACCGTACCTTGTAGTTGCTGCTAAGATATAACTAACATATAATTAATAGTTATTAGAGGCAAAACAATATTTTTGGGTTTAATAAATGTTTAAATTAGTTTTAAATATATTTATTGTATGAAGCTCTAAATTATGGAAAGATCCCTTATAAGGAAATCACAAGAATATTGAATACATAAAGGGCATGAATTCTTTCCTTGAAGATGAAGGCGATTTTATGGTCGTGGCAAGGAAAATAACAAACTGACAACAACGTAGAATCTCTGTTTCCCAAGCATTACAATTTTTCCATGGTGAGAGTAAGCCAAGACAGTGTTAAATGGAAAGAATGGAATAAAAGGGAAAGTTTAATCATGTCATGGCAGTGTAATCTCCCAGCCGGTTATCATCACTACAATCTTGCTGTTTTCATTAAAAAAAATTGCAGCAGTACTGGTGCCCATTTTTTAGCCGGGGATGTCTTTAGTATAGTCGTAGGCTTTATTTCATAAACATTTTTCGGTCCTTTGTGTTCATCTCAGGTCTCAAAATAATAATGTAGACCTTAGGTAAAAATATACACGCAACTAATCCACTGCTTGAAGATAACATGGCAAATATCTCCACTGCCACCATGTACTTCCCTGTGGTGCTGAGGTAGGCTGGGATGAAGGAGATCCAAACTGATCCAAATATCAACATACTAAAGGTGATCAGTTTGGCCTCATTGAAACTGCCTGGCAATTTTCTTGACAAATAAGCTATGGCAAAACATAAAGTAGCTAAAAATCCCATATATCCCATTGTGCATGAATAAGCAACAGGTGATCCCTTGTTACATTCCACAATAATGGTGCCCATCTTAGATTTATTGTCTTGGTATTCAAAAGGGGGAGAGTGTGCAAGCCACCCAGCACATATAATCACTTGTATAGCTGTGCACACAAGCACCAGGGTGTTAGTTACTCGAGAATTCAACCACATTCTCCTGTTGCTCTTTGGCTGGGTGAGGTTGAAGGCGATCACCACCATCATTGTCTTTCCCAAGATACATGAAATGCACATGACAAAACTGATCCCAAACATAAACTGCCTGAGGATACAGGTTATAGTAATGGGACGACCAATGAACATTAAGGCACATAGATAGCAGAAAAACAGTGAAAGAAGGAGGAGGTAACTGAGGTTCTGGTTATTTGCTTTCACAACTGGTGTTTCTGCATTTTTAATAAGAATTAACAGGATGCTGAGAGGAAGAAGAGATCCTAGAACAGCGACAGTAGCTAAAGTTCCTCCTAGGGTTTCTCTAAAAGACAGAAATTCCAAGTTCCTCATCCAGCAGCCGTTATGTTTCTCATTTGCCCACGTCTTTAAGGCATTTCATACAGCTTGTTGAATCTAATAAGACAAAATAAAACTGATTATGATTGAGGGCGAGGATATGACTTATGAATTTTCCCTAAACATAGAACAAACTCCCATTATTTGTATTTGTATTGTATTTAGAATTATTCAGTATAAAACTAAAAACTGGGTGCAAAATAAAACATGTTTTTAATATAGTTAGATAAAAATGTAATGTATAAAGGCTGGAGTGACTGGATGTCTCACATAATAGCCAGAACACTACTTCCTGCTTTTCAGCTCTTTAACTCTGAGTTAGTCAGTAACTTTAAGGGTGGCCACATGGGACAAAAATGTTCATTGAGTTTGCAATTGATCTTTAGCATGCAGGTCAGATTTTTTTTATTTTAATTTTTTTTATTTTAATAAAGAAACAAGTTGCAAAATACAGGAAAAAGCGGTTACTGGACAATCCAGTCCGCAATGCATATTCAGATGTAAATAAACAAGTATTCCTGAGTATAACATGAAATCCGGAAAAAAATTTCTTTCCAATGCAGCTAAACACATTGACAAGCAATGTGAAGTGCTATGAGAAAATGAAAGATGTGATACATATTACATAATACAAAACAAGCAACAACAATAAAGAAAGAAATAAAATAAAACAAAAAATGCTGTCTGAAGCAAGGAATAAGGAAAAAAAAGAGAAAGTATGGGTGAGCTGTGGCGGAGAGTACGGTTGATCCCTCCAGGCATACAAAGACATTAGAAGATACGCCCGAAAAATAAAAAACAATAAAAAAAATTATTCGTTGCGGATACCTCTGTAGGCTAGCCAAGGATTCCAGACTTTATTATGGCGCTTCAGCTTACCCGTGCGACAGCTGGTTAAGTGTTCAAGTACAAGGACGGAGTCCAATTTAACTTTTACCATTTGAACATCTAGGAAAGGGGATTTCCAATTTTTAGCAATTATCTGCTTTGTGGCAGAGAATATATGTGTTACTAGAGTCCTGGTATATTTATTTCCCCCCGTGACATACTTATTAAGAAGGGCTTCCGCTGGATCTTTTCTTAATGGAAGACCAGTGACATTAGTGATCATAGCATAGATTCTTATCCAGAATCTGGAGACTTTCGGGCATTTCCACCAGATAGTTACATAGTTACATAGTTAAATTGGGTTGAAAAAAGACAAAGTCCATCAAGTTCAACCCCTCCAAATGAAAACCCAGCATCCATACATACACCCCTCTACTTTTAATTAAATTCTATATACCCATACTAACTATAGAGCTTAGTATCACAATAGCCTTTGATATTATGTCTGTCCAAAAAATCATCCAAGCCATTCTTAAAGGCATTAACTGAATCAGCCATCACAACATCACCCGGCAGTGCATTCCACAACCTCACTGTCCTGACTGTGAAGAACCCCCTACGTTGCTTCAAATGAAAGTTCTTTTCTTCTAGTCTAAACGGGTGGCCTCTGGTACGGTGATCCACTTTATGGGTAAAAAGGTCCCCTGCCATTTGTCTATAATGTCCTCTAATGTACTTGTAAAGTGTAATCATGTCCCCTCGCAAGCGCCTTTTTTCCAGAGAAAACAACCCCAACCTTGACAGTCTACCCTCATAATTTAAGTCTTCCGTCCCTCTAACCAATTTAGTTGCACGTCTCTGCACTCTCTCCAGCTCATTTATATCCCTCTTAAGGACTGGATTCCAAAACTGCACTGCATACTCCAGATGAGGCCTTACCAGGGACCTATAAAGAGGCATAATTATGTTTTCATCCCTTGAGTTAATGCCCTTTTTTATGCAAGACAGAACTTTATTTGCTTTAGTAGCCACAGAATGACACTGCCCAGAATTAGACAACGTGTTATCTACAAAGACCCCTAGATCCTTCTCATTTAAGGAAACTCCCAATACACTGCCATTTAGTGTATAACTTGCATTTATATTATTTTTGCCAAAGTGCATAACCTTGCATTTATCAACATTGAACCTCATTTTCCAGTTAGATATGCATAAAAGAACCAACTTGGCCACAGTTCCTGAAGCAAAGAGGCGATGAAGACGGGTACCATTTAGATAAGGTGGTGGGAACCAGATACCACTGATGAAGCACTTTTTGGGAAGTCTCTTGAATCAGAACATTAACGGAACAATGTGTAGAGGCCGAGATAATGTCAGACCATGTTCATCATCGAAGCAGACCTTCAGGTCCCTTTCCCAGCGATGGACAAATGGTAAGTCTCTAATGGCAGTCTGGTGTGCCGTATAGTTATAAAGTGCAGAAATCTATTTTTTCTGAGGAAGAACCTGCAGGTACATAAGCTCAAATGGGGTTGGACGTGGGAAAGTGTTTTCTTTCCAAATCGACTTTATGTAGTTGCGAATTTGGAGATAATGGTAAACCTCTTGAGAGGGCAAGTCATAATGATCCAAAAGCTGTTGAAGGGTAACTAAGGATGTTGGCTTTGTCAATGAATAAATTGTAGTCAAACCGTGTTGCTCCCACCATTGAAAGGCTTGTCGAGAAAGTCCTGGTATAAACTTCGGATTTGCAAAAAAACTGAAAGCAGGGTAGGAGGGAGATAACATATTGTAACGTGTCCGGAATCTCCACAGCTCAATGGAATAAACAATAATTGGATTTGATTGAGTGCGTATAGGGATAGTGTTTAGCCATAAGACATTCCTAGCATAGCTAGAAGTCATTTCTTCTAACTCAATATCAACCCACAGTGGGGCATCTGGTCCCCCATGCCATAAGGTCAACTGGCTAAATTGCTCTGCTAAATAGTATAAATGAAGATGGTGTATACCTAGACCACCCTTTTGTCTATTACGGGAGGCCACTGCAAACTAAGACGCGCCCTCTTGTTGTCCCAGACAAATTTGTTAAAGGACCTTTGTAGGTGTTCTAGGGTACCTTTGGGAGGGGCAACTGGGAGAGTCCTGAATAGCATGCAGGTCAGATTTAAAAGCAAACAGGTATGGCTTGTAGCCAATCAGTGGAAACCAAGAGAGCTGCAAAGCAGGAAGTTGTGTTTTGACTATTATGTTAGACATCTAGTCACTCCAGCCTTTATACATTACATTTTTGGCTAACAATATTGAAAATATTTTGTTATTTTGCACCCAGTTTTTAGTTTTATACTGAATAATTCTTTTAACACTTTAAAGGGTCTCTGATCACCAAAAACGTAAATTCTATTATAATAACTGAGTACAATATGTATAAGTACAATACACATTTTTCCTATCAGAAACATAAAATGTACAAATGCAATATATTTTAACTGTATCATATTTACTAGGTGGGGGAAGGTTGCAAAGTTTAATAAAACAGAAGCAAACATCATATTTTTTGCACTTTGTATCCTGCCAAGAACTTACTAGGCTCTACACAATTGAGCTTGTACTACAGGGCTGTGTTGTACAGCAGTGTATTTTGCAGCAAGGTCTGGATTCAGTGCAAGGAGAAAAAAGCAGGCTGCAATGATATTCATGTAACCAAGCACTAAGGAGCATGATTTTTTCACCCTTTGTACTCTATCATTTGCTTCTGTGGTCCACTATGTATACACGGAGTTCACAATATTCACAAAAAAATAGCTTTGTTTCTTACAGAGCTGTTGCTAATAATTTTATAGTATCTAAAATGTGGATCATGGTATGGGAGCTCTGTACCCCTGGGTCCCTGAGCTACAAATAGTTCAGGCCTGTTAGACAGATAGGTCTTTGAAAATAAACCATAGGGTATAGTATCCATAAGCTAATTGGTAAGGATGAAGTAAGGACATCTGAACTGTCTTTGGATGACCTCCTTCGGTCCCCCTTAGTTAAAGGAAAAATATACCCCTCACACAATGTAGGTCTCTATAAAAAGATATTGCTTAAAACAGCTCATATGTTAAACCCTGGTTCATGTAAATAAACCATTTTCATAATAATATACTTTTTTAGAAGTATGTGCCATTGGGTAATCATAAATAGAAAATTGCCATTTTAAAAAATAAGGGCTGCCCCCTGGGATCGTATGATTCACGGTGCACACAAACATACCAAACAAATCATACTTGTTAGATCACATGAGCCAATTAGCAGACAGAGTTCTGTCTTTTGCTTCCACACTTCTTCCTGTTACAGTTAGAGTTGTAGTATTTCTGATCAGGTGATCTCTGAGGCAGCACACAGACCATCACAAAATGGTGGTTCAAGGCAAGAGATGTAAAAGGTCAATATTTACTTAAATATATATATATATATATATATATATATATATATATATATATATACATACATATCGGTATGACAAGATTCTTTAATATGCCACTTGATTTGATATAAACTATCTGTTGCTCAAGTATTCATTTTGGGGGTATAGTTTTCCTTTAAAAGAGAAGTTACAGATCCACAGTAAGAAAAAATTGCTTTACCGATCATATTTCCAAGAATATCTAGAAAATCATATGCTATTTCACTCCAGATCTCATTCTAACTGACCTCTAAAGCTGGCCATAGATAGAACAATTACAACCCTGTGACAATTCCACGACAATTTGAGTATTCGAGTTGTATTTTTTGGTCAAAACTCACATTTTCAGGTTTAAAAGAACCTTGAATCGATTGAAATCGACCTGGAAATAGCTCAAACTTATAGCAGTTACTAATGTTACAATTTGGCAAACACTGTTGCATTGCACTAACATTTTATTATAATTATTACTAATAACACATTAATTACATATACTGTATGTACAGTACATGCGAACTGACTGGAAGATAACAAAGACCTTGATTATCATAATTTACAATTTAAACATTTAATAATTTAATTACAATTATTTTATTTCATTTAATAACAGAAAGTAGTCTTGTGTTGCTATTGTTAATATAAGGTGTTTGATACATTTCCTTCCCACTCACATCTTTTTATTGTATCACATTTTGTTTCTACCCCTAATATGAAATTTAGGTGCTAAAAATAATGAGAGTATAACTATATATATATATATATAAAGTATTTTGCTCTATTGTATAGTACCACTGCTGATTAGAAAAAAACAGTCTTACTTGTTACATTTCCCCATGGAGGGCTTTGTAGTGAAATTGACTTTAATGTTACTTGGTTCAAGATGCACAGGGATAAGAGCTCCAGCAATGATGTCTCCATCTTTTTCATAAAATTTCAGATTTTCTGATGGCAACTTGCAGCCTGGATCCCCATTGCTCATGTAAATAGCCCAGCTCAGTATCAGCAGCCAGTCCAGAGAGTTCAATCGACAGTAATACAACAACCACAAGAAATGAATCATTGCAATATTCATTAGACAGATAATAAATGTATAATTGTACAAAAACACAGCAAATGCAATAGTCACAATGGCATGGAGTGTGGATACAGATGGAGGAAGCTTTTATTTAACATCACACAATGGCACAGCTTTCACTTTACTGGAATTTTGAAAACCTGCCTTTACAAAGGTATCACTTGATTGCAAACCTCAAGCAGTATCACATTGCTGGGAGTAGTGTAAGTACAACCACCCAACACCCTTTTTTACTGTAGAAGCAGAACATTTCTAGTTCTACAATATATTATTTGCATAAACTTCCTAAGCAAGCAGTATCTATGAACTTGCTAATCATTATCTAGAGTCTTATTCATAATGTCTCTCTCATACTAAATATTAATCTGACACTCCATTTAAAGTTAAAGATGGTGAAATTACTATTATGTAAAATGTAAAAGAAAAGTATTTGATTAGCAGAGAAGTGCCACCAACAGCATGTTGTATAGAAGACTATTAATATTTATGTGATGAAAGTGGTTCTTTATTTATTCGGCAGTGAATTCCCTAATATATAATACTGATAACTTTACTCGATCCAGGTTGTTACTGGTCAATTTAAAGTCATATCATTATCTCATTCCTCAGGGCCCAAGTAAAGACAGGCCTGCAATAAAGAAAATAATGATAATAATACACTTTAGAATAAGGCTTGTAGAGTGCACATTGCTCACAGGGTACCCATTCCTTCTTATTTAATTAATTTAAATAAATTCACATCTTAATGCTCAGGCCTGGATTTGTAGAAACGCCACTAAGGCCCTGGCCTAAGGCGGCAGGATTTTAGGGGGCGGCTGCTGCTCAACCACACCCACATTTGTTTACACATATTTTTTAAAAATTTCCTGTGCTCCAATCCCCATTCCTCTGGTCCCGATGATGAAAATTTGCATAAATAAAGGGGAGGGGACAGGGGCGAGGAACAGCAGTGGGCCTTGGGGCGCCTGCTATGTTAATCCAGCCCTGTTAATGCTTATTTAATAAAATGCTTTTCCAGTTATTTACCATTTTGGACATCACTATCCAAATTAAAAAAACTTTCCACTGGGATAAGTTGCTCTTGCTGTAGCAAACCTACACTGCACTGGGTTCTAGTTAATACATGAAATAATGGATGATATGGTGCTGTAAGTGTATTAATAAAATACACATAATGCATACATAATGCAACCCATGTTTTTATTAGTAAGATCAATAAAGTGGCTATTCACCTAACCCTACATAGGAAACGCTGTGATGATATTTTTTCATTAGGCTAAATCTAGCCGTAGTTGATACATACATGACTACGAATTCAACCCACTGCTAATATAATCTGCTACCATAATCACAATAGCTCCTGCATGATCCATAAGGAGTAGTGATGGGCGAATTTATTCGGCAGGCGTGAATTTGCGGCGAAAAAACAGGCACAGCGTCAAAAACGGACGCCAGCATCAAAAACAAAATGCCGGCACCTTTTCTTGAATTTTTCGCCATTGTGCCAATTTCGCGGGAAACGCGCCAAATTCTCCCATCACTAATAAGGAGACACAATACCCAGTCGTTTCAAACCAGTTTCCAGTTAATATGAAGTGACCATATACCCCCAACAAATTCTACTCCAATATAACTAAAAATAACTTAGTTATATAACCTGTTGTTAAATAGAAATCAGATCTTACCAACCTTTAATTCCATCTCATCCTCCTTGTCTTCAACAACTCTACTGTCTCCTCACCTAACTTCCACTCCACTACTTTTCACTACTTTTCACTGTCCTTACCATCCTCTACACTGGTTTTACCAGAACTTGTGATTTGCCAAAACAGATGTCCATATTCGTTCTTCATTTACAAGGTGCAATGGACACAACATAGAATGTGTCTTCAGTTTTAGGAAAAACACTACATTGTAGGTACAAAATATTGTGATATGTAAATTTTATACTTTGTGCTTCATTCATAAATGAGCCTTTACATTGACAAAGAGTATTGATGTACTTCCATCATATTTATGTTTACATATTTTTCATCTTTTTGGAATCTTGTAAATTGTGGGATTGGCAATTTACAAGATTCCTGATTTCAAAACGGCATATCAATATCAACTCCAGGGTATTTCTTTTTTCTTCACACTGAGCACATATCAAACAAGCCAGTCTTATAGTGCAGATCATGGAGGTGAACCTTTGCAATATAAAGAGATGGGTTCTGCCGGTTCTATGTTCCACCTGTACATCCACTCACTGCTGAGACCGGAAATTATGTCACACCTGACGCATTTCGCAAAAGTTGCCAATCCCACCAGAGAGTGGAGAAGCCACATGCTGATTTTTACTGATTGAAGAAAACACCATTGCACCTTATTTTATTCATTTTACCTTTTTAACCCTCGATATTCGACCAACAGTAAATGTGCCCCTATATGTGTTTGTTCACAAATCAGTATTATGTAGACAGCTGACAGTCCAACACAATGAACAGGAATAAAAATTAATTAAAAAAAAAGATATGTCTCTTTCTGAAGTCCAAGTGGACAAAACAAACATGAAATCCTACCTTTGACTAACAACATTTAAAATAAAAACATATCACGCAAGAGTGCTGAAAATATGAAATTCTATAATCCATACAAGAAATGTTATTTTAATCTTTTTTGAATAATTATAGTTTTGTTTCTCTTGTTCATCTTTGGATTCAGTATAATAATGTAGACCTTGGGTAAAAATATACATGCCACTAATCCACTGCTTGATGATAAAATAGCAAACACTTCTACTGCCACCATGTACTTCCCTGTGGTGCTGAGGTAGGCTGGGATGAAGGAGATCCAAACAGCTCCAAATATCAACATACTAAAGGTGATCAGTTTGGCCTCATTGAAACTGCCTGGCAACTTTCTTGCCAAATAAGCAACTACAAAACATAAAGTAGCTAAAAAACCCATATATCCCATTGTGCATGAATAACCTGTGAATGATCCCTTGTTGCATTCAACAATGATGGTGCCCATCTTAGATTTATTGTCAGTGTATTCAAAAGGGGGAGCGTGTGCAAGCCACCCAGCACATATAATCACTTGTATAGCTGTGCACACAAGCACCAGACTGTTAGTTACTCCAGAATTCAACCACATTCTCCTGTTGCTCCTTGGCTGGGTGAGGTTGAAGGCGATCACCACCATCATTGTCTTTCCCAAGATACATGAAATGCACATGACAAAACTGATCCCAAATATAAACTGCCTGAGGATACAAGTTAAAGTAATGGGACGACCTATGAACATTAGGGCACAAAGATAGCAGCAGAACAGTGAAAGGAGAAGGAGGTAACTGAGATTCCGGTTATTAGCTTTCACAACAGAAGTTTCTGAGTTTCTTATAAAAATTGCCAGGATGCCAAGAGGAAGGAGAGATCCCAGTACTGAGATAGTAGCCAAGGTGCCCCCTAAGGGTTCGTTAAAAAACAGAAATTCCAGGATCCTAAGGCAGCAGTCATTGTGTTTCTGATTTGCCCACATGTCTTCAGGGCATTTCATACAACTTGTTGAATCTAATAAAATAAACAAAGCATGATTAGGAACAATATGGGTTGGGTCTCAGGCTTATACAATGGCACTGAAGAGTGATTATAATTTCACCAAATTTATTTAGTAGAGGCAGCCATCTTTTATAAGATGTAGACAGCAATGTAAGGGGTTTGTGGTTTAAGAAAAAAGCATAAGAGCACATTAAGGTTGTGATGATTGCTGAGATTGGTGTGACTCAATGATGTCGTTGTGCTGTTGTGCACAGCAACGCCATCAAACTGGTATTGCCTTGATATAAACAAGGTATAAGGCTTTTGCTTGCAAATTCAAAATAAATTGCTCAACTGGACCACTTTCAATGCCCAGTTTTATATTTCAGTTTCTACGTTTCTGGGTGTGCTTTATATTATATATTTGATTATTTATCAATTTCTGACTAGTGATGGATGAATGTGACCTGTTTCGCTTCGCCAAAAGTTTACGAAATGGCTAAAATACGGCAAAATGCATTAGAATCTATGGTCATTTTTGAGGTGAAAAAATTTCCCTCATCATTATTTCTGACTTCCTGCCTGCTCCTGGCATCTGCCCTGACTGGTTCCAATTACAATATTGATTAACCCATCAGATATCTGGGCTTTTGGCCTGTATCTATATACTCAAGCTCAAGTAGTTAGTTTGGGAGCTCAGAGTTCCCACAACACAGAGCCTAAAAAATCCTTGTAATTTTGATGCTGAGAACCGGAAGAGTATGTGTTAGTTGCCTGCCTTTCCCCAGCCTCTACTGAGCATGCGCTCTGACTATGACAATATTAACGTTAAAAAAAAGGTACAGGAAGAAATATTGCAAACTTTGGGGAAAAACAGGGGAAGAAAGTCAAAGCACTGCATTCTTTTTACTCTTGATAAAGGGTCCTGTGAGGCCAGAAATGTTGCCTTTTTGTCTACTCAAACGAGCCATATAAAGCACAACGGAATCCTATTGTCAGTGTGCTGCGGTCGTATTGATGTTATTCTTTTTACTCTTATTGACAGCTAGATCATTTATGCTTGACTATGCTTTCACTTAACGCCCCTTAAGTATAATTAAAAGCACACATATAGTTTGAATGATCTGTTTTTATCTTTGAAATATATATCCCATAATCAAACTTTTAAAACAAGAGATTAAAACCTGTATTTTCTTTAAGTTTAACCAGACTTTTCTCACCTGTTTCATTACTAAACTCATCTTCTGAGCATAAGATACAGTCAAAGCAGCAGACAGGCTGTCCCTTCTGTGGTGCCTTTCTGTATCCTGGAGGGCAGCTCTCACTGCATATAGATATGGGTGCCTGATGTATAGTATACAGGATGAGAACACATTGACAGAGAACTAGGTATCAAAAATGACTTCTCAGTCTATCCCAGTCCTAATTTTTTGGAGCCACTGCATCAGTGATATGCAAAGCTTCTTGTAGCTGAAAGTAACACTGAAGTAACTAAGTAATAGCAGTTCCTGGGTCCCCCGATTCTAATAATAAACAGATACATACTAATATAGCAAAAACAAGATTTTTTGAGGGGCATGCCACATTTCTTTTAGGGTGGGCTCATGTCTAGGGCATTAGAGGATTTTTTATGTCTTTATTGTGGTTCCTTGGACATTTGTAATAAAAAGTGGCCACTTCAAGCATTTGCACCAACATCACTAATAAAGACGTCCATAGGACTTTTATGTACCCGCCCTGTTCAAATTTACCCCAGAGTAAGAGTACTAACGAAGTTTCACTAGGCAGAAATGAATGCTAGCAGAACTTTGCAATGAAATGCTCTCACTGCCAAAGTGTTCGGCTGCTGAGATGCAACTTCGCATTTTAGTGAATTAGCATAGTGGTAGCGGATTTGCACCTGGTGAAGTGGCGTGAAGTGTGGCGAAGCTGGTTGCTGGCGAAAATTCTTCCTTTAGAGAATTTATAGAGGTGTGGTGCAAAGTAAGCTAAATGAATGATACGTATCAGCTGGGTATGGTATGTTTTAGTAAACCCAGACCTTGGATATGTAGCTGGTGCCCCATTGGACCCATAAATGGTGTTGAACCTTATTTACCTGATTATCAAAATTACAAATACCTGCAGCCTCATTGTACTTGTTGGACCTACAGTATATAAGGGATACTGTTGACTATACTGCATAATGCAGCTCTGCTACTTTACTGTCTTTTCAAAATATGATATTGAATTTTTTTACTTACCTCTGTGTAACCTCCACTCCAGAAAATGGTATTGTTACTTCTAACAAAATAATTTGCAGGATGTTCTTCTAACTTTGCAAAATTTACAAATTTTGTTTCACCATTGGGAAGAGCTTGCCAATTAACATACTCAAGGTAAGATATTTGGTCCCCATTCTCATCAAAGATCAAGTCCTGGCCAGCACTGTTTTTTACCCTCACACGTTTTACATGCTGCAAAATCTAAACGGGAATATATATAATAACTTCAACTTAAAATTATAAAATATCCTTGGTTGAATGTTAATTGGAAAATTGGGAATTATAGAAGTAGACGTAGAGTATGAAGATTGTGACCTAGCCTGTCAGTGAGTTGTTATTCACACTTCAGACCAAAAAATAATATTGATAAATAACTTCAAATACCCTTTTAACCCAAGCAAGGTGCATACAATTAATGGCGGCCAATTTTTGGCCCGCATTAGAGAGGTGTCCACATTTGCTTTATATTGACATATTTACCCACACCAATATGGGACTTAGCCTCTAAATGCGAATAAACAATACTAGATAGCCAGGGCCATACAGGTAATGTTAAAAAGCAATATTTATTATCACCATGCCAAAAATACTAAAACCATTTAAAATAAGCAGCGCTGCTTGGGGGGTGGAAATCCCATTATCCCTATTTTGCACATATTATATACAATACAATAATAGAGGCTGCGTGCACGCTGTAAATGGAAGCCTCCAATATATTTCAGTTGCAACCAACTCTTAATCAAGAGCGTCAATCTGGATGAATCCGTAATTAAGTGTTCGTGGGATGAGGAGAGCGATAAGTCATCGCGGCTGTAGTGTAAGTCGCCAATGGGGTACTCAATTTGATGATAGAAAAGGTGATTAATCCAATTCTGATTGTGAATAATAAGATGTAAAGGTGTAAAACGGCATGTGAGGGCGGAGCCGGTGTGGGGTTAACTCTTTGGTGCCCAGAGTAATTCAGTCTAAATGGTATAGATATAAGGCACTAGAAGGGAGAATATCCCTTATGCACATCCAATGGACATCCGGATCCCGGTATTTTGATGGTATAGCAATCGCTATGTACTCATATTCGTTTCACCGCGCTGCAGCAGGCCGCTGTGCAGAATAAAGAAGATACTGACCGTAATGGATCACCTCCCACACCGAATGCTCAACGCTCCATACTCACATCCGAATCTCACAGTCACTTGTACCCCTAATGCGCATCATCCTCAATAGGAAAGGAGGGAAGCTGGATACCGAAATTCCCCTTGCAGCGCTGTGCCTCGACAGCTGTTTCGCCGCTACCTGCGGCTTTGTCAAGAGACCGACAGACCGGAAATGACGTCCTTTTAAGGGTAAAGTCACATGACTTCAATGATCGTGGTTGCCACAACATAGTTGCGTATGGCCTTAAATGTCACTAATGTCCATGCGATGACATTGATAAAATAATGCACAGTCAAAGGACATCCTTTAAACAAAAAGAAACAAATCAATACATCGTATATCAAATGATAAATAAAATAAAGAAATAAACATATGAAAAAGTGAGCCTTGTTATGGCAATATCCACATAATTGGTCACTATGTTTGTATACCCCTAAGGCATGGTGATAAAATACAATTAGCAAATTATCCAATAGGCCCTGGACGTGTAATCAAGATTCTCAATTATAAATATGTATGTATAAATTAAACTCTCAAACCTCGTAGAGAAGTTAATTCAATGAAGTAGTAATCACCAAGTTACCCTAGTGACTAATGATTTCAAATGATTTCAAAACGCTCAAAATTCTAATGGAACTCTGGGACGATCCTAGAATGGAGGAAGAGCAGCTATTGCTGCAAGACATTCAGGATTTATGGTCTGAAAATTCATCTGACTATATCAAATTACCCTCATGTAAGAAAAGATCTTGCCGTTACCCTAATGTTTCAGAAAATGGTGCTATAGACACTTTCGTACAAAGGGTCACGGAGGACATCTTACATTTGACTAAAAATATAAAAAAACCAAACCTCACAAGGGAAGAAGTTCAGGCCCTCAAGGAGTTAAAGGGCAACTCCAGTATTGTGATAAAGCCCTCAGCTAAGGGTTCCAACATTGTAATCATGGATTCCTCCCAATATATTATGATGTGTACCAGAATTTTGAACAACAAACAATGGTACAAACCTATTCTTTTACCGCATATACAAGGACATAGGGACAAACTATTTGACTTGATTGATCAAGCGTATCGGGATGGCATAATTGACCAGAATACACTTGAATATCTCAAAGTCCCACATCCTAGAACTCCTACTTTCTATGCCCTTCCGAAGGTCCATAAGTCCCTCAGTGAACCACCGGGAAGACCTATTGTGTCTGGTTGCGGCTCACTCACAGAACCAATTAGTGGGTATATTGATATGGTGTTACAACCTTTGGTGTCACAATTAGATTCATTTATATTAGACACCACCCATCTATTGAGGGAAATTAACGGTTTAGTCTTGGATTCGGATTGTATTTTGGTGGGGCTAGATGTAGAGGCATTGTATATGAGCATACCGCATTCTCTGGGTCTTGATGCCATACAATCGATTTTTGAACGTAGGCATAAACCAATTTCTGAACAACATAAATTTATTCTGCAAGCATTAGATTTTGTTTTGCATCATAATGTTTTTCTTTTCAATGGCACTTACTATCTACAACGCCAGGGCGTGGCCATGGGTGCTAAATGTGCCCCTAGCTACGCCAACTTATTTTTAGGAGAATGGGAGCATCACATTTTTTCGGCCGAGGAGTATGAGATATACCTGCCTCATGTGCTACGTTGGCATAGATATATCGATGACATCATGTTAATATGGCAGGGCCCTGAAAAATTACTACAGGAGTTTGTGGCGAAACGTAACGTCAATAAATTTAATTTAACTTTAACTCTAAACTATCACAGTACTAGATTGGAATTTTTGGATACGGAGATAAAAGTAGACAAGGATGGTCAGGTATCTACTAACCTTTATCGTAAAAAAACAGCTGGCAACAGCCTCCTACATGCCCAATCAATGCATCCTCATAGATGCATTGAGGGTATTCCTAAGGGACAATATACTGTATAAGATTGAGGCGAATATGCTCGACAGATGAGGATTTTAAACGAGAGGCTTATTCTCTTTATCAGAGATTTAAACTACGGGGATATAAAACACGGTGTCTCCGTAGGGCATATCAATATGCTCTGTCCCTTAATAGGGAAGACTTACTCTATAAATGTCGGAAATCTAATATCCAGATATCCTCCCCTAAGACACAGGAAGCAACACGACTGGTACTGACTTTCAATACCAATGAAAAGGAAATTCGTTCCTCAATATACAAACATTGGAACATACTATCAAAGGACCCTACTGTAGGCAAACTGGTGCCCTCTAGTCCTTTGTTTAGTTACAGGAGGAACACCAGTATTGGTGATTCACTCACTCATAGTCACTTTCAACAACAATCTAGAACGACATGTTGTAAAACATTGGGTAGTTATAAGTGTGGAGCTTGTGAACAGTGTCAATATATTAAAGTGTCCACAAATTTTGGAAATGGAAAAGTGAACTATGATATTTACCATTATATGTGCTGTACGACCACACATGTGATCTATTTATTCACTTGTCACTGTGGCAGCAAATATGTTGGCAAAACGAAAAGACCCTTTAGGAGACGCATATATGAGCACATGCGTGATATTAGAAACTGTAATCTGTTATCAGCAATTGCCAAACACATTTTTTGCATGCACAATGGACATTATGCAGGTTCCTATTTTCAAGGTATTGACCGCCTACATGGGGACATAAGGGGAGGCGATTTGGACAATAAATTATTACAGTTGGAAACGACATGGATTTTCAGACTACATACTTACAAATCTGAATTTGGTCTTAATGGTCATTTAAACTTCCAGACCTTTGTAAATAAATGATGGGACAGGATGTCCAATAATTCATTATATGGTTAATGTATTTGGTCGCCCATATTGGCAAGTCCAATGATTTCACACTATATCTTTTGTCTAGAATTGTATTATTTGTGTACATATGCAATCTCTTCTCTCCTTTTTGTTTATTATTTATATCCATTCTTATGTTTATTTTTTCTTGTGTTTCCTTTTCTTTTATTTTTATTTTCCTTATTTGTTTTTGTTGAAGCGATTCACTAGGGTAACTTGGTGATTACTACTTCATTGAATTAACTTCTCTACGAGGTTTGAGAGTTTAATTTATACATACATATTTATAATTGAGAATCTTGATTACACGTCCAGGGCCTATTGGATAATTTGCTAATTGTATTTTATCACCATGCCTTAGGGGTATACAAACATGGTGACCAATTATGTGGATATTGCCATAACAAGGCTCACTTTTTCATATGTTTATTTCTTTATTTATCATTTGATATACGATGTATTGATTTGTTTCTTTTTGTTTAAAGGATGTCCTTTGTGCATTATTTTATCAATGTCATCGCATGGACATTAGTGACATTTAAGGCCATACGCAACAATGTTGTGGCAACCACGATCATTGAAGTCATGTGACTTTACCCTTAAAAGGACGTCATTTCCGGTCTGTCGGTCTCTTGACAAAGCCGCAGGTAGCGGCAAAACAGCTGTCGAGGCTCAGCGCTGCAAGGGGAATTTCGGTATCCAGCTTCCCTCCTTTCCTATTGAGGATGATGCACATTAGGGGTACAAGTGACTGTGAGATTCGGATGTGAGTATGGAGCGTTGAGCATTCGGTGTGGGAGGTGATCCATTACGGTCAGTATCTTCTTTATTCTGCACAGCGGCCTGCTGCAGCGCGGTGAAACGAATATGAGTACATAGCGATTGCTATACCATCAAAATACCGGGATCCGGATGTCCATTGGATGTGCATAAGGGATATTCTCGCTTCTATTGCCCTATATCTATACCATTTAGACTGAATTACTCTGGGCACCAAAGAGTTAACCCCACACCGGCTCCGCCCTCACATGCCGTTTTACACCTTTACATCTTATTATTCACAATCAGAATTGGATTAATCACCTTTTCTATCATCAAATTGAGTACCCCATTGGCGACTTACACTACAGCCGCGATGACTTATCGCTCTCCTCATCCCACGAACACTTAATTACGGATTCATCCAGATTGACGCTCTTGATTAAGAGTTGGTTGCAACTGAAATATATTGGAGGCTTCCATTTACAGCGTGCACGCACCCTCTATTATTGTATTGTATATAATATGTGCAAAATAGGGATAATGGGATTTCCACCCCCAAGCAGCGCTGCTTATTTTAAATGGTTTCAGTATTTTTGGCATGGTGATAATAAATATTGCTTTTTAACATTACCTGTATGGCCCTGGCTATCTAGTATTGTTTATTCACATTTAGAGGCTAAGTCCCATATTGGTGTGGGTAAATATGTTGATAAATAACTTGTTACAATAAATATTTTTGCATCATTGTCCTGTTAATAAACCTCTACATGGGGAGCACACCATTTACTAAAGGCTGAATTTAAGTGGTATTGGAGCTTTTTGAAACAATGATTAAACTCTATTTTCTCTAAAATCACAAATATGAAATTTATTAAAAGATCCGAATCAAAAGTATGAATGGAAAAAGATGCTGAAGGACCCAAATATCTCTGATAGCTTTAAAAATTCGAGTTTTTCAGACAATTACTAGCAAAGAAATATCCAAAAACCTCTAAAAGTCTGAATGGTTAAAAAAAGGTCCAATAGGATTTCTATGGGACCACGACTACTTTTAGGTGATGCGGTTTTGTATTGGAGTTTTGTGTGGTTTTTAGAGAAATTAAAAAAAACATTTTAGAAAAAAACACAATTTGAGAAGATAAAAAGGGAAACTTGAATTGTAGTAAATCTGCCCTTTAGATTATTCATATTATTATAATTGTAACATGGTGGGGATTTTGGCTCCTTTTATTTCAACCGCTTGCTGAGCTTTGTACTATAATTATATTCAAAACATGGTCACTCGAGAAAAAATTTATATTCTCCCATTTCATAGGAGTTGGCGAAAATATGACACTAGGAATCAATAAGGAGTTGTGTAGTAGGCATTGAACCATCATGCCTGGTTCTAACTCACTCCCAGCTTACTGTTAAGTTTATCAGATACCCCTGAATTAGCATATCAGTCCATTAAGTCATTGTTAAGTGATATATGGACCTCACACCAGGTTACTTTCTTGGTACTGGTACAACGGGTGTGTTTGCTTCAGAAACATTATTATAGTTTATATAAACACGCTGTTGTGTAGCTGTGGGGGCAGCCATTCAACCTGGCAAAGGAGAAAAGGCACAGGATACACAGGAAATAAAAGATAAGCTCTGTAGTATACAATGGGATTATTCTGCAATTGGTTATCTACTGTGTATTCTGTGATTGAATGGCTGCCCCATGGCTACACAGCAGCTTATTTATATAAACTATAGTTATTTTTGTGAAGCAAACACACCAATGTTGCCAGTGTGGGGTAACAGAACATTATATTGTCATTCCTTTAAAACACTTTAATTATTTTGGTGTTTCTGTTCCTTTAAAAGTATTTCTACTAAGCTAACCTTATGCAATGTGCTGACCTGCTGTTTCCTTTTCCATTTTTTCTGCCTCCTCGCAATATACGACTAATAATAGCGTTACCTTTGAAATTCATGGCATCCATTATTTGACATGAATGGTTTTTAATGGATTGCATTTGTTTTATTCTGGAGTTTATGTAATAGGACACTATAGATCTTATTTAGTCAACTTTGTGAAAAATATGGAACTTCTATCTACATGGATATATTTTTCCAAGGATGTTGAAACCGGACAATAATTTACATTCATGTTCACTGGAAATCATTTTATTTTACCTTCCATTGTTCCAATCTATTTATGGTTGAACAAAGGGGTTCGGATTTACAGGAAATCATATTGTTGATTCCATGGGTCAGTGCATAAACTGCATTGTAGATAAGGTTGGCATATGCTGATCCTTTGTCATGATAGCCTTGCTGTTCTAAAGTTTTAGGATTTTCCTGCCCTGTACAATAGATCGATCCGTTGACTGGTGTTCCATTGAGCCACAAACAACCAAAACTTGTTTCCCAAAATGTTTTCATGAAAATATCATTTGGATATAAGCGTGGATGAATGCTATAAATGAATTCTCCAAATCCAGGGATTAATTTTAAAGGGAGATTAAGCCCAATAGTACCATTTAATGTTCCCCAGAACTCTCTGTATGAAAAGATTGGAGAATTGCTCCAGCTGCCACTCGCAATCCAGACCTTTCCAGTTAAATTTTCTTCAGTTGCGACTTTCATAAAAGGGATTAGTTCTGGCATTGAGCAGTAAAGTACCACAACTGTGGCTGTTGATTTTTTGATGACTTGTAGAATAGAAAGTGTCTGATCACTGGTGTGTTGGGCAGATATCCGCATAAAAAAGGCCACACAAATCCCAGCTGCTTCAATGTCTTTTCTCAAGAGTTCACTGTCATACAGGTCAAAGTCATTATCTGCAGCTAAAATTCCTATCCAGGTCCAGTTAAAATGGATCATTAGTATATTGAAATAAAAAGGCTGTATCTTATCACTTATTACAGTGCGCAGAAAAGAGGGAAAACTGATTTTATCACTTAGATAGGCCAACGCTGACCCAAAGCTTATCTGGAATGAAAGTAAATGTGCTTATGTAATATTTCAATGATGTGTCTTTGCTTTATTTAACAAGAAAGGAAATATGGAACATTAGTATAACACATACAAAGTAAAAGGTCCATGGTTAGGAAAAAATACAGTTAATACAGTTAAAAAGAGTTTTTTTCCAAATGTTTGGTGGAAAAAAAATCGAATTTTTCAAGATTTATTCAAGATTTATTATACCCCGAAGATGGAAAAGTCAGAATCTGAAAATCCGGCATCTCAGACCTGACAATGTTGTATATACTGTAAGTCAATGGGAGAGGTCCCTATCCTATTTGGAAGTTTATGTGGTCTGGACTGAAATTAGCCTGAAAATCTATTTCTGATTTTTCAGGCGAAAATCTAAAAAGTTTGGGGTTTTCGGGAAAAAGCCCCCCAAAAAATAGAGCGATTTTGGAAAAAGCCTTGTTCAAGTGCAGTGTGAAAAGTGTAATTTCAGATGTGCTTTTTTAACCAGCATACAGTACAATGGTCTTCCCACAATTCCAGCATAAAGCATTTGGTAATTGGGGAAAGGCTTGGTGAGAATGGAAAAGAATTCCATATGAATGGAATAAATTTAGAGAAGGTGTGATTAAAGCACTGGTGCAACCAGACTCCAGGACACTGTAACCTATTGCTTTGCAATAAATATGAGCTACATGGCATTGTAACTCTTCAATTTACAGTATAACGGCCCATTTATTAACAATTTACTTTCTATATTTTTACAAATCTCAAAAAATTTGTGGTTTTCCTATTTTTTTTTTTTTACAAAACTCAAAAAATGTGATATTTATTAAAGGAGAAAATACCTTATTAAAAAAAACCCTAACCCCCTACCCTACATAGACCCCCTCCCTCCTCCCCCCAGCCTAGCTGCTACCCCGGGTGTTTGCCCCTAACTTTTTAGTTACCCTTCAGTGCAGATTCAGGGTATCGGAGTTCACGGTAGCAATCTTCTTCTTCGGTAATCTTCAGGTCTTCTTCTGGCACTTTGGCAATTTCCATGACTTTCGGTGAGCATGCGCAGTTGTTTGGAACCGGCAGACTGCTCCAACTGTGCGCGCACCGATATGGCACTTACTTACTTATTACCAAAGGGAAGAAGATTGCGCCCATGAACTCCACTGGACTAAATCTGCACCGAGGGGAAAGTAAAAAGTTAGGGGCATTTACCCAGGGTAGCAGCTAGGCTGGAGGAGGGAGAGGGGGGTCTGTGTAGGGTAGGGGTTTTTTTTTAATAATGGGTTGAATTCTCCTTTAACTACAAAACCACTAATACAAACTTTACCAGGTAAAAGTTGTCGAGGTCCTATGGGAGCTGCGCTGATCCTATTGGACCATTTTAAATCAATTCAGACTTTTACAGTTTTTTAAGCTTCTGAAAATTCTTTCGAATTTTTTGAGGTTTTTAAGATACTCATATTTTTTAACGTAGTATATTCCATTCGTCCTTTTAAATTCGGATCTTTTAATAAATCTGATGACATGAGTAGTTTTAGAGTTTGTGAGATTAGCAGTGGTTTTAAAAACCTCCAGAACCACTAAAATAAATAGGCCTCCACAAGTTTAGCAATATTATTGTACAATTTGCATTGTAAATAGGTAACTAGCTATTGAACATAGACATTGCCTGAGATCCAAGAGGGCCAAGTTGGATCACAGATTATAGAATCATAGGCCCTTGAAGCTGGGGTTGGGGTTTAACCTGATAACTAGTAATGGGCAAATCTGTCCCGTTTTGCTTCACTGAAAAATTGCGAAAAATTTGCAAAACACAATGAAGTCAATGGGCGTCAAAATAATTTTGACGCACAACAATTTTGACTTGAGTGACAATTTTTATATGCGCGACTATTTTGTCCAAAAACATTAGTGGGCTGTGAAACATGGAAATTCGTTGCAAATCCATGCCTGCTGAATAAATTCACCCATCACTACTGATAACTTTAAGCTATCTGTGTGACTAAAGTCTATAATCACAAAGGTATGAAAGATGAGGGCAGGTACACATTAACTGTCTGATCCCATTAATAGAGACCACAGGTCTGACAGGTCTGGAATATCTCATATACCAGTTTAAGCATTGATTTTTCATTCAGTGTATAGCTCAGCATAAAGAGGATGTTCTAATAGTCAGACCCAAGGGTGGGATGAGTGGATACAGAATATTGGAACCAAAAGGGGAAGTACCTTTATTTGAAAATGATAATTTTTTATATAGGCTTTATCATACTAAAATAAGAAATTTTCTAAATATAATCAATACAAATTTCTACCCCATTTCTGAAATTATCAACGTTATATTTACTCCACTCTCCCCACTTCAGCATCTGTCTCTTTTCTCTCTCTCTTTTCATGAAGGAGTTGGAAATCTCATTTTGAATAATAGTTAGGTCCAATGCAGCCTTTTGGGGGGATCCTTTTGCCTAGAAGATGCTTTAGAGCTCACTCTTTTAAATAACCAGAAATCATGTCTCTCTACATACAGGTTTTACGACAAGGTTGTTTATTTTGTTAGATTTTGTTTGTGCTGGAGTTATTTGAGTGAGCACATCTGCTAGAAAATGGAGAGATATAAAGATATATCCAGGGCCGAATTTACATAGCGTGCACCCCTAGGCCCACTGTCATTCGTCTCCCTGTACCGTTACCCTCCCCTTCATTTGTGCACATGCACATATTTTTATCATTGAGTCCAAATCACTGGGGAATGGAGCATGGGAAATGTAAAAACCTATAGTATCTTCTGCCCATAGCCAGTGCTTCCCAAAAAATGCAGATGTGGTTGGGAAGCATGCCACCCCCTAAAATCCTGCCACCCAAGGCCTGGGCCTTTGTGGCCTTTCCACAAATCCGGGCCTGGATATATTGGATCTAAGTGGCAAAATCTGACACCCAACCAAGACAGAATGATGAGAAACAGATGCTGAGAGAGGAATAGTGCAAAACTCAGAAACAGTACCAAATAGTGATGGGCAAATTTGCGGCGAATTTGTGCGATTCGCCGCCAGCGAATACATTCGTGAAACTCCCACGAAAATTTGCGGCAAAAATTTGCATAAAAAACGGCGCAGTTTCACGCATTTTTCGCAATTTCACAAATTTCGTGTGAAATTCGCTAATTTTTTGGCGAAGCGACGCAAATTCGCCCATCACTAGTACCAAACTTATAATTGATTACATTTATATCGTTTTTTTATTTCAGTATGATGACACATATTAAAATATCCTGTTTGCAATAGTTCCCTTCTACAACATTTATACATACCTGAGGAAAGCGATAGAGTCCCAGAATTCTTGCCACGGCAACAGAATTGGAGGACTGATGATCTCCTATTAATCCCACCACTTTAGCTTTCTCTTCACACATGTAATTGGGAATTGCCATTTCACTCCCCGATAGTATCTGTAGCGCTCCATTAACAGCCTGCATTTCATTAAAGCAGGAGTCATAAATGCGAAAGCCCAGTGTAATGTTTGGTAAAAGTTCTGGATTCTCATTAATCTCATTAATAGCAAAGACCATGGTAAGAACATGTAGATAACAGAGAATTGATAGCCTAAAAAACACAGCAATCACAGGGCATCAAAACACTGAATCCAAAGATTTTTGGACTAGTACTAGTCTGGTCATCATTCACGTTAATTTAATTGTACAAAACAAGAAAATGAAGACACATTTATGCTTTAATTATGTATTTTTCTTAGATTGACAATAAGTTTGAAGAATCTAAAAGACAGTTTGTGGTATGGAATTTCAATACTTCTGGTTTCCAGTTCCACTAAAAGGCTGGGAGAAGAAAATGTCCATTGGCTTCAATAGATAATGGTCCAGATTCAATTCAGTGAGAAAAAGGTTTGTCACTTGAAAAGTCATGGACGAGATTCAATTTGAGTTGCAATTCAATTCAGAAAAACATTGCACCGTTAATCATGTGAAAACTCTGTTAAAGTCTATGGGAAAGGCTAGAAGTTACTTTGGAGAAACGTTTTTCTACAACTTGAACTTGAATCTCGTCCATGAGTTTTCACATCTCAAACCATGAGATAACTTTTTCCTCACTAAATTGAATCTGGCCCAGTATTGGATGCCTAGCCTTATAGTCAATTACAGAGAGATTTAAGGCTGGTTGCTGTACCAGATGTTTTCAAAACTATCTATCTATATATATATATATATATATATATATATATATATATATATATATATATATATATATATATATGGTCACAACATTGTTATGACCTAAGGAGTGCCAAGGTCAAATATTCAACCTCTAATTGGGCTTGACCTGAAAAACTTTGGTAACCACTGCTGTAATGGCCTACAGTTCCTCTAGAGCAGTGATCCCCAACTAGGGGCTCGAGAGTAACATGTTGCTCACCAAATCCTTGGCTGTTCCTCAATGTGGCCTCAAAACAGATGCTTATTTTTGAATTCCTGGCTTGGAGGCAAGTTTTGGTTGCATAAAACCAGATGTACTGCCAAGCAGAGCCTCCTTTAGACTGCCAGTGCACTTAGAGGCTATCAAATAGCCAATCACATCCCTTATTTGGCACCCCCAGGGACATTTTCCTGCTTGTGATGCTCCCCAACTCACTTTTTACAATTGAATGTGGCTCATGGGTAAAAAAAAGGTTGGGAATCCCGGTTCTAGAGACTAGAATATATAATATATATAATAATACTGAGTGAGTTGAGCATGGTAACTATAGAGGAAGCAAACCCTACACCTGTTGGGGGGGATCAATGAGGTATGAGGTAAGGGGGGCAAGGTGGGAAACTAATATTGCCCCATGCTTCTATGACCTTCATGCTATTGTGATCAGTGCTGGATTTAGTGGGCGGGTGCCCTGAGGCTGTGCCGTCCTGGCGGCCAGATACCACCCTCCCACGAGCACATGGGCGCCTACATACGAAGTACTTGGGAGCTGTGCAACCCAGTGCTCCCTGCACCCCAGTGCTCCCCGGAATGCGGCTGGGTGGCATGCCGCCCCTAATATTTTGCCGGCCCGGGCCTTTATGGCATCACCACAAATCTGGGCCTGATTGTGATTTGATCACCTATTTGTCTTGCTGACAGTTTTTCATTGATATAGGTGCACTATTTACCTACTGTTTTATTCTTAGGGGTGTATTTATCAAAGAGTGAAGTTAGAGATCTCCTTGGTTGTTAGAGTGAAATTCCGCCACTCTCCATTCATTTCTATGACATTTTTAAAAGAGTATTCATCAATGGGTGAAAGTTCACCCCGTGATAAATATGCCTTTCAAAATGCCATAGGAATGCATGGAGAGTGGCGGAATTTCACTCTAGCTAAATGTGGAGCTTTCTAACTTCACTCTTTGATAAATATACCTCTTAGTATTTTCATTGGTTATATAAATGATGGCTTGTATCGCTAACTTTTTTTTTTATTGTACTTTCTGCAGATGCTAATAATTTGCAGTTCTCATTTTTTCACCTTTGGGATTTCAATGTGGCATAGGCTGCATAGTGTATTACCATCTAGTTATTATTATTATTTGTGGATAAATATGCAGAGCCAGTGTATTTCTCATTGCAGAGTCAAAATACTGTATACAGATTACATACAAAGAACGGATAACTGCTCATAGAGTTTTTATTCAACTCATCAGAATCCGTATCGCAAAGTAGCCTATTATAAATATATATGATATAAATATATGTGGGATATATTCTGAATAGCAATTTTAATTCTATATAGTATCATCACACTGAGAGTAATAACAGCTACAGTAACAACAAAAAGCCTTACTTGTTACATTTCCCCATTGAGGGCTTTGTAGTGAAATTTGCTTTAATGTTGCTTGGTTCAAGATGCACAGGGATGAGAGCTCCAAAAATAATGTCTCCATCTTTTTCGTAAAATTTCAGATTTTCTGATGGCAACTTGCAGCCTGGATCGCCATTGCTCATGCAAAGGGCACAGCTCAGTATCAGCAGCCAGTCTGGGTAGAAGGCTTTACTGTAATACAGTAACCACAACAAATAAATCATTTCAATTCATTACACAGGTGTAATGGACTCAAAAGGGGTTGGATGACTTTTTAGCAAGTGAGGGAATACAGGCTTATGAAAGATAGCTAGAAGTACAAGTTGATCCAGGGACTGGTCCAATTTCCATCTTGGAGTCAGGAATTAATTGTTTCCCCATTTGAGGGAAATTGGAGAGGCTTCAAATGGGTTTTTTTTTGCCTTCCTCTGGATCAACTGGCAGTTTGGCAGGTTATACAGTATATAGACTTAAAAGGTTGAACTTGATGGGCATGTGTCTTTTTTCAACCTAACTCAGGAATCTATTTTGATATATAAACTATTTAAATTCAGTGACATGGTGCGAGAAAGCGAGTCAAACTACTAAATAAAGTAGGCTCCATCTGTATTTAGAAAATATTGCTGGGGATGTTAGCTTAGCATTGGAATTAAAAGAGTCTCAGTGTATTTATTCTGTTTTCGTGTCTGAAAAACAAGTGTACAAAAAATAAACACAATATAAAAGTATTTCAAAGTGAAAGTTTCTATTAATAGGTTTCCGTTTGTAATAAGACTTTGTTTCTTTCCTGTATATGAAAAACTTCTTATTGTTTTATCTGTTATCTGAAAACCTGTTATCCAGAAAGCTCCATATAACGAAATGCCCATCTCCCATAGACTCCGTTTAATCGAAATTTTTAAAAATGATTTGCTTTTTCTGTGCAATAATAAAACAGTACCTTGTACTTGATCCAAACTGAGATATAATGAATCCTTCTTGGAAACAAAACCAGCCTATTGGGTTTATTTAATGTTTACATGATTTTCGAGTAGACTTAAGGTATGAAGATCCAAATTACGAAAAGATCCCATATCTGGAAAGCCATAGGTCCTGAGCATTCTGGATAACAGATCCCATACCTATACAGTATAATCATTCTGAGAGTATTTGATGATTACCAGAAAAGAGCCACCAACAGCATGTTGTATAGAAGAGTAGTAATATGTCTGTGACTGTTATAGCAACAAAGTAGCTCTGTATTTATATTGCAGAGATTTCCCTAATGTATCATACTGATAAATGTGCCACGTCCAGGTAATTAATGGCCGATTCATATCATTATGTTACTCCTCAGAGTCCACATAAAGACAGGCCGTTGTGTTAGAAAGTCAGGCAAATAACATCTTATCATTACAGCTGAAAGAGTGTATGTTGCGCATTGGGAATCAATTTCTTAAATGACTTATATTGACTTATATCGTATAATTGTATAGGGTTCATGAATTTGAATTCACTACATAAGACTATTTATCAAAATTGTAAGATATATTTCCAAATCTCACTGTTTCTCACATGAAGGGACAGATCTCCTGGTCTCCTGATCTCCTGGTTTAATCAGGCCAGATTCAAGTCGAGGAGAAAAAACGTTTCTCTTCATTCAATTCCAGTTTTTTCCCATAGACTTCAATTGAGTTTTCACGTGATCAACTGTGAGATGTTTTTCTGAATTGAATTGTTTCTCAAATTGAATCCCCTCCATGAATTTTCAAATAATAAACTTTTTTTCTCACTGAATTGAATCTACCAAAAAACTCTATTGAAGTCTATGGGAAAAAAAACAGAACTGAATTAGAAGAAAATGTTTTTTCTCGCCAAATTGAATCTCGTCCATGAGTTTTCACGTGATAAACAAGGAGATGCCGTTTTCTCACTGAACTGAATATGGCCCTATGTAGAAGAAGACAAGTACTCTGATTAAAAACATTAAAATAATAAAAATTGTCAGAATTTTTCAATATTCTTTTTTATTTTCTTGTTTGTAGAATTATATGAAAATAATTTCACTCAATTTTTCTTTGCTGGTATTTTTTGTTTCCATCAGTATTTTTTCAAAGCCATTGAAATGCTATTGACATCAGGTATTTCATTTAATTTACGTTTTTCATTTCACTTTTTTTTCACGTCACAAAAATTTCTACAAACTACATTTCCTGCTTTTTAAATATGCTTTTGACAAACTGGATGCAGTCAGTTACATGTTCCAGTGAAATGTAAGTTATTTGTGATTACCCATACGAGTCCATCACTATTAGACTAAAAGTATATATCTAATACAAACTGTTACTGTTTTTGTCACAGACAAGGGGGCAGATTTACTAAAGGGTAAAGTGACTAATGGTGGCGAAATTTCGCCAGTGTGACGTTATTTTGGTGCTTCGCCGATTTACTAACGGTCGCTAGCGTAACTTTGCTAGCGAAGGAGATAGACTCTAGCAGGACTTCGCTACCTAACGCCTGGCGAATTTGCTCTCTGCTGAATGGACGTAACTACGCAAATTCACTGAGATGTGTATTTTACTGAACGTTACCTCTTGCGCCCAGACTTGCCTTCGCCACCTCAGACCTGGCGAAGTGCAATAGAGTAGATAGGATTTCCGCAAAATTTCATTTAAAAAATTTCCCATAAAACTCTGGCATTTTTTCCTTTTTTCAGGGTGATAGGCTGCAAAAGAGTGTAAAGTTATTTTGGGGTAACCCACTTCCCCCTTATATTTCGTAACATACGGCACATAAACTATACACTGGGCTCATGTGTAGGGCAATATAACAACTCTATTTTATTTTATTAAGGTTCCCTGGGCTTCTGTATTGTATTTGCTGCAAAATATACGTCCATTGAACTTTAACTTCCCGCCGTATGCAAATTAGGCAATGCTAGCGCAACTTTGCTTTGCTTGGCACAGTAACGCTAGCGCAACTTCAAACTTCAGCTTTGAGCATGAAGTAATAATGCCATTATTCCCTTTGTGTACGGCAATGAAATCATACGTGAAAATATTTACCATACTGTAAATGCATGAAAATGAATGATATCTGACTCCTGATATTAAAACCTTTGTATTCTACTCATCTGATCTGTTATCTGCTAAGTAAACTTGTGCTCTATGACCCAATTTAAGCTTGAATGAGCCCCTCCCCCATGGCTACACAGCAGCCTATTTATAGAAACTATAATTCTGTTTCTGAAGCACCAGGACATGGTATAGTGCATTATATGTAAATGAATATCAAACCCATGTTTTTTTGGTATTACGATCTTTTAAAAAAAGTTTTCTGACTACAGAGGGAGAGGAAGGGTAAAACAAAACAATGGTCTTTTAGTGCTTTCCAACTTGCTTTTATTGTGCTCATGTTAAACAAATGTGTAGTTAGGTGTCCACTGTCTATTTAAGTTAAAGCTGGGAGTATTTCAATTTACTCTCTGCAGTATTTTTGGAATGCTGATAATAGCTTTCAAAATACTAGGCACCATTGTCACATTCAAACTGCAAAAATGTGGTCTTCATCATTTAGATCAGCCCAAAGCAGCCCCAGAAACATCAAGGCCATACCCAAGCCCAATATGATTTTAACCAGCCTGTATGGCAAGAATATTTTGGTCACATACTTTATGATGCAGTTTTTCTGATTGTATGAAGATGTGTATGAGAAACTAGGGGTTCGATTTAGTTTATTTTTAGAGCTACTTTTTATTCTGAGCTTACCTATGAACAGGGTTGGGACACTGGGAAAAAAACCCAGTGGGCCCCCGGCTCTTGTAGGCCTCACCGGCCTGGGTCTGCTTCTTAAAAAAATTGTGCGGGCAACGCATCGGTGCAGCAGGAGGGGCCAGAGGGGGGCCCTGGACCATAAAAAAGTGTTTTTATACAGGTCATGGAACTCCGAGGCAACTTCTAATATCCTCATATTATGTAAAACGGGGTACTTTATTCATTATAATAAACAAATTTCAGTGAGTCATGTGACAGAAATGACATCAGAACTCACCGATTATAACTGATGACATCAGAACTCACCATTTATAAGGATATCATTTACAAGATATAGCTTTTGTGTATTATATATATATATATATATATTTGCTCAGTTTTTACAACTGAAGATTTCTCACAGTTACAGGTACAACTAAATTAAAACAATTCATGTAGCTAGGTAACCAAAACATTTAGTACAGAGGACAAATTGCTAGGGCTCTCCAGATTAAACATATTTGTATAAAAGGCCCTATGGTATATATCCAAGTACTCAGAAATATAGTTATACCACCTATGACTGAACTTTTTCTTTGGTCAGTGTTGAAGGACGGTCCTAATAAATGGCAAACAGCTACATATTGGCATCATAAGCCACAAAACTGTATTTTACATTAAAAAGATGGTATTGATGATGTCAGCATATATGGTTTTATGATGTTAGCGGACATGAAGCTAGACCAGCTGCAACTGGCCCTTAGTAGTTCTTGTACCTATACCACTGCTTCTGTTCCCAGTGAAGCTGTATTAAAATTAAAGTGATGAAGGCTGTGGATACCGGTACAGCGATGCAGCATTGAGTCTTTATCATAAAAATCCACTGCTCAAAACATGTTATATGAACAAAAATACTTTGCAGCACATACCGTATATACTCGAGTATAAGCCGTCCCGAGTATAAGCCGAGGTACCTAATTTTACCTCCAAAAACTGGGAAAGCTTATTGACTCGAGTATAAGCCGAGGGTGAGAAATGCAGCAGCTTCTGGTTTCAATCTCGTTTTTGGATGACTATTCTTAGGCGCCGGCTACTATTCTAAGGCGCCGGCGAATATTCTTAGGCGCCGGCTACTATTCTAAGGCGCCGGCGAATATTCTTAGGCGCCGGCGACCGTTTCTGCGCTTGACCCGAGTATAAGCCGAGGTAGAGTTTTTCAGCATATTTTGGGGGCTGAAAAACTCGGCTTATACTCGAGTATATACGGTACTCTACATTAGTATACCTGTATTCACAACCTTTTCTACATTTGTTTTATGATGTCATGGCAGTGTAATTTCACAAGGGGTTTTAAACCCCTGCTGTTCCCATGAAAGAAATTGATCTAGAGGTGCTAAGTAAAATGTTATAACTGATACAATTGAGTATTGCAGAAGGATTACTTTGATAAATACAGTTTATTTCTGTCCTTATTGTTAATCTCTGGCCTGAGAACAATAATGTAGACCTTGGGTAAAAATATACATGCCACTAATCCACTGCTTGAAGATAACATGGCAAATATCTCTACTGCCACCATGTACTTCCCTGTGGTGCTGAGGTAGGCTGGGATGAAGGAGATCCAAACAGCTCCAAATATCAACATACTAAAGGTGATCAGTTTGGCCTCATTGAAACTACCTGGCAATTTTCTGGCAAAATAAGCAACTACAAAGCACAAAGTAGCTAAAAATCCCATATATCCCATTGTGCATGAATAAGCAACAGGTGATCCTTTGTTGCATTCCACAATAATGGTGCCCATCTTCGATTTCTTGTCATTATATTCAAAGGGAGGAGAGTGTGCAAGCCACCCAGCACATATAATCACTTGTATAGCTGTGCACACAAGCACCAGGGTGTTAGTTACTCGAGAATTCAACCACATTCTCCTGCTGCTCCTTGGCTGGGTGAGGTTGAAGGCGATCACCACCATCATTGTCTTTCCCAAGACACATGAAATGCACATGACAAAACTGATCCCAAATATAAACTGCCTGAGGATACACGTTATAGAATTAGGGAAACCAATGAACATTAAGGCACAAAGATAGCAGAAAAACAGAGAAAGAAGGAGGAGGTAACTGAGGTTCCGGTTATTTGCTTTTACAACAGGAGTTTCTGCATTTTTTATAAAAATTGTCAGGATGCTGAGAGGAAAGAGAGATCCTAGAACAGAAATAGTAGCTAATGTGCCCCCTAAGGCCTCTTTGAAAGATAGGAATTCCAAGTTCCTCATCCAGCAGTCATTATTTTCCTTATTTGCCCACATGTCTTCAGGGCATTTCAAACAACTTGTTAAATCTAATACAGAAAAAATAAAACGGATTATGAACGTCTAAAAACATAACAAGCCTTTCCATAAACAATATAAGAACAATTTCTTCTTTTACGACTTGAAGGTGCCGTTTATTGAGTGTCAATTAAAAATATTGTACATCTTCTGAGATAAATACCAAGACCCCGCCACCCATTACAGAGCTTCCCATTACCACTGTTATGCAACATACATTGTGATTTTACCAATAAACCAAGGTTTTCTTAGAGAAAACTAAGTTTTTTTTGAGAATTTAACTGTTTAATATTTTGCCTTCTAATTTGGCAATATGTTTAATCAATACAATGTATAATAAGAGTTACAATAATTGAAAACATTCCACAAAACTGTTGACAATTTTGAGCAAAGTATGTTATTTTGCTTACCCGTTTCATTGCTAAACTCATCTTCTGAGCATAAGATACAGTCAAAGCAGCAGACAGGCTGTCCCTTCTGTGGGGCCTTTCTGTATCCTGGAGGGCAACTGGCACTGCATTTGGATGTTGGTGCCTGTAGTACAGTATATGTTATTAGAATATATTTGTATTACAGTGTTTGTAAAGTTAAATGCATTTTGCTTATACTCTTATATACTTTAGAACTGAAAACCAGTATTGTATTGTGGTGTTTTGGAGCCTTAATCAATTCTATTTTCAAATACAGGTGCAATGACTCCCTATATATATTAATCTTAATGTTTTTTTACTACAAAGTGAGTGTCTTTGCTCCTGAAGTTCTTGAAAGCTGAAGCTCAGAAGACTTCATATCTGTAGAAATAAGTCAAATCAATTGGACTTGCTGTGTTTTTTCTTGAAGATGGTTCACCACTCATCCGACTGGCTTTATCAAATCAGAATGACTTGTAAAAAGATCTTTCTGGTATAAATACCCTGGAATGTTGCTCCAATCAGCATAATCTGTTTACCGTCAAAAGGTCACAGCAAGTCCAGTTCATTTGACTTATTTCTAAAGATATACCATGACCTGGATGAATGAGAATCTTCACAAACACATAAGACCTGGTGCATAAGAATACACCTGTTAGTATTATGTGTAACATAGCATATGTGTGGCAGCATTATGCCTGTAAGTGCAGACTCGCTGGTCCCCTAGTGGACCCAAAAACAGTGTTGGAACTTCTTTACCCACTAGATGGGTGGATGAGTGGATGGCAATGGATGATGTTGTCAGGAATAATTATCAAAATTGCAAATGCCTGCAGCAACTCCTACTGGCAAGACCCAAATGGGGAGTCTTTCAATGTATCATAAAATACTATTTGTACCTTTGTGTTACCTCCACTCCAGAAAATAGTGTTGTTATTTAGAACAATATGACTCTCAGGAATTTTTGTTAATACTGCAAAATTGACATATTGTGTTTCACCATTGGGAAGAGCTTGCCAGTTCACATACTCAAGGTAAGATATCAGGTCCCCATTCTCATCAAAGAACAACTCCTGGCCAGCAGTGTTTTTTACCCTCACACGCTTCACATACTGCAAAATCTAAAAACAACCAAACAATAAGTGTAAATCAGAATATAATGCAATGAACAATAACAACGTATATGTAAATATGCAATGCCTGTGAATCTATGCTCTATACATAAAACAGAATAAAATGAAACATCTTCAAAATTATTTTGCTGAAACAATGGGGACAGGGGAAAGTTTGACAACTACACATAAACAAGACTAAATAAAATAAAAGAACTGGGACAGATGAAGGCCATCTACACAATTCTGTACAGAGATGTAAGAAATGCGATTTTACTTCTCTCCAGTATTATTACATTTATGCCATAATTATATTATACCTGTGTGTGATAACTGATGGAAAAGCTAACCGTTACAGATCATTTTAGGCAGAAGAACTGTTCCAAGTTTCTCCCACCACACTATAAAAGAATGTCAAATATATCCGGTGACAGCAAGTTAGAATCTGGCTTCAATATGGAATGAAGATATTGATGTAGAAGAATCCACACCGTGAAACAAGTTGCAAAGGTTAGAAATTATCTTGGTCAAAGGGACCATCTTCTGTCAGTCTTCTAATTCTCTTCTGTCGTTACCAATAAGATCTTGTGGGAGCATGCACAGTAGAAGCTGGTACAGGACATAGATTGAACTGTGCATGCGCCTCCAATATCCGTGTTGCTGCTCTACAGAAGACAATCAGAAGCTGACAGAAGATGGCGCCTTTGAAAACCACTTCGCAACTCTGAGAATTTGTAGCAGGTCAGCAGAAAGGGAGACTGAGCTTAGAGCAGGGACAGTGGTGGGAGCAGTGGAGAGGGGTGGAGGGAGACAAAGGTTTAGTTCTACTTTAAGAACTTAGGAGAAGAGTAACATGCTTTTTGTGATTTTGCTTTCTTAAGGAAAGATTAAGAAGAAACCCTCACTGAAATGGTAAGGAAGTGTAGGAGAATATTGTAACTTGTGATAATCAATTGAAAATACCTGAGCATGTAAATAATTCTATGGGAGACAGAAGCAATTTCTGACAAATGACAAACGACAGCATACTGTATTTCAAAGAAATTTGATGCCCAGTTTTCTCTGGCTTCCAAGCCAAAATTTGATAAAGAGGCCCACATAATACAGAAACCCCTAATATACCCATCACAGGTATCTGTTATGAATAAATGCCATTTTCTATGCTGAAATCCAGCTGGTTAACAGCTCTTGTCTTTCTGCATCAGGGAAGGAGGGACTAAAACACTGATGTTACAAATTGTAACAACTTCTCCACAGCTTACAGACAGCATGCAGAAACTACATAACCCACAATGCATTACACTGTGATGTTCCATTCATTATTGAAATCACATGTGCAGGGAATTGTGGGGTTTGGAGGATGCAGGCTAAGGACAGCTGGATGTTGATACAAAGTAACAGTCAGCCAGCTCAGCAAAGTAGTCAGAAAGATCAGCAGAAGAGCAGGGAGCTATTCTTAGGGAACTGTTAGAAACCATCTGAAGTCTGAATATTTTTAAATTAATGTATATTGCAACGTTGCTTGAAATTATGTTTACTTTACAAAAAACTTAAGTTATGTTTTTGTGGAGTTCCCCTTTAATTTTGACTTTACAGCTTGGTGTACACAGTTTCACCCTGTGCAGTATGATGATTTAGAAAATCAATCAAAACTACATGGTAGTGTCATTAAGCTGACCCTGGTTTTATGCTTACCTGCAGTATGCTAATCCTTGGAGCCATTTGTGAGTGATTAAATAATAATTACGCGTTATAATAAATTAAGCAAGGATTGCATCACTCCCAGCACATCAATGCACAAAGGGCCAGATTGAATTCAGTGAGAAAAAGTTATTTTATGGTTAATCATGTGAAAACTCAAGATTCAAGACGAGATTCAATTCGAGGAGAAATAACTTTTCTTCCAATTCAGTTTCAGTTTTTTTTGTCAACAGACATGCACACTACTATTCTTCAAAGCAGGCTGATTGAGTGTACTGGTGCTGACTGCACTATCTGTTAAGTGCAAGAAGTCTATTTGGGTGCAAGTTGTACGTGTGTTGTTATTTAACTTATTTTCATATACTCTGGACCAGAGATCCCCAACCTTTAGAACCCGTGAGCAACATTCAGAAGTAAAAGGAGATGGGGAGCAACACTAGCATGAAAAATGTTCCTGGGGTGCCAAAAAAGGGCTGTGATTGGCCATTTGGTGGCCCCTATGTGGATTGTCAATCTACATTGAGGCTTGGTTTGGCAGTACGCCTGGTTTTTATCCAACCAAAACTTGCCCCCAAGCCTGGAATTCAAAAATATGCTCCTGCTTTGAGGCCACTGGGAGCAACATCCAAAGGGTTGGAGAGCAACATGTTGCTCGCGAGCTACTGGTTGGGGACCACTGCTCTGGACCATCATCTGGATCTTAAAGGGGTTGTTCACCTTTGAGTTAAGTTTTACTATGATGCAGAGATCAGTATTCTGAGACAATTTGCAATTGGTTGTAATTTTTTAGTATTTGTGGTTTTTGTAGTTATTTTGCTTTTAATTAAGCAGCTCTACAGTTTGCAATCTCAGCAATCTGGTTGCTAGAGTCCAAATGACCATAGCAACCCTGTACTCATCTGAATAAGAGACTGGAATATAATTAGGGGGTGGTCTGTATATTAATATGAGTAATAAAAACTCACAATAACATCACCTGTGTAGTCTTACAGAGCCTTTCTTTCTACATGGGGTTAGTGACCCCCATTTTAAAGCTGGAAAGAGTCAGAAGCAGAAACCAAATAATTTAAAAACTATACTAAATAAATAATGAAGGCCAACTGAAAAATTGCTTAGACTTGGTCATTCTATAACATACTTAAAAGTTAACTTAAAGGTGAACCACCCCTTTAAGAGAGATTCCTAGATGCTGCTCTTTATACTATTATAGGAGTCACCTAATATTCTTCCACATGGGCTTTGAAAACTCCCATAAAAGGCCAATATTTCTAGTGGGGCAGCCCCACATTTTGCCATTATCCTTTCCCCCAGCATTGGAAATGTACCCCTTTTACTTACTAGTAAGAACTTAATTCAAAGTGGAGACTATTATCGACTTCCCTACCGGCCATTTTAGCAAACAGAAATCAGCCAATAATTCCTAATATATAGAAGGAATGTCATATTTTATTACCTTCCATGGGTGCAGACCACTTGTGTTCAAGCATGGTGATCCAGACCTGCATGAAATCATATTATCTATACCATGGGCGAGTGTATAAACAGCATTGTGAACACGAATAGCATACCCTGATGCTGCTGCATTATAACCTCGGTTTTCTAAAGTTCTAAGATTTTCCTGCCCTGTACAATAGAATGTCCCATTGACTGGTGATTCAGGCTTATCGTTTTCATTTTGCCACACACAACCAAAACTGTCTCCCCAAAATAATTTCATGAAGATATCGTTTGGGTATAAAGAAGGATGAATACTAAAAAGAAATGTTCCAAATCCAGGGATTACGGTTAAAGGGAATTTTAACCCAATGGTACCATTTAATGTCTTCCAAAACTCTTTGTATGAAAATATAGGAGAAGCCATAAAACTGCCACTAGAAACCCAGACCTTTCCAGTTATATTTTCTTCAGTGGCTACTTTCATGAATGGGATTATTTCCAGCATTGAGCAATATAATAAAACTATCACGGCACTTGATTTTCTCACAACTTGGAGAATAGAGAGTGACTGATCTCTGGTGTGTTGGGCAGATATCCGCATAAAAAAGGCCACACAAATCCCAGCTGCTTCAATGTCTTTTCTCATGAGCTCACTGTCATAGAGACCAAAATCATTGTCTGCAGCCAAAATTCCTATCCAGGTCCAGTTGTAATGGATCATCAGCATACTGAAATAGTAAGGTTGTATCTTATCATTTATTGTTGTGCGCAGGAAAGAAGGAAAGCTGATTTTATCACTTAGATAGGACAGCGCTGACCCAAAGCTGATCTGGAATGAAATTTTATGCATTTATTTTAATGATGGTACAAAATACAATTGATTTACACTTCACAAGGAATCGAAATGGGTGACATTAGTATAGTGCATGCATAGATTAGAAATCCTAAACCTACAGGTCACAAATCCTGATATAATCTACATATACATGAATGTATATATGTAATGCAATAAAACTCAAATTCTACTCTAATGGGCACCAAGGGCATTTTAAATTGTACAATATATTTTAAATTTTCCAACTAGTATTCAAACAAGGGAAGAAAGGTAGATGGAAGTGAATGATGTACTGTCTACAGTGCACAACATTTTCACTTACCTGAGGAAATCGATACAGACCCAACATTCTTGCAACAGCAACAGAATTGGAAGACTGAAGATCGCCTATTAATCCCACCATCTTGGATATTTTCTCACATATGTAATTAGGAATTGCTTTTTCGGTCCCAGAGAGAAGCTGTAGAGCTCCATCAACTGCAAGAATTTCATTAAAGCAGGAGTCATATATACGAAAACCCAGTGTAATGTTTGGCAGGATTTCTGGATCATCATTTATCTCATTAACAGCAAAGACCATGGCAAGTACATGTAGATAACAGTAAACAGAAAGCCTAAGAGGAACAGAAACACATTTCCACTGAACACGTACAATTTTTATCAACATGTTTATTGTATAAAACCATTAATATAAAATGTTTATATTCCATAATTGGCACTCTAAAAGTACATTTTATTATTATTATTAATAATATTAATGATAATAATAGGTAATATAAGATGCCTAGTGCTCTATGAAATCTGCACATTGGTAAAAAGAAAACAAGCCATTTTACCAAAAGCCTTCAGTCATAAAATATATGTATAGAAAGTGTTATTATAGTCTATTCCCCCTTGCCAAGTCAGAGTTAAGTAGTTATGCAGTTTAGATTGATAACCAAACCCCTTTTACATGGAGATGAACTTGGCCTCAAGCCTTACTTTGCACATGGGGAGCTGGATATGCATATAAGTTTGTAATATCTATAAGTTTGTAATATCTATAGTTACATAGTTAAGCTGGGTTGAAAAAAGACCTCAAGTTCAACCCCTCCAAACGAATCCCAATGCACATATACACACACTTATACAGACTTACACTCAACTATATACAGTGTACTAGTATCCATTGTAACTTACTGTGGATATTAAGACCACAATAGCTTTGGATAGTATGCTTGTTCAAGAACTCATCCAAGTCACTATGAACAGAATCAGCCATCACAACATCACCCACCAGGGCATTCCCTAACTTCACTACCCTTACTGTGAAGAGCCAACTACGCTGCTTCAAATGAAAGTTCTTTTCCTCTAGTATAAAGACATGGCCTCTGGTGTGTTGATCCTTTTTATGGTTAAAAGGTCCCCTGCTATTTGATTATAATGTCCACTTATGTACTTGTAAAGTGCAATTATGACCCCTCGCAAGCAAGGTTGGGGTTGTTTTTCGCCAGAGAAAACAACCCCAACCTTGTCAGTCTATTTTAATAGTTTAAATCTGCACTCTCTCCAGCTCATTTATATCCTTCCTAAGGACTAGAGCCCAAAACTTTACTGCATACTCCAGATGAGGCCTTACCAAGAAGCAAATTTATGTTTTTATCCCTTGAGTTAATGTCCTTTCTTATGCAAGACCAAACTTTATTTGCTTTAGTGGCCACAGAACGACACTACCAGGAAATAAAAAAATTAACCACAAAAGATACAAAGATTGAAAGATCAGTTATGATATTGGAGGTCTTCTTCTAAGTTCCTGATTTACTTAACATTTTGTCCTGTTACAAAGACATAAAACCCTAAGGCACAGGGTATAAAATCTATAAGCTGGCATTTCAGGATGAAGCATGGATCTTGTAGGCCCAACTAATATTACTGTAAGAGCAACACACTCTTACTTTCTCTCTCTTTTTCTATATATATATATATATATATATATATATATATATATATATATATATATATATATATATATATATATATATAGATATATATATAATCCTCCAATGATGAAGCCGCATTCACAGGTCTTAAGGTATTAAGAAACTAACGTCTCAGCCTTTGTCTGCTTTGACGCAGCCGAAACGTTAGTTTCTTAATAAACTCTTTATACCTTTGGATAAGACCTGTGAGTGCAGCTTCATCATTGGAGGATCGTATGCGTTACTAGTGGCATGCACCCAGGCAACGAGAGACGGATTATCAAGAGTGCTGTGATTTTGGGATTTTATATATATATATATTTATATATACACACTAGGCATGCACCGAATCCACTATTTTGGATTCGGTCGAACCCCCGAATCCTTAGTGAAAGATGCGGCCGAATCCCGAACTGAATCCAAACCCTAATTTGCATATGCAAATTAGGGGTGGGAAGGGGAATTTTTTTTTACTTCCTTGTTTTGTGACAAAAATTCACCCGATTTCCCTCCCCATCCCTAATTTGCATATGCAAATTAGGATTTGGATTCGGTTCGGCCAGGTAGAAGGATTTGGCCGAATCCTGCTGAAAAAGGCCGAATCCTGGCCGAATCCCAAACCGAATCCTGGATTCGGTGCATCCCTAATACACACACACTGTACCTCCCATACAAAAGACAAACATAGTTGTATTGCTAACGTTATATTACTTGTATTTACTTTACCACTGGGATCTAAAACATCAGTGTTTCAGCATGAAAAAACAGGCTTACTTTTTACATTTCTGAAGTACAGGTTTTGTACTAAAATTTGTGTTAATGTTGCTTGGTTCAAGATGCACAGGAATGAGAGCTCCAAAAATAATGTCTCCGTCTTTTTCATAAAATTTCAGACTTTCTGATGGAAACTTGCAGCCTGGATCCCCATTGCTCATGTAAATAGCCCAGTTCAGTATCAGCAGCCAGTTCAAGCAGTGGAATTTACTGTAATAACAATGAGTAACAATGGGTCATTGCGTTTCATTACAGTGGTAATAAAATTCATCATCAGACAAAAGTACCTATTATTCAGAATGCTCGGGACCTGGGGTTTTCCAGATAATGGCTCTTTCCGTAATTTGGATCGTCATACATAAGTCTTAAAAAAAAATGTAAACATCAGCAGAATTGGCTTGTTTTGCCTCCAATAAGGATTGCAGTAAATATATCTTAGTTGGGATAACTTACAAGGTACTTTTTATTATTACAGAGAAATAGGAAATAGATTTTAAACATTTTTAATTATTTGTATAAAATAGAGCCTTTCCATAATCCAGAGCTTTCTAGTTAAAGGCTCCCATACCTGTACTGCAAATGCCATAGTCCCTAGAGCAAGGGGAATTATTTATTAAACTTGACAAAAGGCTGCAACATATAAAATGAATTCCTGGAGAATAAAACTCAAGTAGTATCATATTGTCAAATAGCAAAAATTCATGTTTAACACTTCAATCTTACTAAACCAGTATTAGCAGCGGTTATTGTGCATATAAAGCTGTGGACGTTTTCAGTCAACCTCTAACTATTTAAAATTGTACATCCCTTTCACTCTTGTTTCCATTAATATACATGGAGCAGATCTCATCCATGACTTCAGTACATGAATATAAGTCATTATCTGAATTGAAAAAAGACTGCTCTGTCTTTATCTGGTACATAAACTGATAAATAAAAGTGCTGCATGTTATTTTCTATTCAAGTGTATTTACTTATTCTTGTCCATCCAATTCCTTGGCTCTCTAAACCGTAACACCACAATGTTAAGCCCCAATAGGGTTGAAACAGATCTGCAGTGAGGATCTGATCAATTAAATCCCTGGCTGTGCCTTAAAATCCAGAAGGAATATTTGGGGAGAAGGCAAAAGAGGAAAGTGTCTCTCTGATATACTTTCATTGTACAGGTATAGGATCCCTTATCCGGAAACCCGATATCCAGAAAGCTCTGAATTATGGAATTGCTGTCTCCAATAGACTCCATTTTATCAAAATAATCCAAATTTTTAAAAAAGATTTCCTTTTTCTCTGTGATAATAAAACAGTACCTTGTACTTGATCCCAACTAAGATATAATTAATCTTTATTGGAAGCAAAACCAGCCTATTGGGTTTATTTAATGTTTAAATGGATTTCTAGTAGACTTAAGGCATGAAGACCCAAATTATGGAAAGATCCGTTATCCGGAAAACCCCAGGTCCCGAGCATTCTGGATAACAGGTCCCATACCTGTATTGCATACATATAAGTACTTTAATAAGTATTAAGCATTAATAAGTACGTTGTACAGTATTAATGAAATAATACAGGTATGGGATCCATTATCTGGAAACCAGCTATCCAAAAAGCTCAGAAGTACAGAAAGGCTGTCTCCCACAGACTCTGTTTTAGCCAAATAATACTTTTTTTTTTTTAAATGATTTCCTTTTTCTCTGTAATAATAAAGCAGTACCTTGTATTTCATCCAATCTAAAATACAGGTAATCCTTATTGGAAATCCAGCCTATATGGTTTATTCAATGTTTACATGATTTTTAGTAGACTTAAGGTATGAAGATCTAAATTACAGAAAGATCTGTTATCTGGAAACCCCCAGATCCTGAGCATTCTGGATAACAGGACTAGGGATTCAACGAATCCACTTTTTTGGATTCGGCCGAACCCCCGAATCCTTCGTGAAAGATTCGGCCGAATACCGAACCGAATCCTGAACCCTAATTTGCATATGCAAATTAGGGGTGGGAAGGGGAGAACATTTTTTACTTCCTTGTTTTCTGACAAAAAGTCATGCGATTTCCCTCCCGCCCCTAATTTGTATATGCAAATTAGAATTCGGATTCGGTTCGGCTGGGCAGAAGGATTCGGCCGAATCCGAACCCTGCTGAAAAAGGCCGAATCCTGGCCGAATCCCGAACCGAATCCTGGATTCGGTGCATCCCTAAACAGGACCCATACCTGTAGTAATAAATCATGCTTTCCTTTATTACACCAATACGAACTACTGTATTACTACACCTATTACATTAATAGGTTCTTTTTTTCTAATGTATTACATAGTATTACACAGTAGCCAACATGATAAATCTTACAAAAGTCCTGGGCTATATAAGTCTTGGTCTGCTATAAAATCTCTCAATATGCATAAAGTATCTATGAGCTTTCTGTTATACATAAAGCATATACATCAAAGTAAAAAACTTTGCCTTGCACTAAATATCACTATATCATATGACTTATATGACTAATACTGATCTGCTATGTCAAATATTTCAAATGGTTAAGATATAAACTGTTGAACATAATACAATTACCAGAGACGCTCTACCAACGCCATGTCTTAAGGGCAAGTAATACTAGTCCTGTTATAGTGACTACAAGAAAGCGGTTCTGTATTTATATTGCAGTGAATTCCCAAACATACAGTATTATAATTGTTCCAGGTCCAGGTTATTACTGGTCAATTAAAATACATATTATTATCTTGTTCCTTAGGGTCCAAACAGGCAGGCCTGCACAATGGAAAGACAGGATAATAATTAAATTGTAGTAAATGCTCTTTGCACATTGCTCACCGAACACTGATTTCTTGTTATTTAATCATTGCAGATACCTGTACTAAATTCATTTGGGCAAATTCACTAACCTCCGAAATTTGCCAGCGACGGCTTCACTCACATCGTAACACTTTACCAGGCGTAAATTCGCTAATTCACTAAAATCCGAAGTTGCGTCCAGGGTGCCGAACACTGGCGAAGTGACGGTAGCGTTACCGCATCAAGCGAAGTTGCGCTAGCGTTGGCTACTTTGCATACAGCAGGAAGTTAAAGTTCAAAGGACGTATATGTTGCAGCAAATACATTACATCTTAGTGAATTTGCGTAGTTACGTCCAATCGCCAGAGCGCAAATTCACCAGGTGTTAGGGAGCGAAGTACTGCTAGAGTCTATTTTCTTCACTAGCGAAGTTACGCCGGTGACCGTAAGTAAATCGATGAAGTACCAAAATGACGTCACGCTGGCGAATTTTTGCTTTAGTAAATTTGCCCCGTAGAATTCTTGATTATATGTTTTGCAAATAAGGTACCTTTCTGACTGTCCCATTTCAGCTAAACTGTCATTTGGAATTATTATTATTTCATTAATATTCTTCTTTGTTACAAAAAACAAAAGGAAGGGAATTTGTGGGACTTAATATGGTATGGTACGGTTGTTAATAAAGGGTGCTGTTTAAATACCTGGTCCCAAGTTTAAATCATTATTTCAGTGATCAGTAGAAAAGTGTGGAGTTGAAGTCTTTCAGACGGTAACAGCCAGAGAAGAGCTGAAAATATCTTGATGCATCCCTATTGAACTATTTCTAATGAACTATTTTCTTATACAACCATAAAAGAAATCCAAAGCCCCAGTGCAATGTATAATGTAAATATTGTAACTGTAGGTGGTGCAGCCTCAGACTGTTCTGTTGACAATGTATTTCTGAGAATATGTAAAATTTGGTTCCTGTTAATTAAGGAAAGAATGGATTTCTTTGACTAACCCCAACTAATTGCACAATGATTAGAGTATTTTTGTATTTTTGTTAAAGCAGACTAAACATTAATATTACAGTAAGGGGCCCATTCACCAAGCTCGAGTGAAGGATTCGAAGTAAAAAAACTTTGAATTTCAAAGTGTTTGTTTGGCTACTTCGACCATCGAATGGGCTACTTCGAACTTCGACTACGACTTCGAATCGAAGGATTCGAAAAAAAAATCATTCGACTATTCGACCATTCGATAGTCGAAGTACTGTCTCTTTAAGAAAAACTTCGACCCCCTAGTTCGCCACCTAAAAGCTAACGAACCCAATGTTAGCCTATGGGGAAGGTCCCCATAGGCTTGGCTAAATTTTTTTGGTCGACGGATAATCCTTCGATCGTTGGATTAAAATCCTTCGAATCGTTCGACTTCGATATTCGAAGTCGAAGGATTTTCATTCCCAGTCGAATATCGAGGGTTAATTAACCCTCGATATTCGACCCTTGATGAATCTGCCCCTAGGTGTTTACAGAATGGATCTTCACTCTGCACAGTCATATACACCTAAAAACCTTATTAGTAATAATAATGATGATGAAGTAATAAAACACAAATAATGCAGCTAAATAAATCGGCAGATAAATAAATGTCTTCTGACATGGTCTTTTCAGTGAAATTTAATTTGTGGGAAATGTAAAGGGCTGGGTCACCTTTAAAGGAAAACTATACCCCCAAAATTCTCTACTGTCAGTAGGCAAACTTAATCAAATTTGCATCCAGTGTAAGTACATGGGAGTGCAAGGAGTATGCTTGGTTACACTTACCTTTAATGAATGGCATCAAAACAAGACAAATTTGTCTAGATTTAGCAAGTAGATTTAGCAAGTAAAATCAAGCAACTTATCATTTGCATTTTTAATTTGTGTGGTCTATTAGATCATAATAACACTCCTTCGACTTTGAATATCGAAGTTGAAGGATTTAGCGCAATTCATTCGATCGAACGATCGAATGAATAATCGTTTGATCGAACGATTAAATCCTTCTAATCGAACGATTCGAAGGATTTTAATCCATCGATCAAACGATTTTCCTTCAATCCCAAATTACTTAGAAAGCCTAACATTGGTGCTCGGTAGGTTTTAGGTGGCGAAGTAGGTGGTTGAAGTTTTTTTTAAAGAGACAGTACTTCGACTATCGAATGGTTGAATAGTCAAATGATTTTTAGTTCGAATCATTCGATTCAAAGTCATAGTCGAAGTAGCCAATTCGATGGTCGAAGTAACCAAAAAAATACTTTGACATTCGAAGTATTTTTTATTCTAATCCTTCACTCGAGCTAAGTAAATGTGCCCTATAATGTGGAGAACAATGATCTTCCTTCCAGTGAATACAGAGGAGAGTACATATGACAGCACTATTCAAATATGCAAAACTATACTAAATGCACATGGTTTAGGAGAGCCAGAATAAAAGGCAAAAAGTGATGTCTGCATTTAGCACAATCATTTATTATTACAATATTACATTTCATATATAGTAACATAGTAAGCAACATACCAACATACTGTAGTAAGTTAGGTTGAAAAAGACACACGTCCATCAAGTTCAGCCTTTTAAGTCTATATATAACCTGCATAACGGGCAGTTGATCCAGTGGAAGGCAAAAAAAACCTTTCGAAGCCTCTCCAATTTGCCTTAGAGGGGGGAAAAAATATTTTCTGAAGCTTAGATGGAAATTGGACCATTCCTTGGATCAATTTGTACTATGAACCTTTCAGATTGCTATTTTACAACATTTGTTACAGTGTTTATATACATACATGCAGCTTCAGTCCCCTCTGACTGTTCCTAATGCTTCTACATTTACTTTTTAAGGGGATAATTGAAAAAAAGTAACGATTTAGTATAATTTTGAATGACAACCATTTATGTTCTGTGTGTTTAGCAGAAACCAAAATGTCCCAAGCTATGCTGCGATGGGTAGCCCTTAAAGAGTCAAAATGAGCTTTTCCCAAATTCAGGGTTTTTGTTGCCCTAGTTGCACCAAACATTAAATAAGATAACATTATGGTCACTATTACCCATATTTGCTAAATGTTCTGGGTTGTTAGAGATAACCAGTATAGCATGATTTCTGTTTCAACAATGTATGATATAACAAATGTATAAACTTGTTCCCATTAACTTTCATGGCTGTTCTGTTGCTCCAACCAATATCTGGGCAATTAAAATACCCCATTATCATTACCTGTCCCAAACTAGCAGACTTTTATATCTGTAACAAATAAACATGGTAATATTATTATAAAATATACGATTTGTGCATCAAATATTCATCAATCAGATTTCATCTGAAGGAGCAGAAGCAGCAAGAACAAAAGTATATGATCCTGTAAGGTCATTGGAACTTGGACAATATAATAATACAGAATTTCCTTTTTGGAAAAATAACATATATATCCTCACAGGAAGGTGTATAACCATTTAGAATATTTTAAAATACAGTAGGACATTATTTCAATTTTTTTGTCTAAATATTTTTGTATCTCTCTTGTTTTTTTCTGGTTTTAGAATAATGATATAGACCTTTGGCAAAAATATACATGCCAATAATCCACTGCTTGAAGATAACATGGCAAATATCTCCACTGCCACCATGTACTTCCCTGTGGTGCTGAGGTAGGCTGGGATGAAGGAGATCCAAACAGCTCCAAATATCAACATACTAAAGGTGATCAGTTTGGCCTCATTGAAACTGCCTGGCAACTTTCTTGCCAAATAAGCTATAGCAAAACATAAAGCAGCTAAAAACCCCATATATCCCATTGTGCATGAATAAGCAACAGGCGATCCTTTGTTGCATTCCACAATAATGGTGCCCATCTTAGATTTATTGTCTTGGTATTCAAAAGGAGGAGAGTGTGCAAGCCACCCAGCACATATAATCACTTGTATAGCTGTGCACACAAGCACCAGGGTGTTAGTTACTCCAGAATTCAACCACATTCGCCTGCTACTCCTTGGCTGGGTGAGGTTGAAGGCGATCACCACCATCATTGTCTTTCCCAAGATACATGAAATGCACATGACAAAACTGATGCCAAATATAAATTGCCTGAGGATACAGGTTATAGTAACAGGATGTCCAATGAACATTAAAGCACAGAGATAGCAGAAAAAAAGTGAAAAGAGGAGCAGGTAACTGAGATTCCGGTTATTAGATTTCACAACTGGAGTTTCTGAGTTTTTCATAAAGATTGCTAGAATGCTGAGAGGAAGGAGAGATCCTAGTACTGAGACAGTAGCCAAGGTGCCCCCTAATAATTCTTTAAAAGACAGAAATTCCAAGTTCCTCATCCAGCAGCCATTATGGTTCTCATTTGCCCACATGTCTTCAGGGCATTTTACACAGCTTGTTGAATCTAATAAAGAGAAGAAGATAAACTGAGCAATATGGGCTGTGCCTAGACAGGGTAACAATAATGGGCTGTGCCACTTAGAAGGCCTTTACTGTTTCTATAACAGAAACAGAATCACTGTTTGTTTCTTACGACTTCTCTATGAAGTGTATTTTTTTATAAAACTGGTGCAATTTTCAAATAAGTCACATTATTGTGCTTACCTGTTTCATTGCTAAACTCGTCTTCTGAGCATAAGATACAGTCAAAGCAGCAGACAGGCTGTCCCTTCCGTGGTGCCTTTCTGTATCCTGGAGGGCAGCTCTCACTGCATATAGATGTTGGTGCCTGTTGTACAGTAGATAGGATGAGAACACATGTACAAAATGCAAAAATGTTGGCAAAACTGTACATGCCTGGAACACTTCACAAAGGTAATTTGAATCCATGCAAGTCCTTACTAATGCTTTTATTGATGCCATCACTGCGCTTCAGAGGAAATGCTGTTTGCACACAAATGTCAATTACTATGCAAACTATTTAACAGGCACTCACAATGCGAGGACTGGCATTGAAATCAAGCCAGTTGTGTCAATAGTTGTAACTGGCTTGTGTTGATGCACTTATAATGTACCCCATGTGATGCCATTTTAATACCAATCCTGTGTATTTGCAAATTGCAAAAACAAACACTAACTGGTCAACACGGTACATTGTTGTCAACCTGGTACATTGTATACAAGGTGTGACAAAAATAGCATATCATATTGTGACATTGTAATTTTGGAAAACACTGCATTGTGGGTACAAAACATGGCCACCTAGCATTTTGAAATTAATTCATAAAATCACCAAGATGTACTGTAGTACTTCCAGCATTTTTATCATGGAAATCTGCTTTGCATCTAAGACAGACACCATCACATCACTGAAGGTCAAAATGTTTTGTTGCTCAAAACATTTAGGGGCAGATTTATCAAAGGTCAAAGTGAATTTTCGAATTTAAAAAATTAAAATTTTCGTGTACTTCGACTAGGGAATAGTCCAAATTTGAATTTCGAAATTTATCATGTACTGTCCCTTTAAAGGAATTGTTCAGTGTAAAAATAAAAACTGTGTAAATAGATAGGCTGTGCAAAATAAAAAATGTTTCTAATATAGTTAGTTAGCCAAAAATGTAATGTATAAAGGCTGGAGTGACTGGATATCTAACATAATAGCCAGAACACTACTTCCTGCTTTTCAGGTCTCTTGTTTTACACTGACTGGTTACCCTGGTTACCAGGCAGTATCCAATCAGAGACTTGAGGGGGGGCCACATGGGTCATTTCTGTTGCTTTTGAATCTGAGCTGAATGCTGAGGATCAATTACAAACTCACTGAACAGAAATGTACCATGTGGCCCCCCTTCAAGTCGCTGACTAACTCAGAGTTATAGAGCTGAAAAGCAGGAAGTTGGATTCTGTCTGTTTGATTAGACATCCAGTCACTCCAGCCTTTATATATTACATTTTTGGCTAACTAACTATATTAGAAACATTTTTTATTTTGCACAGCCTATCTATTTACACAGTTTTTATTTTCACACTGAACTGTTCCTTTAGGAATTTAAATTTGACTAGTCACCATCAAAAACCTGCCGAATTGGTGTTTCAGCCTATGGGGGACCTCCTGCAAACAATGTGGAGTCATTTGGTGGACTTTTGAAAAAAATTCGTATCGAATTCAATAAAATTCCAGCTCAATCATATTCACCCGTTTTTAAAAAAATATATATTTTTATAATAGTTTTTGATTGGTTGTTTTTTTCCGAATTTTGAGTTGATGGGAGTTTTTAGAAACTCCCATAAACTCGAAATTCGACCCTTTATAAATCTGCCCCTAACTGTATTATCTTTATATATATTCACTTATCATTAACTTTTTTAATCATTTTTGTGCATAGTAAACAGTTAAAAACACAGCAAAATATAATTGTTTTACTTTCTCAGTTTAGCTACACATTGTTTATCTTTGTTCCTTTTTGTTCTGAGGTTAAAGGCTAAAGTCTCCCCAAAACAAATAACTAGACAGGGTGACTTCTAGAAAAAAAGAGTGCATTTGAAGACTGAAGGTTCGATTTTATACAGGTCCGTGCAGCCAATATGGATATGGATAGGAATACAGGACAGTAGAGGGGGTACAAATACTTTTAAGCAACACAATTAGTCTAGATAATTAGCATCAAATGGAGCCTTTATCAAAATTTCAAATGCAAATAGTTGTAGCTCATAGTAGTAGCACCTACCTGAAGAAGACTTCTAACCCTACTGCATCCAGCCTTAGTAATAATATTATTTGTAATTACCTCTGTGTAACCTCCACTCCAGAATATAGTGTTGTTACTTAGAACAATATGACTCTCAGGAAATTCTTCTTCAGTTGCAAAATTGACAAATTGTGTTTCACCATTGGGAAAAGCTTGCCAATTCACATACTCCAGTGAAGATATCAGGTCCCCGTTCTCATCGAAGGCCAACTCCTGACCAGCAGTGTTTTTTACCTTCACAATCTTTACATACTGCCAAATCTTGAAAGGAGCATATCATTAAAAAGTTAACTTACAGATCCAATTAATAGATAATCAAATTAGTGTATCCACCATGTTTTTGGGGTGTGTCCCATGTCAAAGACGAGATTGTGCAGTGGGTGTGAATTATGTGGAAAACCATGGCTATCATCATTATTACTAATTTACTTATTATTTTACTCATCTCTGTACAATAATTTGGAACAAACAGGGACCTTACAATGATTTAACAAACAATGGCTACAGAATAAGAAAAAAACTTACAATCTGAATAGTTATGGACTGTAAGGGGGATGAAAACAGTTGATAGTTATCATAAGTTGATTCCTGATAGATCAAGATCATTAAATATCAAAGTCTTTGGGGAGCAACTGAAGGTTTAGAAGGAAGGGGAGAGTCTGATCTGCCTGGCACTGAACCCCCCTGCCAAGGCATAAGTTTTGCAGTCGGGAAAGACAAGAGGAGATAGTCAAAAGCCCAATGTATCTTGGGGGAAGCTCGGGACCTGGGGCTTTCTGGGTAAAGGATCTTTCCATAATTTGGACCTTCATACCTCAAGTCTACTAGAAAATAATTTAAACATTATATAAACCGAATAGGCAGGTTTTCACTCAAATAAGGATCAATTGCATCTTCGTTTGGATTAAGTACAAGGTACTGTTTTGTTATTACAGAGAAAAAGAGATTTTTAGATAAAATGGTGTCTATGGGAGACAGCCTTTTAAGTAATTCTGAACTTTCTGGTTAACGGATTTCTGCATAACGGATCCCATACCTGTACAGGTAAAATATGTAGCGAGGAGCAGAGGACTGAAGGGCTTTAAAAGATTTTGTAGCTGTCTTTTGCTTACTAGGTTGTTATTGGATGAACAGGTTCTCATTAGAATTCTAGCAGCAGCAGCATAATTAAAGATTTATGATGTGTAGCTGGCAGGGATCATCATGCCATGCAAATTCAATGAAAGAAAGAATAGATACCCTATATTCAACTATTTATAGGAAAATCCTGACCCTTTTCTAAGCCACAAAATATTTTTTTCTGGTAGATGCCATTTATTTTTTTCTTACTAGCAGGCAATTATTTCAGAAAAGAAACATTTCTATTTTGCCTGCTGAATATTTATGAGATTTTCTGTGTGAATTAAATGTTTTTTGTGCTTTTAAACTGGGCATTGATGTACATATCTTGCTCACAATATGAATTTGTATGTTTTATCTTACCTTCCACAGATCCAATCTACTTAAGTTTAAACATGGAAATTCAGATCTGCAGGAAATCATATTGTTGATACCATGGGCCAGTGTATAAACTGCATTGTAGACAAGAATGGCGTATCCTGATGCTGCTTCATTATAACCTTGGAGTTTTAATGTTTTAAGGCTTTCCTGCCCTGTACAATAGAATGATCCATTGACTGGTGCTTCATTGGGCCACAAACAACCAAAACTTGCTTCCCAAAATAATTTCATGAAAATATCATTGGGATATAAAGATGGATGAATGCTATAAAGAAATTTTCCAAAACCAGGGATTATTGTTAAAGGGAGCTTTAGTCCAACAGTACCATTTAATGTTCTCCAAAACTCTTTATAGGAAAATATAGGAGAAGTGATAACACTGCCACTCGAAATCCAGACCTTTCCAGTTATGTTTTCTTCAGTTGCGACTTTCATAAAAGGGATTAGTTCTGGCATTGAGCAGTAAAGTAACACAACTGTGGCTGATGATCTTTTGATTACTTGGAGAATAGAGAGTGACTGATCTCTGGTGTGTTGGGCAGATATCCGCATTAAAAAGGCCACACAAATCCCAGCTGCTTCAATGTCTTTTCTCAGGAGCTCACTGTCATACAGGTCAAAATCATTATCAGAAGCCAGAATTCCTATCCAGGTCCAGTTAAAATGGATCATTAGTATATTGAAATAAAAAGGCTGTATCTCATCACTAACAGCAGTGCGCAGAAAAGAGGGAAAATTGATTTTATCACTTAAATAGGCCAACGCTGACCCAAAGCTGATCTGGAATTAAAGTAAATGTTCTTAATTTAATGGCATTAAAAAAACACCCTATTGCTTAATTTAAAAGGAAACTAAATGTAAAACGGTATTGTAACACATGCAAAATAAAAAGGTCTAAACTTACATCTAGGAGAAAATTAAATAAGTTATATAAGCATATACAACATATTATACTGTGACTTACATGCCATTATAACATACAGTATGGGGCAGATTTACTAAGTTCGAGTGATAGTTCGAATTTAAAAAAGTTGGGATTTCGAAGTAAATTTTTGGGTACTTCAACCATCAAATAGGCGATTCGAAGTAAAAATCGTTCGACTATTCAACCATTCGATAATCAAAGTACTGTCTCTTTAAAAAAAACTTTGACTTCATACTTCGACAAATTAAAGCTGCCGAAGTGCAATGTTAGCCAATGGGGACCTTCCAGAACACTTTTCTACATTTTTTTTGGTCAATAAAAATCCTTAGATCGATCTCTAAAAATCGTTTGAATCGTTCGATTTGAACGATTTATATTCGACCGCAGGATTGCCAAATTTGTTGAATAAACTTCGAATTCGATATTCGTATACAAAGTTTTTAGTTCGATGGTCGAATTTCGAAGATTTTTGTACTTTGAAATTCGACCCTTAGTAAATCTGCCCCTATATGTACAGTAGGTAATGGATAAATATTTCTATCATGCTGTGAGCATTTGGTCATGGGAACCTGGCCTATTATGTGCACATAATTTATAATAATAAAGAATATTTAAGCAGTGGATCTTTGAGGACTGTATTCCATAAGTAAGCTTCTCACATCACACACTGTCACATATAATGAGATGACAAGTATGTTGCCACCAAGTATTGATTACTTGCACTGCTGAGCAATAAATATGCAGAATATATCAGTTACTGCATGGTCTATTACTATCCAGTTGTTTCGGCTAACCTGCCACTGGGATTATTTTCTCTTTATGCATTTTACGTATTTACTAGTATTATAGACTATAACTCCAAAACCAAAGTATTGGAGACTAATTGTCATGGGAAGTATGGACTGTGGATGATATACTTGATTTAGGGGCCTATTTATTAAGCATCACATTTTTCTGCTCTAAAAATTTGGATTTTTTCCCATTAGAAACTTTTAATGGGAAAAAATCCAAATTTTTAGAGGAAGAAAACAGTTTTTTTTTAGATTTATTATGCTCCAAATCTGCTAAAAACACAAAAATAGTCTAGCTAAAAACTGTAAGTCATGTAAAAGTAAGCGGCAGATGTCCCTTTTACAATTGGAAGCTGTTTTATTGCCTTCATAATTTTCAACTGTTTTGGACTCTTTGACGCTTGTTTTGGTTTGAAAATCCAAAAAAGTTGAGGGTTTCGGGCAACAACTCCAAAAAGTTGAGGTTTTTGAGCAACAATTCGAAAAAGTTTCACGATTTGAATTGTCACGTGATTTGTTGAGACTAATTCCCACACGTACAATTTTTGTTTTGGATCTTTAGTAAATTAAGCAAAATCGTGGTTGGGAGTCAGGTCAAATTTTTATTGTTAAAATAATGAGATAAATTTGAGTTTGAAAAAATACCTCCCTTAGGGCAAAGACACACGTAGAGATTCGGGACATTTAGGGGCACATTTACTATTGGTCGAATATTGAGTGTTAATTAACCCTCGATATTCGACCCTCAAAGTAAAATCCTTCGACTTCGAATCGAAGTCGAAGGATTTATCGCAAATGCTTCGATTGAACGATTCAAAGGATTTTAATCCATCGATCGAAGGATTTTCCTTCGATCAAAAAAAGCTTCATAAGCTTATGGGGAAGGTCCCCATAAACTAACATTGGTGCTCGGTAGGTTTTAGGTGGCGAAGTAGGTAGTCGAAGTTTTTTTTAAAGAGACAGTACTTCGACTATCGAATGGTCGAATAGTCGAACGATTTTAAGTTCGAACCGTTTGATTCGAAGTCGAAGTCGAAGTAGCCAATTCGATGGTCGAAGTAGCCAAAAAAAGTATTTTTCATTCTAATCCTTCACTCGAACTTAGTTAATGTGCCATTTAGACAAATCACCTCTTCTTTGGGCAACTAATCTCCCCGAACTGCCTTCTCGCTGGCTAGAATAGAAATCTCCGGCGGGATGGCAGTAGGAGCAGTTCGTTTTCCGAAGTCACCATAAGATGCCTCATGAGGAAACTTCGGACTAATCCCCCCAAATCTCCACGTGTGTCTCTGGCCTTAATGTCTTGATAAAATTTATCAGGAATTGACATTATTAGAGGCTGACAAGTCTGATTTAGAGTAAACTCTGCTGTGGCATTTACGATAGGCTGAGTTAATTGAGATAGAAAGGGTGGATAGAGAATATAAGAATGTACCGTATATACTCGCGTATAAGCCGAGTTTTTCAGCACCCAAAATGTGCTGAAAAACTCGACCTCGGCTTATACGCGGGTCATACAGTAGCCAATCCCTCACCTGCCGCAGATACGCTCCTTCCGCGGCCCCTCTCCCATAGCGCAGGACTGTTAAGTGTGATCGCCGCCCGGAGCAGGTCCAGGAGCTCCGGGCGGCGCGTCCTTCCCTGCCGGCGTTCGCTCTCAAAATGGCGGCGCCCATGGCCGCCACGTGGGTAGCGGCGCCGGCCGCTACCCACGTGGTGGCCATGGGCGCCGCCATTTTGAGAGCGAACGCCGGCAGGGAAGGACGCGCCGCCCGGAGCTCCTGGACCTGCTCCGGGCGGCGATCGTTACAGTGTTAGAGTTTACAAGGTAATGAATGGAGCCTGTGACATCAGCAATACAGTCACTCTTGTTAAGGCTGCAGAAGATTCTGCATTGTGTCAGTTGTGCGTTGCATGGTGTCGGGCCATCCATTCTTTAATAGCTTAATGAAAAACTCAACATCAGAAAATGTTTATGGATCAGCATGGAACTGATGGAAGGAGCGTATCTGCTCCTGGACCTGCACTGGACCTGCACAGACAGTCCTGCGCTATGGGAGAGGCACAGACAGTCCTGCGCTATGGGAGAGGGAGGTGTGTTGGGGCCGCGGAAGGAGCGTACGGTACCTTTTTTCTGCTTTCCTAGGTGCAGCACCTCATTGATCTTCTGAGCAGCCATGACAGGTGGGAGGTCACAGGGAAAACAAGTGGCAATTGTCCAGCTAATAGTTCTGACTCTTTTAAATCGTTTTAGATAGATTTCTATGCCATAAAACATGATTACACATTTACACATTCACATTTTGAAATCTGACATGGGGCCCCTAGGCTTATACACGAGTCAACACATTTTTCCAGTTTTCTTAGGTAAATTAGGTACCTCGGCTTATACACGGGTCGGCTTATACACGAGTATATACGGTAATAGTGCATATTCTACATAATTTACACTTACCTGAGGAAATCGATAGAGTCCTAAAATTCTTGCCACAGCCACAGAATTGGAAGACTGAAGATCTCCAATTAAACCCAACATTGAAGATTTTTTCTCGCAAATGTAATTAGGAATTGCCCTTTCAGTCCCGGACAGAAGCTGTAGAACTCCATCAACAGCCTGCATTTCATTAAAGCAGGAGTCATATATACGGAAGCCCATTGTAACGTTTGGCAGAATTTCTGGATTCTCATTAATCTCATGAATAGCAAAGACCATGGCAAGTACATGCAGATAACAGAAAATTGATAGCCTAAAAAGAACAAAAAACCATGAATAACATAATGGGGTTATTTACTAAAACTCTCATTTTTTTAGATTTATTATACCCTGATGCTGCAAAAAAAGCCTGTATCTGAAAATCTGCAATCTCAAACCTGTCAAGTCATGTATAAGTCAATGGAAGATGTCATTATCTCAATTTGAAGACATTGTGGTTTGTGCTGGGTTTAGCACGATAATCCGAAAAATATGGGGGTTTTGGGCCATAACATCAAAAAAAATCGAGCAACTTGGGAGAAAAAAAAATGCATGATTCGGGTTTTCTCTTGATTTTATAGAGTTTTTTCCCCCGATGTATTTCTGTTAATTTAATGATACATAAGGCAAGAAGAGGGAGTTTGGTTGACCTTTTTTTTTTTTTTATAAAAAAAATTAGATAAATTTGCATTTTAGTAAATAGCCACCAATGATCTAAATCAAACCCATCCTTGCTGAAAATATAACCAGATGTAAATGTATTCAGCATTCCTGTTCATTTAATAGTACATAACTTTAACAGTAATATGCACATATTTCCTACTTACATTTGACATTTATCACTACAATTAGAAGATATAAAGTAACTGACTGTGCTAAATGTCTGCAACCACCAGATAAATGTATAGAAAATGTTATGATTGCTTCAGATTTTACCTGCTACTATAGTCCTAGGTAAGAATTGTATTAGATAAATAGTTAGATTTTAGTCTTATTTTAATAGAGTTGCCTACTAAGACAAAGGCATATGAAAACACACTCAACTTTGCTTCTTCCATAGATGTTGTCAATGCATTTCAAGTGTCTACTTGCAGTATCTAAAAGATAATGATCACAGTATTGAACTCTGTATTCATGATGGGTAGCCCCATGCTCTTATTATTAGTATAGAAAGTGATTATCTCTTTAATTGCCTCCTTTTATTGTTTACTATTTGTTTCTAACTCTTATACGATAAATTGAAACAGAATTAAGGGATTAAAATAATAAACATTTTTGTCTTCTGTACAGTTCTATCACATTTCTACTAATACATTTCTTGAATGATTAAAAAACAGCCTTACTTGTTACATTTCCCCATTGAGGGCTTTGTAGTGAAATAGACTTTAATGTTACTTGGTTCAAGATGCACAGGGATAAGAGCTCCAACAATGATGTCTCCATCTTTTTCATAAAACTTCAGATTTTCTGATGGCAACTTGCAGCCTGGATCCCCATTGCTCCTGTAAATAGCCCAGCACAGTATCAGCAGCCAGTCCAAGCACAGCGTTTTACTGTAACACAATAATAATAAAATATATATATATAATAATAAAAATGCTATAATGATTGCAAAATTTGTTCTGACATAAGTCCCAAAACAACAGTAGTAGTCTTCCTCTCAACCCAGTGAGATCTATTGCAGCGCAGTGACATCAAACTTCCATTAAGAAAAACATTTTTCATGAGCTGCGTTGTTTATTTGGAATGAACAATAACATAGTGGAACATGTATCATTTAACCAAAAGTCGTTTTAAAAAGTTAAAAATGTTCTAAATGCATTCTACACACACTAGCACTTGTCTAAATAATAATAGTTCTGTTTCTGCATATTGCTTGTTCTCTGTCCATAATCTATTAGTAGCCCTACAGGTACCTCTGCTTGGGTCCCTCTATCTTTATGTCTGTCTAATATTTTTAGTCGGTAAAAGTAATAAAACAAAATGTTATCCTTACAGTATGAGTGCAGTATTGGCACAAGAATGTAAGTTAAAGTCGATAGGTATAAATATGCAATTTATTACAAGTACCAATACCTGATGGGATCATTTCTGCTTGTTTCCTATATAAGCAGAATTACTTATTATCTATAATTAGTTATATAGTCTATCTGCAATATAATATTGCCTAATCCTACTATGCATACAGTATCTGTGAGTCTACTTACGTTTATCTATTTCTTCCTATGCCTCAAGGTCTGCCTCATACTAAATATTAATGTGACCTTCCATTGTTTGTGAATCTGTACACTATTGTGTAAAGTGTTATAAATGTAGCATTTGATTACCAAAAATGTGCCACCAACAGCATGTTGTATAGGAGACAATGTATAGTTCTATGATTGTGATATAAAAAAAGTGGTTCTGTATTTATATTCCAGTGGACTATTTATATAATATACAGGTAACTGTAAGAGGTACATATTATTAATGGCCAATTAAAAGTTGTATCATTATCTTGTTCCTCAGGGTCCACATAAAGACAGGCCTGCATGATGGAAAGTCAAGATAACAGTTCTAGGCTAAGACTGAGTGAGTGCCCATTGCTCAATGGGAACCTTTTTCTTTAATCCTTGTAGATAATGAATTCATGCATTATATAATTATATGTTAGCAAATTAGGTACCTTTTTGTCTGTCACTATTTAATTCAGGATTATATTCCACTGGGACTATTTAATTCTTGCTATTGTCTCTTTATGCATACCAGTTTTATTTTTTTTACTCTTACCATCCACAATAAGGGGTAGATTTATCAAGTTTACAGCATAATAAATAAAATCTCACCCATGTTCTGTTCACTTCTATGGGATTTTTAGAACTGTATTTATTAAATGGTGAGTTCTAACTTTCACCCATAGGAATGAATAGAACATGGGCGAGTTTTTATTTTTTACGCTCTAAACTTGATAAATCTGCCCCCAAATCTTAAAGCAAAAGGAAATTGCTAGTCCAGGCCTTGAACATCTCAATTAAAGACTGAGTGACATTATTAACACTAACACTGATTTTTTTTAATTCACAGAATAATTTATGTTGATTTGAGTAGTGAGCTAATTCTTTAGAATATTGTGTTTATTGGGATTGTCCACAAAAATAATAAGCTCAAGTTCAACCTATATTATTAGTTTCTTTAGAAAAAACAGCTAAAAGCCTTCATCCAGATATCCTGCTCACCCTTTTTAGCTGATAACTTGGGTGCATATACCCCAGGTCCTACGCTCCTGGGTTCGAACAATCTTGACACAATTTCTATAAACTTAGGAAAAAAACTCACTCACCAAAATAGACGAGTGACCCGGGTGCACCAAATCATATATGTTGGTAAGCACTTCGCAGTCCACTCATCAGGTAAAAACTTCAAGTTTATTTCAGTAGTTTAAAAACATATCAATCCTGATGCGTTTCGTATCACAGATACGTAATCATAGGTATAAAAAACATTGTGACTAACGGCTATTTGAATTCTTAGCCCGGAAATGACTTCATTAAACTAATTGAAATTAATTTAGAGCAAGACCCAAAACATCCGTTTACAACCCCTTGTCTTTCCAACTGAAACAACTCGAAACATTTTGTTAAAACTGATCGCTTTGTTACACTTTAAACATAATAAACATAATAATATGCTCTCCTGTCAGCTCTTCTGACTGACAGGATGACTGAAAAACTATAAAAGGCACAAAGAAAGCAGAAGAATAGTGAAAGGAGGAGGCGATAACTGAGATGCTGGTTATTCCCTTTTCACAACTGGAGTTTTTGAGTTTCAAAATACCAAATGGAGTTCTTGAGTGTCAAGATACCAAAATGAAGGAGAGATCCCAGTACTGAGATAGTAGACATGGTGCATCCTCAGGGTTCTTTAAAAGACAGCTATTCCAGGAGCCTAAGCCAACAGCCATCAGGTTTCTCATTTTCCCACATGTATCATTTACCGTGGAGAAGCTGGATTGTTACCTACAACGAAACACATTGGTTTTTAGACTGAGGCTTCTACATTTCCCTTTGGTGCATACCCTTCTAGACCTCCAGAGAAGTAGTTGAACTACAGCTAACAATTATGTACCACTGTACCAATGAATGCCTTGTAAGTGCACCCTTTAAAGGTGTGGGTGACATTTAAGTTAACTTTTAGTATATTATAGAATGCCAACTTTTCAATTGATTTATTTTTTATAGTTTTTGAAATATTTGCGGTCTTCTTCTAATTCATTCCAGCTTTCAAATGGGTCACTGATCCCATCTAAAAAACAAATGCTCTGTAAGGCTACACATTTTTTGTTATTGTTCATCTTTTTATTATTGCTCATCTTTTTGTTATTACTCATGTTTCTATTTGGGCCCTATTCATATTCCAGTCTCTTTTTCAACTCAATGCATGGTTGCTAAGGTAATTTAGACCCTAACAAAAAGATTGCTGGAATTGCAAACTGGATAGCTTCCAAATAAAAAGCTAAATAACTCAAAAACCAATAAAAAAATTAAAACCAGATACAAATTGTCTCAGAATATCAGAATATCACTCTCTACATCATAATAAAAGTTAATTCAAAGGTGAACATCCCCTCTAAATCTTATAAATAAATATTGAATGGTACACGCCATGGGGATGCTCCCCAAGGCGACCACAGCCCTTTAGCAGTGCAGATCTGTGCCCCCAAAGATGCCCAGTAGCCCCGATCTTCTTTTCTGTTGATTCACTGCACATTCTTTGTGCTGCTGTCATATACAGATCTTAGGGACTGACACACAATATACTGTATATACAGAATAGAAATGTCACCATATAAGGCTGATTAATACAGATAATTACTACATATCAGCTCAGAAACCAGTACAACTAGTATCAGAATTTAATAATCAGCCCTGTTGTAAGGAATGCTTACCCTGGTGGTCTAGTGGCCAGCGGGGACGCCTGCCGTGCTTACGCCGCTGCGTGGGTGTTTTGCCTCTGAGTCCGGGTTTTACACGCCGGCGTGATGACATCATCACGCATTAGTTCTAACTTGTTTAGCTCCTAGGCGTTTATTCCTTGTGAAAGGTAGCAAAGGATGAGTAGAACTCATTCCCTGTGTTTGATTTGCACTGCTGCTACTTATACAGAAATACCCATGGTGACCAAGCTACAATATTCCAAGCATGTTCCATCCTCCTTTAGAAACAGACACCATAACTTCTGAAAACAAAGCTTCCAAACCCTGACATCCAGGTTACCCTGAATAGGTATAACAGTGGATGGAGGGCACACCGGATTAGTAAATATTCTAGATAATAGTATAAGAGGTTCAGAGACCATAAGTTACCCCTACACAAGGTAACACACAACTATGCAATTTGTCTATAGGTTCACACACTCAAAAAATACAATTTAGGAGACAAGAGTGGTATATATAAAAGATAATGCTTTACTCTTATGCAGAAAAATTCTCACAAACAATACCATAGTAAATTGGCATATATTATACATTACATCAAATAACAATACACATCATATATAACACCCATTGGTTAAACATGACAAAAACAAATGCCAACAAGGAGCAGATACACCTACCAAAGGAATGAGAATAGCCCCAACGTTTCAGCACCAAGGCCTTTGTCAAGGGGATTCTGATGTTTGCCAAGTTTGCCCTGAATAGGTAGCCTGGGCCAATCTATCCTCATAGGCAAATCACTTGCCCAGAAGGTTCAATGAGTCAACCCAAAGGCATAATTTATAGGCCTTACAAGACATTGCAAGGAGAAAGATATTTTTTCAGGCTCAAAGATCACACCTGCTATTCACAATTAGTAAGAGAAAGTTACCAATCCCCCATAACATTATATGTTAGATTTCTAAAGGTTGGCAGTGGACCTCAGAGGACCAGATGTTTTTCATTACAACTATAATAGTCTAAAAATGTATTTTGAGATTGGTCAACAAAATTGGTAAACCGATCGGTCACAGGTTACCAACAGTGGTGGAACTACCGGGGGAGCAGGGGGTGCGAGTGGGCCAGGGCCCGCACCCCCTCAGGGCCCCCCGGCAGCCCGTGCGCCACTGACTAATGCGGCCGTACGGAAGGGGGCGGGGCCCGGCTGCGCATCACGCACCAGGGTCCGTCCCCCTCTAGTGACGCTACTGGCAGGCTTACCATTACCAGTGCACAACTCACATTTCCATATGTTTCTTATTTATCTCCCATGAGTCCAGTTCACTTAAACATTAAAATTCTGATCTGCAGGAAATCATGTTGTTGATGCCATGGGCCAGTGAATAAACTGCATCTTAAACAAGAATGGCAAATAGTGAGGTTTCCTAATGGTAACCTCTGTGTTCTAGAGATTTAAGAGTTTCTTGCCCTATGAAATAGAAGGTTCCCTTTATGGGTGCTTCAGTCACATTACTTTATTCTTTTTACCACAAGCAACCAAAACTTGGCAGAAAAGTTTCATATACACATAATTTGGGTACAGAGATAGGTGAATGCTATAAGGAACTTCCCAAATCCTGGAATTAATGTTAAAGGGATTGGATTGTTCCATTTAATGTTCCCCAAAACTCTTTGTATGAAAATATGGGTGAAGCCATCAAGCTGGCACTGGCAATCCAGACCTTTCCAGTTATATTTCCTTCAGTTGCTACTTTCATAAAATGCATTAGTTCTGGCATTGAGCAGTAAAGTGACATAATTGTGGCTGTTCCTTTCCTGATCACTTGGAGGATAAAGTGACTGATCTCTGGTGTGTTATGCCGATATTCTCATAAAAAAATGCAACACAAATCTTAGCTGCTTCAATTTAGTTTTTCATGAGCTCACTGCTATAGAGAGCAAAATCATTATCAGAAGCCAGAATTCCTATCCAGGTCCAGTTAAAATGGATCATCAGCATATTGAAATAATAAGGTTGCAATTTATCACTCAATATAGTCCTCAGAAAAGAAGGAAAACTCATCTTGCCACTTAGATCTGCTAATGCTGACCCATAGTTTATCTGGAATAAAAACAACATATTTATTAATTTGAACATAGTAGTAATCTTATCTTTCTTAGAAATGAATATGTTGAACATCTTTATAAAGCACACAAGCCATTTCTAACCTCTGAACTAAGTAAAATTACTTACTGTGCATAAAATAATCATACAGATGTGTATATTGGATACATACTGTATAATGGATGCACCGAGCCTGCAGCAAAGTTGAGCAAAGATGTTTTGGAGGAGTTCTCTTTTACTACCATCTGTGCTCCTGCACCCAACACACCCATACCTATCACCTACTGAATAACACCAGTTCTAACAGACATGCTACTGAAAAAGGTGTCAGAGGTATCTTGGCAATTGTATCAGAGATTGTACCTGAAACAAATAGGCATTGTCCAAACAAGCAGTTTACAAGATACTTGGAGACCCGAAGAAAAGTATTATTATTTCATGCACTGGGATTCCCATAGATAACTATTTTGTGCCAAAGCACATATTCAGGAATCATGGTTCTTTTTTTAAATGTACAATTCTAGAGGAAATATAGGATGTTTTCTGCAGAAACACTTTATTATCAAAAATGTTATATCCATGTTAGGTCCATTTATATGCATTTTAGTGGTAGAGCTTTTTAAAGCCACCATTAATGCCATGAAAGTTAAATAAAATATCTAAATATAAAAAGTACAAATGGAAAAAAGCTGAACAATGCTCTAAAAAATATAAAAACCTGTAAAAAAATGTGAGTTTTTCTGACATTACTAGCGAAAAAAGATTTAAAAAGATTTAAAAACCTATTAAAAAAAGGTCCAATAGGATCAGAGCAGAGATAATGATAGGTAATGCTGAAAGAATGCCCATTGCCCCTTAGAATCAAATTCTATTTTAGTTTAATTATATAGTTCCATTGTGCCCTCAGCAATGGAATAGTTACAACATTTGATCCTTACACTGACTAATTTCTATGATCTGGCACACCAGGATTAAATGCAAATGTTACACCCAAATGGCTTAATAGGTACTGTGATCAACTGCTCAGGTTCAGCTTGCCATTTACAATCCCTTGTCAAAGAAGCTTATTCAACTAGTCCTTCATAATGTAGCATATAATATATATATAATATACCCACTCTGTCAGAAACATCATGTAATTTAATTTCCAGGTTATACATTTGTTTGTAGAACATCAACTTTACAGTAATCTTGCAATTATCCTGTAAGGGGCAACTTGAAGTAATGCTGCACTAGGACTTTGCTGTGGAAAGAACATGTAACATTCCCAGATGCAACTAATAAAAAGCAAATATTTATTGCGACACTCATTTGTAGCGTTGAATATCATCATCATTTATTTATATACAACTAGCAAGTAATGCAGCACTTTGCATTGATTTATATCAAACAGGGGGCTTACAATAATTTAACAAACTAGGGTTACAGAATAAAAATAGGATCAGAGGGCACTACTCACAAGAGCTTACAATCTAAACATTTAGGGTACATTTTTAAACATAAATATAGAAATATAAAAATAATTGTCAATTTATAATAAGTTGATGTCTGATCAGTCAAGATGCAATGAATATGCTTCTGATAAGTTGGGAATGGGATAAAGTGATGAAAGGTGAAGGTCAGTAGGGATGTAGCGAACGTCGGGAAAAAAGTTCGCGAACATATTCGCGAACTTGCGTCAAAAATGCGAACGGTTCGCGAACGTCGCGAACCCCATAGACTTCAATGGGAAGGCGAATTTTAAAAGCTAGAAAAGACATTTCTGGCCAGAAAAATGATTTTAAAGTTGTTTAAAGGGTGCAACGACCTGGACAGTGCCATGCCAGAGGGGGATCAAGGGCGAAAATGTTTCTAAAAAATCCATTGTTGACACAGCGCTGCGTTTTGTGCTGTAAAGGGCAGAAATCACACTACATTTCTAAACCTGTGTAATAAAATGCTTTAAAACGTCCGGCGTCTACATGCCAATCAAGTCGTGTAAAGGTTACAGCCTGTTCACACGCAAAGACGAAACGCGGTGCTTACTGCAACGCAAAAAGACGCAAAGAGCTTTAATGAATGATACCGTCAAGTGAGCAAATAATAGTTTTTAATTACTAGTTGAGCTTGTCACCTCCAGGATGTTCGTCCTGTTGGTGGCAATATTTCTGTAGTGGTGTGTTTAGCAGTCACCGTGCTTGTGCGCACGTGCACGGTCAGGCAGAGGTAATTCAATGTACAGTGAAGTGAACCAAAAAACACTGATTCTGCAGTGTGGGCCCAGTTTTGGTGTACTTTATTGATCACCTGCGGTGACCATAAAAGATGCGATTTTGCCACTGTCTTTGCTGCCTGAAAAACGTCACTCGGGTGGTGTTTCTAGAGACGGTACTATTATTGATATTTAGACAGAATGTGAACAAGCTCACACAGCTAGATGGTTGTTGTTTGAAAATGAAGAACACACTGAGCAAATAATGCCTACAAGGTTAACGTATACACTACTACAGCAGTGGATACGGAATATATTATTGCTGCCTGAAAAACGTCACTCGGGTGGTGTTTCTAGAGACGGTATTATTATTGATATTTAGACAGAATGTGAACAAGCTCACACAGCTAGATGGTTGTTGTTTGAAAATGAAGAACACACTGAGCAAATAATGCCTGCAAGTGCACTACTATTGGTGCACTACTATGAAGAACAGCAACAGCACTGTACACGTTAAAGAACAGTAAGATAAGTAAAAGAAAAAAAAAATATATGTATATTAAAAAAAATATTTTTCTCGGGTTGGTGCTGCTGAACTACTAGGAGCAGCACAGTAGCACACCAGTCCCACTCCCCAACACTGCTAGACTAATAGCACTGGGCCTATAGTAGCAACTAGCAAAGTAAAAAAACAAAAAAGAAAATAAAAGCAGTCCTTACAAGGACTATTGGGTTATTACAGCAGTCAGCAGATGAGATCAGAAGAGATCAGTGCCCACAGCAGGCAGCTACATACAGAGCACTGCAGTAGAAGGTAGATTACTAGCCAGCAAAGCTACCCTAAAATGTCCCTCAAATCCCTGCAGACTTCTGTCCCTCCAATACAGAGCAGTATCAAGTAGATTACTAGCCAGCAAACTTACTATCAACTGTCCCTCAAAGAAATCAGTGAAATCAGTAACAGCTCTCTCCCTACACTAGCTCTTGCAAGCACACACAGGCAGAATGAAAAAACGCTGCAGGGCTTCAGTTTATATATGGAAGGGGAGTGGTCCAGGGGGTGTGGGGGTGGTCCAGGAGGGAGAGCTTCCTGATTGGCTGCCATGTATCTGCTGGTCTGGGGTGAGAGGTCAAAAAAAAGCGCCAGGTAAGGCGAACCCAAAATGGCGAACGTCGCGCGACGTTCGCGAACATTCGGCGAGCGCGAACAGCCGATGTTCGCGAACAAGTTCGCCGGCGAACAGTCCGCGACATCCCTAAAGGTCAGAGGCAGACTGTAGGTTGTGTGAAGGAGTGTATTTTAATACCAGAGCTGAGATATAGGGAGGTGCTTCATTGTTAAGGACATTGAATGCCAACTTTGGGAACTAGTGAAAGGACATGCACAGAGGAGCAGCTGATGTGGAATTATGAGATAGATGTGTCTACCATACACATTTTTATCAGTCAGGTATGGAAAAATACAATAGTCAGAGAAATGCTACGGAATCCATTAAGATTTGATTGGCTTATATGGTCAAACAGGCACAATCAATTGATTTGGAATTTCTAGGATTGATCTTTTTTAATAAATATATTTCGGTCTTTCTTGTTCATCTCAGGTCTCAGAATAATAATGTAGACCTTGGGTAAAAATATACATATGACTAATCCACTGCTTGAAGACAAAATGGCAAATATCTCCACTGCCACCATGTACTTCCCTGTGGTGCTGAGGTAGGCTGGGATGAAGGAGATCCAAACTGATCCAAATATCAACATACTAAAGGTGATCAGTTTGGCCTCATTGAAACTGCCTGGCAATGTTCGTGACAAATAAGCAACCACAAAACATAAAGTAGCCAAAAAACCCATATATCCCATTGTGCACGAATAAGCAACAGGTGATCCCTTGTTGCATTCCACAATAATGGTGCCCATCTTAGATTCATTGTCTGTGTATTCAAAAGGAGGAGAGTGCGCAAGCCACCCAGCACATATAATCACTTGTATAGCTGTGCACACAAGCACCAGGGTGTTAGTTACTCGAGAATTCAACCACATTCTCCTGTTGCTCTTTGGCTGGGTGAGGTTGAAGGCGATCACCACCATCATTGTCTTTCCCAAGATACATGAAATGCACATGACAAAACTGATCCCAAATATAAACTGCCTGAGGATACAGGTTATAGAAACAGGATGTCCAATGAACATTAAAGCACAGAGAGAGCAGAAACACAGAGAAAAGAGGAGGAGGTAACTGAGACTCCGGTTATTTGCTTTAACAACAGGAGTTTCTGAGTTTCTTATAAAAATTGCCAGGATGCTGAGAGGAAGGAGAGATCCCACAATTGAGATAGTAGCCAAGGTGCCCCCTAAAATCTCGTTATATGACAGAAATTCCAAGGTCCTAAGCCAGCAGACAGTGTGTTTCTCATTTGTCCACATGTCTTTGGGACATCTGATACAGCTTGTTGAATCTAGTAAAACAAATATAATAAGCATCATGCTGACAACAATTACAATTATCAACTAAAATTATGTTGGACAATTATCTGTAGCAACAGTAAATTTAAAAGCATATAAATATATTTATTGATATTTTAATAGAACCAGAACCTGTAAGAAATATTTAGGCTCTTGACCAATGATTTTATTATGCTGAAATTGTGCCCTCTGCTTGTTTTAAAGTAATAGTTAATTTTGAACCACCCTATCTTCCCCTGCTGGCCATTATTGTGTAGAACTCTTCATATTTTTCTCTGTGGCACTTTTTTTTCCAGTCTCAGCTCCAGAACTGTGTAATTCCTTTAAAGTGGTCTCACTGACTTCTTTAAAATACATCCATCTTGTTTGAATGAACATTTTCCAGACCATGTCAATGGCCATTGGAAAATGTAATATCACATTTATGCTCTGTTTTTCACAGCAAAAATATGAAACCTGAAAGTTGTTGTGATCGTTTTATTACAATTCAAGATTTGAGATTCATTAAATAAAAATATCTTAAAGGGATCCTGTCATCGGAAAACATGTTTTTTTCAAAACGCATCAGTTAATAGTGCTACTCCAGCAGAATTCTGCACTGAAATCCATTTCTCAAAAGAGCAAACAGATTTTTTTATAGTCAATTTTGAAATGTGACATGAGGCTAGATATTTTGTCAATTTCCCAGCTGCCCCTGGTCATGTGACTTGTGCCTGCACTTTAGGAGAGAAACGCTTTCTGGCAGGCTGCTGTTTTTCCTTCTCAATGTAACTGAATGTGTCTCAGTGAGACATGGGTTTTTACTATTGAGTGTTGTTCTTAGATCTACCAGGCAGCTGTTATGTTGTGTTAGGGAGCTGTTATCTGGTTACCTTCCCATCGTTCTTTTGTTTGGCTGCTGGGGGGGGGGGGGGGATGGGGTGATATCACTCCAACTTGCAGTACAGCAGTAACGAGTGATTGAAGTTTATCAGAGCACAAGTCACATGACTTGGGGCAGCTGGGAAATTGACAATATGTCTAGCCCCATGTCAGATTCCAAAATTGAATATAAAAAAAACTGTTTGCTCTTTTGAGAAATGGATTTCAGTGCAAAATTCTGCTGGAGCAGCACTATTAACTGATTTATTTTTTAAAAAAATTTTTTTTCCCATGACAGTATCCCTTTAAAAACTTGACTGAAGCTGCTATAGATGTCAGCGGGAAGCAAGTTCTTTTTCAAGTTTCTTTTTTTAGCTTTATTAAGACAGGTGAGATTTTATAGCATCATTGAAAATCAATGGCACATTGCTATTTTTGTTTATTTAAGACTTTTTATAGTTAACACAAGTTTTTGCCAGTCAGTGCTCACACAGTGTGGAACACACGTTTGCGGAAAAAACATAATTTTAATTCCTCTTGTACTTGAAAATGATTCTTCAATTCCTGTAAATTGATTTAACTGCTTTGAGTAGTCAAATCTATTTTTTTGCCTATCGGCTGCTTGAATTCGGCAGAGCTCAGAGTCTATGGCAAGGTAATAAATCGGTAGAAATCATTGGTAATGTGAAAACTCATAAGTATATCAGCACTGAATGGGACTTTTGCACAATGGCACAATTTGAAGCAGTAACCAACGTTATCACAAAAAAAAAGGTTTTACAGTTCAGCTTGAATTTTTCACAAAAAAATCATTATGGGTTCACATTGTGTAGAAGATGATAAAATAACTAGTGAGCAGAGGATGTTAATAATCTCCAGCAACCATATTTATTCAGTGGAGATACTGCATATGCATGTTGTTTTTCAGAATCAAAATATATAGGGAAACTGAACTAATGGTGTCTCTAAGCTCACCTGTTTCATTTGTAAACTCATTTTCTGAACATAAAATACAGTCAAAGCAGCAGCCAGGTTGTCCCTTCTGTGGAGCCTTTCTGTATCCTGGAGGGCAGCTGGTGCTACATTTAGATGTTGGTGCCTAATGTACAATAGATGTGATCAGAATGCATTCAATTTAAACATGATTATTAAAGAACTTAAAAAATACCTTGTTTGTTTTATTGCAAGCATTTAAGACAGAAAGGCATAGCCCCATAGGCCATTGAAGAAAAATCCACATTATCGTGGAGCAAAGCTCACAGAGGAGAGAACAGTGAATTGTCTGATTATTAAAAGTGAGCAACATGCTCAATTACCTGAGCAATCCTAGACTCCAGTTAATGATGGTGCATATGATTATAATAATATTAATAGTCTTAGTAATTACTATTTTATTAAGAAAAGGAGATGTTAAATTTTTTAGAATATCACAATTTTGTCCCCAGGGATCAGACATGGTGCAGGCTGACTGAAAATGATAACATTACTTCATTTCATATCGACATTTCTGGTGATGATCTACGGTTGTAGATACATGGCTCCATTCATCCCGGGATTGAGAAAGGTGAAGTAAGAAGTATTGTTCCAGCCCATGTTAAAAAATACAAAGAGTTTATGTTGCAGAGTAATAGAGAAATGCAGGGATATTTTGTAGTACCCACAAGTGCTAACTATTTTAAAAATACAGAAAAGTAGAGAAGAGAGGGTGGAATGAAGTGTATTAAAGTAGAGATTCCAAAACAGAGCCTCAAGGAAGTATTAGATGGGCAAAGCAAGTATCAGAAGAGTTACAAAAGAAATCTATACAAATAAATATTCAGGGGCTACCCCGTTTATCAAAACCTGATGGATATAAACATTTTATTGACAGTCAGGAAAGCACTTAACCAATTGGTTACAATGTTAAAGCACATATACCAAGTTACTGGAATAATATAGGTGGTGAATGGAATCACAGATTATGAAAAAGCATTTTTCTGATGTGAGACATTAGTGTATACAAAAGAGGAGTCTGAGTTCCCAGGCTCACTTTATAGCTGCACTAATGGCTCAGATCAATCTAATCAGTGGCTCAGGATATGATTCATAAAGCTTTAATAAAAATTAATGTAAACAGGGCTCCAGGGCCTGATGGCATACACCCCCGGGTCCTAAGAGAGCTTAGTTCAGTTTTAGACCAGCCCCTATTTCTGATTTTCTCAGATTCACTTTCATCTGGTATGCTGCCTATGGATTGGAGAAAAGCTGATGTTATTCCAATATTTAAAAAGGGATTACGATCTCAGCCTGGCAATTATAGGCCAGTAAGCTTGACATCTGTGGTGGGCAAATTATTTGAAGGCTTGTTAAGGGATCACATTCAAAATTTTGTCCTAGTGCATTATGAGCCGCAATCAGCATGGCTTTATGAAGGATAGGTCATGTCAGACACATTTGATTGCTTTTTATGATGAGGTAAGTAAGATGCTGGACAGTGGGGGGGGGCAGTTGATGTGATCTATTTGGATTTTGCCAAAGCGATTGATAATGTGCCCCACAAACGACTGCTTTCTAAACTAAGGTCTGTTGGGCTTAATGAAGTCGTTTGCACATGGATAGGAAACTGGCTACAGGATCGGGTGCAGAGGGTGGTTGTTAATGGGACATTCCCTACTTGGAGTAAGGTTCTTAGTGGGTTCCCCCAGGGCTCTGTATTAGGTCCACTTTTATTTAACTTGTTCATTAATGACTTAGGGGAGGGTGTTGTAAGTAATGTATCAGTGTTTGCAGATGACACAAAATTATCCAGCCCAATTAATTCCATCCAGGATGTGGCATCCTTGCAACATGATCTTGACAAACTGGTAAATTGATAAATGTAAAGTCATGCACCTGGGATGTAAAAATATCTAAGCCACTTATACCCTTAATGGTAATGCACTAGGCAAATCCATTATGGAAAAGGACCTTGGAGTCCTTGTAGATGATAAACTTGGCTGTAGCAAGCAATGCCAGTCAGCAGCATCAAGGGCAAATAAGGTGTTGAGCTGTATTAAAAGGGGCATAGAGTCATGGGAGGAGGGGGTCATTCTTCCACTGAATAGAGCACTTGTAAGGCCCCATCTAGAATATGCCGTACAGTTTTGGTCTCCATCACTCAAACAGGACATTATTGTATTACAGAGGGTACAGAGAAGGGCAACTAAGCTGGTGAAGGGTATGGAAAATCTTAGCTATGAGGAAAGACTGGTGTCACGGCCGGCACCCGATACCAGAACAAATGCCAAGCACCCTGGTCTCGGCTCGGCTTCACCAGTAGTGTGACCACCGTTGGGCTTTGGGAAGAGCCCTCAGCTTACTTGGGTGCCACCTGGACTTAACGAGGTGTGCAAGGCGAGATGTTCTGGCTGGCAAAGGGGCACGGCTGTTAGAGTCTTTTGGGCCGAAGGTCATGGTACAAATGGAGCAGGCAAGGCAAGGTCGAGGCAGGCAGATATCAAGAATCGTCAGGCAGGCAAGGGTCAAACCGGGTTGTCAATCAAGGGGTTAAGCAGGAAGAGTTGTCGTAGGCAGGCGAGCGTCAGGATACAGAATGCAAATAGTCAGGAACAGGCTGGGTCAAACACAGGTAATCAAACGGACTAGATACAGAACAGATCAGACACACAAGGCTCAGGAACCACTAGAAACAAGTTCTATCACGGGCACTGGCTGGGAGTATGAACGGGCCTTAAATACTTTCAAATTTCGCGCCAAAACGTGCGCCAATGCACGCTGGCGTAATCACGCGAGGTCACCCATTCCGATTAGAAGAAAGGAGGTTCTGTCTAAATATTCGGAAGGGTTTTTTATAGTGAGAGCTGTGATGAAGTGGAATTCTCTCCCTGAATCAGTTGTGCAGGCTGATACATTAGATAGCTTTAAGAAGGGGTTGGATAGTTTTTTAGCAAGTGAGGGAATACAGGGTTATGGAAGATAGCTTATAGTACAAGTTGATGCAGGGACTAGTCCGATTGCCATTTTGGAGTCAGGAAGGAATTTTTTCCCCCTCTGAGGCAAATTGGAGAGGCTTCAGATCAACTGGCAGTTAGGCAGAAATAATAAAAAAAATAAAAATTAAAAAAAAAAGGTGAACTTGATGGACATGTGTCTTTTTTCAACCTTACTTACTATGTAAATAAATACAGAGAGATATGACTCACAATATCCCTTCATATTAAAACAATACCTATGATCTACCATCATAGGCCTTAAAAGCTTTTAGTATACACAGAACACTTGTATCAATACCACTAGCAGATGCAACATACAGTATAGGGGCCCATTTACTTAGCTCGAGTGAAGGAACAGAGGAATAGAATTTCGAATGTTTTTTTTGGCTACTTCGACCATCGAATGGGCTACTTCGACCTTCGACTATGACTTCGAATCAAACTATTCGAACTAAAAATTGACCATTCGATAGCCGAAGTACTGTCTCTTCAACCCCTAGTTCGCCACCTAAAACGTACCCAAGTCAATGTTAGCCTATGGGGAAGGTCTCCATCGGCTTTGCTATCTTTTTTGGTCACAGAATTGATTAAAATCGATTTTTCGCTCGATCGAACGAATTACGGTAAATCCTTCGACTTCAATATTCGAAGTCGAAGGATTTCAATTCGGCAGTCGAATATCGAGGGTTAATTAATTTTTGCCCTAAATATATACAAGGAAATGCAATAAAAGGCAGAAAGTTTTCTCATATCTAGTAACTCACAGCTGACCAGTAAATAAGCGACCAGTAAATGGTACTTGGAGATTAATTGCTATGAGTTACTAGACCAGTATCAAAATGTGTTTTATTACATCATCACATAGTCATTAAGGAGGAGGAGGCAAGATTATCGTCATGTTTTGAAAGCTTTTTGGAGCTTGGGAATCACTGAGAGAATGCTGAGCTCAATCTGAAATGAAAGGGACTCCATAACATCCTCACTAACTATAGTAGTGCCAGCACCTAAGTACCTACAGCATAAATTAGTTTTGAAATGTTTTGACTTTCATTGTATTAAACCACATAAGTTCTGCTCACCTGTGTGTAGCCTCCACTCCAAAAAACAGTGTTGTCACTTGTAACAATATGGCTCTCGGGAAATTCTTCTAATGTTGCAAAAGGTACATATTTTGTTTCACCATTGGGCAGTGCTTGCCAATTCACATACTCAAGGTTAAATATCTGGTCTCCATTCTCATCAAAGGCCAACTCCTGGCCAGCAGTGTTTTTTACTTTCACACGCTTTACATATTGCAAAATCTGTAGACAAACAAACATTAAGTACAACTCCTATAAAAATTCTTATAGAGACAATTCTAAAAAGCACATATAACAAGTTACTGGAATGGTATAAGAGGTGGATTGAAACACAGACTATGTAAAAAACATTTTTCTGATGTGAAAAATTAGAAATAAACACAGAGACACATGGCACACAATACTCCTTCATATTAGAATAATACCTACAATCTACAATCCTAGTTCTAAAAAGCTTTTAGTATAACAAAAGTGCAATCAGTACTTGGGTTCAAGTCACTAGTTATATTAATAGGAGCATAATCTTTATCAATAATGATTTCAGCCACCAGATCTTAAAAATAAAGGGGGTAATGTAATGTGCACATTTTTGCCAGGTGTAATAACCCATAGCTACCAATCAGATTATTGCTTTGAAACAGCTTGCCAGTAAATGCTGTCACTGGTTGTTAGGGGTTACTAGACCTGTAGCAACCTTTGATTAATATCCAGAGGACCTAATTCTTCACAGAGAATATTTCATGAACTTAAAGGTCTATTCTAGATAAATGAGAAGTAATTTTTGTTAGAATTAAAAAACAGTGTTTTTTTTAAAATTGCACAAGACCTGTTGGCTACATAGACTTTTCATTTATTTTAGAAGATTGAAACTGGGGGCATTCCTAGAACACAAATGTCAATTTGTATTTTTCTCTTACTTTCCATGGGTCCAGCCTACTGATGTTTAAACACAGTGATTCTGATCTGCAGGATAACATAGTGTTAATACCATGGGCCAGTGAATAGACAGCATTGTAAACACGAATGGAAAATACTGATGCTCTTTCATGATAACCTTGGTTTGCTAAATATTTAAGATTTTCTTGGCCAGTGCAGTAAATTGTTCCATTAGATGTTGAGTTGGGCACATTGTGACTTCCATTAGCCCACAAACAATTAAAACCTGCTTCCCAAAATGACTTCATGAATATATCCTTTGGGTATAAAGATGGCTGAATACTGTAAAGGAATTTTCCAAATCCTGGGATTATTATTAAAGGCGATTTCACTCCAACTGTTCCATTTAATATTCTCCAAAACTCTTTGTATGAAAATATGGGAGAAGTCATGACACTGCCACTGGCAACCCACACTTTTCCAGTTATATTTTCTTCAGTTGCTACTCTCATAAAAGGCATTAGTTCAAGCATTGAACAATAAAGTACCACAACTGTGGCTGTTGATTTCCTGATGGCTTGGATAATGGATAGTGTCCGATCTCTGGTGTGTTGGGCAGATATCCGCATAAAAAAGGCCACACAAATCCCAGCTGCTTCAATGTCTTTTCTCAGGAGCTCACTGTCATACAGGTCAAAATCATTATTAGAAGCCAGAATTCCTATCCAGGTCCAGTTAAAATGGATCATCAGCATATTGAAATAATAAGGTATAACCTTATCATTTAAAGTAGTGCGCAAAAAAGAAGGAAAGTTTGTTTTGTCACTTAGATAGGCCAATGCTGACCCATAGCTTATCTGTAAGTAAACCACAAATTATTTTTATGAGAGCGAAAATCATTTACTAAATGATCTTAGTAGTAATATTAAACATGTATTACATCTATATAATCTATATTACATCTATATAATCAACAAATACAGTATAACAAATAAAATGCACCATATGTCAGCTAGTATGATTATAAACATTCACAAAAGAGTGTTATATAGCCTTTTATTATTATTATAGGAGATTTCCGTGGGGAGAAGCCATGACATACAAGCACAAGTTCTATATTTTGGAATCACCCCCAAAATGTTCACAGCTTTGCCTGTAATGATACTTGATAGCATTAAATTGATCAGAAATAATGGTCAATTAATTGACACTGCCATAACATTCTTGGCATTCTGTCATGTAGGAGGATGTAGCTTCATCTTATCAATTCACCAGGTCTAAGCACCGTGGCGAAAGAGGTAACATTCTGTAAAATTTGCACTTTATTGAAGTGCGGAGTAACAATCGTCTGAGTGAAAATGCTCCTGGCGAAAGGGCGCAAAGTCTCTTTTGCTAGCCTTGTCCTCTACATCTCTTAGTATATTGGTGATGTTCCTGCAGATGGGATTTCTGGAAAATTTTCGGAAGCAATGGCCACTTTGTCCTTTAGTAAATCTGCCCCACAGAGTATAGACATTTTGAAATACTCAACTATAAAACAAGAAAAAAATTAAGCAGGGCTTTTAACATATATATGTAGGGACCCATAGGTTTTATTATGTTCATATGGCTTTAAATCCCTAACCTTCCTTTTTCTTAGTTAATAGGCAAAAGCCTATGTATCCATTTAAGTAATGACCTATCAGTTATTGGCCAAAGGGTGTAATGACCACTTCCTGCCACACTTCAATATAGCATGTGGAAAGGGGTGGATCTTCGTCTTTGGCTCCTGGAGTCCTTCGAGCTAGGTTGTTCCCATTGAACTGGGTATAACAAGGCCCAGTAAAGCCATCACCCTAAAGGGACAGCACTTATGGTGTTTAAGTCGGGGACCAGGAAATCCCGTAAACGAGGTTAACCAGCACAGAATAGTTTATTTAATAGACTCTCTAGGAGAGTAAGATAGACAGTGTATATATAAAGAGCAGTTGTGTACTCCATCAAGGATAATAGTAGGTAGCTTCCCCAAGGCTTCCTTGTATGCCTTTAGTGAAGGAACCACAGCGGATAGGGTGTTAGGCTAGAATTCTTTTCCCTCACCACTCCACTGGGTGGGATCCGGACCACTTAAAGGTATATCTGCCTGAAGGAATTGATGTACGCTTGACTATTTACCTTATGGGGGTCACATCTATAAATGCTGTATCATTCTCCTCTATCTACCCTCCTCTGTGCTATGTTACACCATCCTCATACGTGAGTAAACATGTGGTCAATTGCTCTTTGTACAATAAACCATCTGTCTGTTTTCATCATAGGAACCTCCTGGCGTCCAATTAATCCTATTTTTGTTATACAGTAGCCTGTGTGTTATAATAACACTACACCTTGAAGGGAAACTTCCACTTAGCGAATGGCCTGATCCTGATGTGTGAGTCCAATGTAACCCATGCTCTTTACTATTAGCTGGACACTTAACTATCTCAATTATCTATTCCTCAGGTAAGTAATAAATATTTATATTGGTTTGTTTTTCATGGATGTATATGTAACACTAATCTGGGCTATCGTAACCACAGATATTTATTAACCACAGTTATTTATTACTTACCTGAGGAATTCGATACAACCCCAAAATTCTTGCCACTGCAACAGAACTGGAAGACTGAATATCTCCTACTAAACCAGCCACCTTAGATTTCATGTCACAAATATAATTAGGAATTGGCTTTTCCCCACCCGACATAATCTGTAGCGCTCCATTAACAGCCTGCATTTCATTAAAGCAGGAGTCGTATATACGAAAGCCCAGTGTAATGTTTGGCAGAAGTTCTGGATTCTCATTAATCTCATTAATAGCAAAGACCATGGCAAGTACATGTAGATAATAAAAAATAGATAGCCTGACAATAAATGAAAAAACAAAAAGCATTTTATATAATATACATGAACAAAACCAGATCTTATCAATATTCAGGTATGGGTTCTCTTATGTAAAAAGGTCAGGCACCTGGGTTTTCTGTAATATTATGCTCCATGTCTTAAAAATATTTAAAACATTTAAACAGTATAAAAACAGTAGGATTTTTTTCGCCATCAACATGAATTGATGTTAGCCTAGTTCAAGGTGCAGGTATCGGACCTGTTATCCATTATCTGGGACCTGGGGTTTTCCGGGTAATGGATTTTTTCATATAAGTCTACTAGGAAACCATGTAAACATTAAATAAACCCAATAGGCTGGTTCTGCATCCAATAAGGATTAATTATATCTCAGTTTGGATCAAGTACAAAGTATTGTTTTATTATTACAGAGAAAAAGGAAATCATTTTTAAAAATGTGGATAATATGGAGTATCTGGGAGATTTCTATAATTTGGAGCTTTCTGGATAACAGGTTTCCGGATAGCGGATTCCCATACCTGTACAAAGTGCTCTTTGATTATTACATGGCAAAAGCAAATCTGTAAAAAATACTTTCTTATATATGATACTATGGGAAATGGCAATTTCCAGGTACACTGTTAATAAGTTAAGGTTTTAATTTTTCTGTTATTTAATACAGTATACTGTATTTTAAAATTTGGATTTTGATAAATATGACCCCCAAAGTCTCCTACTCCTTGAGAATCCTGTACTTTCTGTTTAATCCTTCTATAAAAGAAATTGTGTAGAATCTTGTCAATGTCCTGTTTCAACAATTTTTTTTCTGGCAATTTGCTCTTACTAAATTCCCTTATGTATATTTGTTTATTTTAATCTTAGTTGCATGACACTGGAACTATTAAATGATGCTTCTTATGTCCTTGCACAATGAATTCAAGACTGGAAACTAACACTTTTCTAGATTTTATGTTAAAGCCATCAGTAACTGAGCTGATATAGGGTGGTTGTCATTATATCTGCATCATGTTGTATACAGTATATAAGATGCACTGGTTCAGACTGCTCATCCTAAAGTCAAGTTTTTTATACTTTTATCTAAGCTTCCATCAATATTTTCAAAAAAGTAAAGCAGCGATTTTGTCTGTGGTCCAAAATGTTTTTTGAACCAAGCAAGTTGTGAAAACATACAACATAAAGCATGTGCTATAACAAGTATAGCACAAAGATGGTGATGGGAAGAATGGTTTTGCTATTGCAGGTAGTGTAATGTTTGATGTAAAAGTCTGGTGGTATGAGGAACCCAAGATAAGACTAATAACTGATCTGGCTCCTGTGGCAGCACCTATGGAGATTCAAGTCCTCAAGCAATTATCCTGTAAGGGGCAACTTGAAGTCATGCTGAACAAGGCCTTTGCTGTGGCAAAAGAACATGTAGCATTCTCAGATGCAACTAATAAAAGTGAATATTTATTGTTACACTCCTTTGTAGCCTTGATTGTCATCATTTATTTATATAGAACTAGCAAGTAATTCAGCACTTTGCATTAATTTATAATGAACAGAGACAATAATTAAACAAACTAGAGTTACAGAATAGAAATAGGATCAGAGAGCCCTACTCGCAAGAGCTTACAACCAAAAGGGTTAGGGTACATTTTTAAACATAAATATAGAAATATAAAAACAATTGGCAATTTATGATAAGTTGAAGTCTGATCAGTCAAGATGCAATCAATATGCTTCCCTAAACAGTCGGAATGTGATGGGCTATACTTCTCTAAAAGTTGGGAATGCATTGGATAAAACTAACAAAAAACAGCCTTACTTGTTACATTTCCCCCATGAGGGTTTTGTAGTGAAATCTGGTTTGATGTTGCTTGGTTCTAGATACACAGGGATAAGGCCTCCAAATATTATATCTCCATCTTTTTCATAAAGTTGCAGATTTTCTGATGGCAACTTGCTGTCTGAATCTCCTTTACTAATGTAAATATAACAGCTAAATATCAGCAGCCAGTCCAGCGAATGACATTTACTGAAATACAGTAACCACAACAATTAAAACATCACAATTTACATCAAGGGAGCAAATTCATTACTGTAAAATGACACTGTAAATGTCAATATCTTTATAATTTTCACTGAGAGTCAATGCTGATTTAGTGTACAGGTATGGGACCTGTTATCCAGAATGCCCAGGACCTGGGATTTTCCAGATAATGGATCTTTCTGTAATTTGGATCTTCATATCTTAAGTGTACTAGAAAATGATTTAAACATTAAATGAAACCCAATAGTCTGGTTTTGCTTTCAATGAGGATTATAGAAAAAGTAAATAATTTTTAAAAAACTGGATTCAATTAATAAAATGGAGTAAATGGGAGGCGGCCATCAAATTCTGAGATTTATGGATAACGGGTTTCTGGATATAGGATCCAATACCGGTATTGAATATTTCTGGGTTTATAGTTGGAATATAGATATATATATATATATTTATATATATATCCTATATTATAAAGTTGAAGTGTCTCTGCGTCCAGTCCCTGTGTCCGTGGGATTGCGCTACTGCGCATGTGCCCCACGGACCGTCGCGCCCGTTAATTTAACGGGCTTAATGTCTAGTATATATATATTTATTGGGTAAGGGGGACAAGCAAAATGTCAGCCTTTAGCAGAGCGAATACATGAACCCTAAATTTCTATGCCCTAAATTTTCTTGTTATATACTGCTTTTATTCTTTACTATCCTTTATGGCATATGATAATGTTTGTGACAGATAATGAAAAGGGCTTTCCAAAGAAATGCCTGTTTTACTGCAAGGGTGGAAACCAATTATTCAGAAAGCTCTGATTTACAGGAAGGTCAACTTCTGTAGCACTGGCGTAACTGTAGAGGAGACAAATTATTAACATGTAATATGCAAAAGATAAATAAACAATTACCAGAGAAGCTCCACCAAGAGCATGTTGTATGGCAGAGTGACACTAATTCCTGGATTGTGATAAAAGTAAAGTCGTGCTGTATATATAGCACAGTGATTTCCCCAATGTATCAATGATAATTATGCCATATTTAGATTATTACAGGGCAATTAAAAGTCATCTTATCATCTTGTTCCTCAGGGTCCACAAAAAGACAACCCTGCATTATGAAAAGTCAGGAGATTTGAGGCCTTAGAGTAAGGAGGTTATTTATTAAAGTCCAAATGCTGAAAACTCCAAAAAATTCGAATTTTTTTTTTTTTTTTACTAGAAAATGCAAATTTTTGGTGGGAAAACAAAACTCACATTTTTTGAGATTTATTATACCCCGAGGATGGAAAAAGTTAGAATCCGAAAATCTGTCATCTCACATCTACTGAGGTTATATATAAGTCATTGGAAGAGGTCCCTATCCTATTTATAAGTTTCTGTCTGCGTTGGAATTAGCCCAAAAATCTGACTAGTTCAGACTTTTCTGGCAAAAATCCACAGCCAAAAAAAATCAGTAAAAGAATTGCATGATTCAGATTTTCACTAGATTTTCACTCATGCATGCTTGTTTTTTTAACAATAAATAAGGTCCAATTGTGGATTCCAGTTTGGTCAGACTTTTTTTATTTAAATACTCAAAAAATACAATTTAAAATTTGGATTTTGATAGTAGTCTCCTACTACTTGAGAATCCTGTACCTTCAGTTTAATCCTTCTATAATAGAAATTGTGTAGAATCTTGTCACTGTCCTGTTTCAACTAATTTTTTTTCTGGCAATTTGCTCTTACTAAATTCCCTTATGTATACTTATTTATTTTAATCTTAGTTGCATGACACTGGAGCTATTAAATGATGTTTCTTATGTCCATGCACAATGAATTTAAGACTAACACTTTTCAAGATTCTCTGTTAAATCCATCAGTAACTGAGCTGATATAAAAGGGTAGTTGTCATTATATCTGCATCATCTTGAATATATAAGATGCACTGGTTCAGACTGATCATTCTAAAGTCAAGTTTTTTATACTTTTATCAAAGCTTTCCCCAATATTTTCAAAAAAAGTAAAGCAGCGATTTTGTCTATGGTCCAAAATGTTTTTTGAACCAAGCAAGTTGTGAAAACATACAACATAAAGCATGTGATATAACAAGTATAGCACAAAGATGGTGATGGGAAGAATGGTTTGGCTATTGCAGGTAGTGTAATGTTTGATGTAAAAGTCTGGTGGTATGAGGAACCCAAGATAAGACTAATAGCTGACAATCTGGCTCTAGTGGCAGCACCTATGGAGATTCAAGTCCTCAAGCAATTATCATGTAAGGGGCAACTTGAAGTCATGCTGAACAAGGCCTTTGCTGTGGAAAGAACATTTAGCATTCGCAGATGCAACTAATCAAAAGTTAATATTTATTGTGACAATCCTTTGTAGGGTTGATTGTCATCATTTATTTATATATAACTAGCAAGTAATTCAGCACTTTGCATTAATTTATAACAAACAGGGACTTACAATATTTTAACAAAGTAGAGTTACAGAATAGAAATAGGATCAGAGGGCCCTACTCACAAGAGCTTACAATTGAAAGGGTTAGGGTACATTTTTAAACAAAGAAATATAAAAAGAATTGATAAGTTGATGTCTGATCAGTCAAGATGCAATGAATATGCTTTCCTAAACAGTCAGGAATGTGATGGGCTATACTTCCCTAAAAGTTGGGAATGAGATGAAGTGATGAGAAGTGAAGGTCAGAGGCAGATTGTGGGTTGTGTGAAGGAGTGTATTTAGAGACCAGAGCTGAGATATAGGGAGGTGCTTCATTGTTAAGGGCATTGAATGCCAACGTTAGTAATTTGATTTGAGAGGAGAGTGGGAGCTAGTGAAAGGACATGCACAGAGAAGCAGCTGATGTGGAATTATGAGATAGATGTGTCTACCATATTCATTAATATTAGTCAGGTATGGAAAAATACAATAGTCAGAGAAATGCTATGGAATCCATAAAGGTTTGATTGGCTTATTTGGTAGTTCAACTGATACATTGTGATTTCTAAGATTGATCTTTTTTAATAAATATATTTCTGTCTTTCTTGTTCATCTCTGGTCTCAGAATAATAATGTAGACCTTTGGTAAAAATATACATGCCACTAATCCACTGCTTGAAGACAAAATGGCAAATACTTCCACTGCCACCATGTACTTCCCTGTGGTGCTGAGGTAGGCTGGGATGAAGGAGATCCAAACAGCTCCAAATATCAATATACTAAAGGTGATCAGTTTGGCCTCATTGAAGCTGCCTGGCAACTTTCTTGCCAAATAAGCCACTACAAAACATATTGTAGCCAAAAATCCCATATATCCCATTGTGCATGAATAAGCAACAGGTGATCCCTTGTTGCATTCCACAATAATGGTGCCCATCTTAGATTTATTGTCTTGGTATTCAAAAGGAGGAGAGTGTGCAAGCCACCCAGCACATATAATCACTTGTATAGCTGTGCACACAAGCACCAGGGTGTTAGTTACTCCAGAATTCAACCACATTCTCCTGTTGCTCTTTGGCTGGGTGAGGTTGAAGGCGGTCACCACCATCATTGTCTCTCCCAAGACACATGAAATGCACATGACAAAAATGATCCCAAATATAAACTGCCTGAGGATACAGGTTATAGTAACAGGATGTCCAATGAACATTAAAGAACAGAGAGAGCAGAAACACAAAGAAATGAGGAGGAGGTAACTGAGACTCCGGTTATTTGCTTTAACAACAGGAGTTTCTGAGTTTCTTATAAAAATTGCCAGGATGCTGAGAGGAAGGAGAGATCCCAGAAATGAGATAGTAGCCAAGGTGCCCCCTAAAATCTCGTTGTATGACAGAAATTCCAATGTCCTAAGCCAGCAGACAGTGTGTTTCTCATTTGTCCACATGTCTTCCGGACATCTGATACAGCTTGTTGAATCTAATAAAACAAATATGGACAACTATCTGTAGTAAGATTAAATTCAAAAGCATATTTATTTATATTTTAATACACAGAACCTGGAAGAAATATTTAGGCTCTTGACCAGTGATCTTATTTAATTGAAATTGTGTCCTCTGGTTGTTTTAAAGTAATATTTATTTTTAAACCAACATATCCACTCATGCTGGCCATTATTGTGTAGAACTCTTGATAATTTTCTCTGTGGCACCTTTACTCCAGTCTCAGCTCCAGAACTGTGTAATTCCTTTAAAGTGGTCGCACTGACTTCTTTAAAATACATCCATCTTGTTTGAATAAACATTTTCTAGACAATGCCAATGCCCACTGGAAAATTTTATATCACATTTTTGCTGTGTTTTACACAGCAAAAACAAAACATGAATATTGGTGATCATGTTTTTAAAATGAAAGATTTCGAGATTCATTTAATAAAAATATCTTGAAAACTTGACTGAAAAACATTACCACCTATAACTCGCCATGCTGCTATAGATGTCAGTGGGAAGCAAGTTTGTTTTCCAAGTTTCTTTTTTTAGCTTTATTAAGACAGTTGAGATGTTACAGCATTATTGAAAACAATGCTATTTTCATTTGCACTTTTTATTTAGGACTTTTTATAGTTAACAGTCAGTGCTCACATAGTATGGCTTTTTGCCTGAAAACACACAAGTCTGCTGAAAAAGAATTATGTTACGCCCTCTTGTACTTGAAAATGATTCTTCAAAAGCTAAATGCATACAGAAACTATTTTAATGTTCAAATTCCTTTGAATTGATTTAAAGGTTTAGTAGATATATATATATATATATATATATATATATATATATATATATATATATATATATATATATATATATATATATATATATATATATATATATATATATATATATATATATATATAATTGACTCCACTTTCAACAAAAAAAGATAACAGTGGTATGTCTTTCATTTCCCAGGAACATCTGAGAACTGGGGTGTTTTCTGAACTAAGCTTTTTAGTGAAGCAGTATTCAGTTGTATGAATTTAAATCAAATGTGAAAAACTTGCTTTGCAAAAATTTGTGTAATCTTGTAATTTTGCTAATTTGGATTCATGAAACTGCTCAATACTTATTACTGGCAACATCAAATTGGTTGGATTAGCTTGTTAATCCTTGAACTTCATAGGTAGGTGTGTCCAATCATAAGAAAAGGTATTTAAGGTGGCCAATTGCAAGTTGTGTTTCTGTTTGACTCTCTGAAGAGTGACAGCATGGGATCCTCAAAGCAACTCTCAAAAGATCTGAAAACAAAGATTGTTCAGTATCATGGTTTAGGGGAAGGCAACAAAAAGCTATCTCAGAGGTTTAAATTGTCAGTTTCAACTGTAAGGAATGTAATCAGGAAATGGAAGGCCACAGGCACAGTTGGTCTGGCAGGCCAAGAAAAATACAGGAGCAGCATATGCGGAGGATTGTGAGAATGGTTACAGACAACCCATACATCACCTCCCAAAGACCTGCAAGAACATCTTGCTGAAGATGGTGTATCTGTACATCGTTCTACAATTAAGCACAATTTGAACAAAGAACATCTGTATGGCAGGATGATGAGAAAGAAGCCCTTTCTGCACTCAGGCAAACAGAGTCGCTTGTTGTATGCAAAAACTCATTTAGACAAGCCACAGTCATTTTGGAACAAAGTGCTTTGGACTAATGAGAAAAAATTTAGTTATTTGCATGGCAGAAGAAGAACATTCCAAGAAAAACACCTGCTGCCTACACTCAAATTTGGTGGAGGTTCCATCATGCTGTGGGGCTGTGTGGCTAGTTCAGGGACTGGGGCCCTTGTTAAAGTCAAGGGTCGGATGAATTCAACCCAAAATCAACAAATTCTCCAGGATAATGTTCAAGAATCAGTCACAAAGTTGAAATTACGCAGGGGTTGGATATTCCAACAAGACAATGACCCTAAACACACTTCAAAATCTACAAAGGCATTTATGCAGATATATGTAATATACTGGAATGGCGCAACTTGAATATCATGGAAAATCTATGGGATGATGTGAAGCAGGCAGTCCATGCTCGGCAGCCATCAAAATTAACTGAACTGGAGGGATTTTGTATGGACGAATGGTCAAAAATGCCACCATCCAGAATCCAGAGGCTATAGGAGGCGTCTAGAGGCTGTTACATTTGCAAAAGGAGGCTCAACTAAGTATTGATGTAATATCTCTGTCGGGGTGCCCAAATTTATGCACCTGTCTAATTTTGTTATGATGCATATTGCATATGTTCTGTTAATCCAATAAACTTTATGTCACTGCTGAAATACTACTGTTTCCATAAGTCATGTTATTTATTAAAAGGAAGTTGCTCAGACAATGATAAAAATACTCCAAAGAATTAAGAGGGGTTCCAGTCAGTAATGTGAAAACTGATTAGTATATCAGAACTGAATGGGACTTTTGCACAATGGCACAATTTGAAGCAGTAACCAATATTATCACACAAAAAAAGATTTTACAGGTCAACTTGAATTTTTCACATTGTGTAGAAGAAGATAAAATAACTAGTGAGCAGAGGATGTTACCAATCTCCAGCAACCATATTTATTCAGTGGAGATACTGCATAAGCATGTTGCTTTTCTGAACCAAAATTATTAGGGAAACTGAACCAGTTGTGTCTTTAAGCTTACCTGTTTCATTTGTAAACTCATTTTCTGAACATAAGATACAGTCAAAGCAGCAGACAGGCTGTCCCTTCTGTGGAGCCTTTCTGTATCCTGGAGGGCAGCTTGTGCTACATTTAGATGTTGGTGCCTATTGTACAATATATGTGATTAGAATGCATTTGGTTTAAACATGATTATTAAAAAATGTAAAATATACTGTTTGCTTTATTGCAAGCATTTAAGACTGAAAGTCATCGCCCCATAGGCCAGAGAAGAAAAATCCACATTATGGTGGAGCAAAGGTCACAGAGGAGAGAACAGTGAACTATGAGATTGGATTATTAAAAGTGAGCAACATGCTCAATAACCTGAGCAATCCTAGATTCCAGTTAATAAAAGGAGATGTTCGTTTTTTTTAGAACATCATAATTTTGTCCCCAGGGATCAGGCAAGAGTCACTTGAACCCAAGTGCTTAGCGCCGCTCCTCACTCCTGGGATACTGAGCACTATCACCTGTCCAAATCCTTGCCTCTTTGGACTGGGATATTAGCAGGCATTATGCTCAATGCTACTTGTATTTTAATGTAATTTTCCTACCGCACACCTGTAGTTCACCAATCCTGCAAGCTGGTGGGGCGTTCCTTCCGTTGACCCGGCCGGGTCCCTTAGCAACCAATGTGTAAAAGAAACGGATCCGCACACACACCGATTAGTGCAGTTGGGGATTATCCCCTTTTATTCAGCCACCAAACTGAATAAAAGGGGATAATCCCCAACTGCACTAATCGGTGTGTGTGCGGATCCGTTTCTTTTACACATTGGTTACTTTTATTTTAAGCCATGAAAGCTAATAGATTGGTCTGTTGACATTTATGGACTCATTGAACTGGAATGCGGAGTGAGATTACATCCCATAGTGCCCATACACAGAACACTTGTATCAATAGCACTGGCAGATGCAACACATAATCTGTACATTGCCCAGAATGCTAATTCTGAATGATGCATAAACTGGGGGCATTCTAGGGGATCCTATGTTCCACATCTACTTTTTTGCCTAAAATATATACAAGGAAATGCAATAAAAGGCAAAAAGTTTGCTCATATCTATTTACTCATAGAAACCCTTTAAAGGTTTGTTTTGAAGCAGTTGACCAGTAGCAAAATGTGCAACTTTTACGATCATCACATTGTCATTAAGGTGGAGCAAAGCTCACAGAGGAGGCAATAGTATTGCCAGGTTTTGAAAATAACAGAATCTTCATATTTTGGAGCTTGGAATTCACTCAGAGAATGCTGAACTAAATCTGAAATGAAAGGGACTCAATAACACCCTCACTACCCATAGCAGTACCAGCACTTTTACTTTCATTGCATCAAACCACATAAGTGCTGCTCACCTGTGTGTAGCCTCCACTCCAGAAAACAGTGTTGTCACTTGTAACAATATGGCTCTCGGGAAATTCTTCTAATGTTGCAAAAGGTACATATTTTGTTTCACCATTGGGCAGTGCTTGCCAATTCACATACTCAAGGTTAAATATCTGGTCCCCATTCTCATCAAACGCCAACTCCTGGCCAGCAGTGTTTTTTACTTTCACACACTTTACATATTGCAAAATCTGTAGACAAATAAACATTAGGTACAACTCATATAAAAATTCTTATAGAGGCAATTCTGAAATGTTAAAGCACATATACCAAGATCATTGCTTTGAAACAGATGACCAGTAAATGTTATCACTGATTGTTGGAAGTTGCTAGACCTGTAGAAACCTTTCATTACTATCTAGAGAATATGTGAACTTAAAGGTCTATTCTAGATAAAGTAATTTCTGCTAGAATTAAAAAAAAAAAAACCCAGAGATTTAGTAAAATTAACAAAACCAAAATGGAGCAGGCACTCAATAAGGCAAACTTCCACCAGGCAAATGTTCAAAAGTGAAAAAGGTTTATTGTGTCCACAGCCTGACGCGTTTCATGTCACAAACACTTAATCATAGGCTAAACTCCTAGAGCCATGCCTCAAATATTTAAACAAAAGTGAACCATTTAGATCAACACATCAATTAACTACCCATCCAATCCAGAAGACTTTACTCAGGTGCATCAATTAAACAAAGGTCAAGGTAGAAGTCAAAGGGTTTAGGCCTTAGTAATGCTATGGTGGCCATCTTTGTACTCCCCTAACTGGATGGAATAACATATTCCTATCAAGGATTAGGTAGGGGGCGCTGTAGAGACTGAAGGGAAAGGGCGAGTCCTTGAGGCAGGAGCTGTATGTGCCTAGGGAACACTTGAAGGGAAAGCAGGAACAGGTTGATGAGGGCGAAGAGTCAGTCTGGATCAGGAGCAGAACAGGACGGAGAGGGCGAAGATCAGGACTAGACTGGATTAGGCAGGAAGAAGGGGGCGAGGACTCAACAGGAATAGACTGGATGGGGCAGGAGTGGAACAGGAACAGACTGGATGGGACAGGACGGTGCGGGCGTAGATCAGATCAAACTGGGGATAGAGTGCAGAGGGAGACTGAAGCGGATAGCAAGACAGGAGCAGAAGGAGATTAGAGCAGGATAGCAAGAGAGGACTGGAGCAGGATAGCAAGAGAGGACTGGAGCAGGATAGCAAGAGAGGACTGGAGCAGGATAGCAAGAGAGGACTGGAGCAGGATAGCAAGAGAGGACTGGAGCAAGATAGCAAGAGAGGACTGGAGCAAGATAGCAAGAGAGGACTGGAGCAAGATAGCAAGAGAGGACTGGAGCAAGATAGCAAGAGAGGACTGGAGCAAGATAGCAAGAGAGGACTGGAGCAAGATAGCAAGAGAGGACTGGAGCAAGATAGGACTGGAGCAAGATAAGGTCAGTACAAGGTGAAGTGAGGGCAAGGTACAAGGTGGAACAGGAAGCAGAAATCAGGAACAAGCAAGGCAGGATCAAGGTCAAGGCTGGGAAGGTACAAAATAAGGTAAAGCAGGACAAGACAAGGACAGGCAGGCAAGGCAGAATAATAAGGGAAAAGGGGCAAGAGCTTGAACTACCTAGTTAGGGGCGCTGCCGCAGTACTAGGAAAACCATGCAATGCTCTGGCAAGGAGTGGTCTAAGTGCTGCCCTTAAATAGGGAAGAGTCAACCCTGATTGGCTGATTAAGCTAGGCAGCAGCTGGGTTGGGGCTGTAGATGCCAAACAGGCTGCAGCTGAGCTGGGGCTGGAGAGGCCAATCAGGCGGCAGCTGGGCTGGGACTGCAGAGGCCAGGCAACACATAGAGAGCAACCCTACAGGCTGCTCAACTGGCCAAATGGTTAAGGTATCGAGCCAGAAACCCAAAGGTCCCCGGCTCAAATCCCAGCTATACCTGACACATACTGGTACACCCGAGATCCGTTTAAAGTGACAGTGCCATAAAAATACATAAAAGAAACAACAAACTATAAGCCCTGACATTGTGTAAGGATATATGTAGACCATAAATATTATAAATATATATAGTTAAAAATTACTATTAAATGGCTACAAAGGGTGGCAATAGACCTAAGTAAGGTACAGTACAATAAAGCTTACTAAGTAAGACTGAGTGGTGAGTAACCTTCATACTTCTTGGAGACCCTAACACCATAGATGTATTCTTATTTTGTAAAATTACACAAGACCTGATGGCTTCATAAACTTTTCACTTATTGTAGACAATTGAAATTGGGGGCAGGAATCTACACAAATGTCAACATGTATTTTTCTCTTACTTTCCATGGGTCCAGCCTACTTATGTTTAAACACAGTGATTCCGATCTGCAGGATAACATAGTGTTAATACCATGGGCCAGTGAATAGACAGCATTGTAAACACGAATGGAAAATACTGATGCTCTTTCATGATAACCTTGGTTTGCTAAATATTTAAGATTTTCTTGGCCAGTGCAGTAAATTGTTCCATTAGATGTTGAGTTAGGCACATTGTGATTTCCATTAGCCCACAAACAATTTAAACCTGCTTCCCAAAATGACTTCATGAATATATCCTTTGGGTATAAAGATGGCTGAATACTGTAAAGGAATTTTCCAAATCCTGGGATTATTATTAAAGGTGATTTCACTCCAACTGTTCCATTTAATGTTCTCCAAAACTCTTTGTATGAAAATATGGGAGAAGTCATGACACTGCCACTGGCAACCCACACTTTTCCAGTTATATTTATTTCAGTTGCTACTCTCATAAAAGGGATTAGTTCAGGCATTGAACAATAAAGTACCACAACTGTGGCTGTTGATTTCCTGATGGTTTGGATAATGGATAGTGTCCGATCTCTGGTGTGTCGGGCAGATATCCGCATAAAAAAGGCCACACAAATCCCAGCTGCTTCAATGTCTTTTCTCAGGAGCTCACTGTCATACAAGTCAAAATCATTATTAGAAGCCAGAATTCCTATCCAGGTCCAGTTAAAATGGATCATTAGTATATTAAAATAATAAGGAATCACCTTGTCATTTAAAGTAGTGCGCAAAAAAGAAGGAAAGTTTATTTTGTCACTTAGATAGGCCAATGCTGACCCATAGCTTATCTGTAAGTAAACCACAAATTATTTTTATGAGAGCGAAAATCATTTACTAAATGAATATAGTAGTAATATTAAACATGTATTATATCTATATAATCTATATTACATCTATATAATCTATATTACATCTATATAATCTATATTACATCTATATAATCTATATTACATCTATGTAATGTACAAATACAGTATACAAAACAAAAGGCACCACACCCCAGCTATTATGACGACAAACATTCACAAGATTGTAATATATCCTTATATTATTATTATGATATGAGATTTCAGTGGTGAGAAGTCATGACACACATGCACAAGTTCTGTATTTTGGAATCCCCCCAAAATGTTCATGTCTTTGCCAGTATTGATACTTTATTCATCTCCTCCGCAAGAACATCATCTATTTACTAATTGGCGTAGACGCAATTGCTAGCAAAACAGACACTAGCATAGTTTCACACCCTATCGCCAGGCGAGTTTTCACTTAGGTGAAAAATCGTTACTCTGCAAATTCACTGAAGTGCGAATCTTACAGAGCGTTGCCTCTTTTGCCAGAGTTTCCTTCACCACCTTAGACCAGGCGAACTGATAATATGAAGCTACATCTTCCTCAGTCTTATGTCAGTGACCTCATATTGTATGCCGGAAAGTTAAAAAAAAAACTCTGGCATTTTTTCCTATTTTAAAGCTGGTTTGCCTTCAAAAGACCTAACTATTAAAGATTTTGGTGTTAATAGTTCTCTTCTAACCATTTGAGGGGTGGGCTTATGTCTAGGATCCCTTTTGTCTTTATTAAGGTTCCTTGGACATATGTAATAAAAAGTGGCTACTTCAAGCATTTGCATCAACATCTCTAATAAAGACATCCATATGACCTATATGTACCCGCCCTATTCAAATCGACCGAAGAGTAAGAAAATTGACCAATTTTAGCCAGGCAGAAATGAACGCTAGTGAAAGATCGATATGACGAATTAACACTAGCAAAATTTAGCCAGCGTACGGCTGCAGAAACGCAACTTCGTGTTCAGTGTAGTGGTAGCAAATTTTCAGCACGCGAAGTGTGGCAGATTGTTCGCTGGTGAAAATTCGCCCTTTAGTGAATTTTTACCATGTTGGGGGAGGAAACTGAAGTTTTTGTGTGATTTTGTTTAGGAAGGATGGTGAGTCTTGTGACTGATCAATCCAACAGACAAGAAGAAAATTGATCAGGGCTTTTATCATATATACATCCATGAAATACAAAACAATATAAATACCCCCAGCAATATTTCTTACTTACCTGAGGAATTCGAAACAACCCCAAAATTCTTGCCACTGCAACAGAACTGGAAGACTGAATATCTCCTACTAAACCAGCCACCTTAGATTTCATGTCACAAATATAATTAGGAATTGGCTTTTCCCCACCCGATATAATCTGTAGTGCTCCATTAATAGCCTGCATTTCATTAAAGCAGGAGTCGTATATACGGAAGCCCAGTGTAATGTTTGGCAGAAGTTCTGGATTCTCATTAATCTCATTAATAGCAAAGACCATGGCAAGTACATGTAGATAATAAGAAATAGATAGCCTAATAAATTTAAAAAAAAAAAAACATTTTATATAAAGTAATACCTATGAACAAAAACAGATGTGATCAATATTCAGGTATGGGTTCTCTTATGCAAAATGTCAGGTACCTGGGTTTTCTGTAATATTAAGCTCCATGTCTTTATGATCTTTAAAACATTTAAACAGTATAAAAAAAAGTAGGATTTTTTTTGCCGTCAACATGCATTGATGTCAGTCTAGTTCAAGTTACAGAATTGGGACCTGTTATCCATTTTTCAGGACATGGGGTTTTCCAGATAATAGATCATTCCATAATTTGGATCTTCATAAAAGTCATGTAAACCATTAAATAAACCCAATAGGCCTGTTCTGCTTCCAATAAGGATTAATTATACCTTAGTTGGGATCAAGTTTTATTATAACGGAGAAAAAGCAAATCCTTTTTAAAAACTTGGATTATTTGGATAAAATTTAGTCTTTGGGAGATGAACTTTCCGTAATTTGGAGCTTTCTTGATAACAGGTTTCCGGATAATGAATCCCATACCTGTACAAGGTACTGTTTGATTGTTACAGGGCGAAAGCAAATTTGTGAAAAATACTTTCTTATATACGATACTATGGCAAATGGCAATTTCTAGGTACATTGTTCCATAAAGTTAATAAGTTAGGGTTTTCATTTTTGTTATTTAATAGAGTATACTGTATTTTAAGCACTGGATAAAACAAACATTTTAATTAACAAAAAACAGCCTTACTTGTTACATTTCCCCCGTGAGGGCTTTCTAGCGAAATCTGGTTTGATGTTGCTTGGTTCTAGATACACAGGGATAAGGCCTCCAAATATTATATCTCCATCTTTTTCGTAAAGTTGCAGATTTTCTGATGGCAACTTGCAGTCTGAATCTCCTTTACTAATGTAAATATAACAGCTAAATATCAGCAGCCAGTCCAGCGAGTGACATTTACTGAAATACAGTAACCACAACAATTAAAACATCACAATTTACATTCAGGGAGCAAATTCATTACTGTACAATGACACTGTAAATGTCAATATCTTTATAATTTGCACTGAGAGTCAATGCTGATTTAGTGTACAGGTATGGGACCTGTTGTACAGATTGCCCAGAACCTGGGGTTTTCCATAAAATGGATCTTTCTGTAATTTATCTTCATAACTTAAATGTACTAGAAAATGATGTAAACATTAAATTAACCCAATAGTCTGGTTTTGCTTTTAATGAGTATTAAAGAAAAAGTCTGCTTATGTCTATCCATGAGGCTTATTCATTAAGGTGTCGCTCTGTCTGCCTCATTGTACTCAAACATGTAATATGCAAAAGATGAATAAACAATTACCGGAGAAGCTCCACCAAGAACATGTTGTATGGCAGAGTGACACTAATTCCTGGATTGTGATAAAAGTAAAGTCGCACTGTATATATATATATATATATATATATATATATATATATATATATATATATATATATAGCACAGTGATTTCCCCAATGTATCATACTGATAATTATGCTAGATCCAGTTTATTACAGGGTAATTAAAAGTCATATTATCATCTTGTTCCTCAGGGTTCACAAAAAGACAACCCTGCATTATGGAAAGTCAGGAGATTTAGGCTTAAGAGTAAGGGGTTTATTTAGTGAAATCCAAATGCCAAAAGAATTTAGTTTTTTACTATAAAATCCAAATTAGTTGAAAAAAACCCTTTTTTGAGATTTATTATACCCTGAGTATGGAAAAAGTCAGAATCCAAAAATTCAGCATCTAAGACCTACTGAGGTTATTTATATGGGAGACGTCCCTATCCTATTTGGAAGTTTCTGTGGTCTGCGTTGGAAGTAGCCCAATAATCTGACTATTTCGGACTTTTCTGGGAAAAATCAGACAAATTTGGGCTTCTCGGGGAAGAGCCCAAAAAAATTGGGAAAAAACTCTGAAAATATAGAATACTGTCACTGTCTAATTTCACTGTCCTAATTTTTTTTTCTGGGAATTTGCTCTTACTATATCTCCTTATGCATACTTATTATTTATTTTAATCTTAGTCGCATGACACTATTAAATGATGCTTCTTATGTCCTTGCACAATGCATTCAAGACTGGATACTAGCATTTTTCTAGATTTTTCTGTTAAATCCATCAGTAACTGAGCTGATATATACTGTAAGGGTGGTTGTCATTATATCCACATCATGTTGTATATATAAGATGCACTGGTTTAGACTGGTCATCCTGAAGTTAAGTTTTTATACTTTATCTAAGCTTTCACTGATATTTTCAAAAAACGTGAAGCAGCCATTTTGTCTATGGTCCAAAATGTTTTCTGAACCAAGCAAGTTGTGAAAACATACAACACAAAGCATGTGCTATTACATGTGAGCATTATGTATTAGCTAAAATGCATGCCTGCAGCTCAGCAAAGCTGTAAGTAGCTTTCATCACCCATTGCTCAGAAAGAGCAAATATTGGCTGGGGGATGTGGGTGATAAATTTAACTTGAATTTGAATCGTAAACCCATTATTCTCAAGTCTCTGTCTCAGTGCAGCAGTAAAAGCATATTATAACTTGCCTAGCTAGTCAAAGAACAAGAAATGGTCAGTTTTGGCTACAATATGTGCATGCAGGCACCTGTGGCCCACTAGTCACTGTGCAGTTGGTGATGGAAGTGCTCAAATTCATGAAAGAGAATTGTCGCCAGTGGCCGCTTCACCACACTTAGTGCCACTTCACTAGGTGCAAATTCGTTACCTATTAAATAAATTATATCATCTTACAAATTACGAGTGGAGTAGATTATATTATCCCCAAAGTCGGATACCGGACCGCTAAACCAACACATGTAAAGGGAGCCTGGCAACAGACCCATGCCGACATCAACACAGACACGCTGAGACAGGAGCTCTACCTGTAATCATCGCAAACTGACAGTCCACCTCCCACACAATGATCTATTTGAACCAGACGCATTGCATACAAAAGGCTCAGTAAGGGCGAAACACAAGCTCCGGCTATATTATACTATTGCAGTTTCCCCCTAGGTATACCGGACATTACTTAGAGTGCACACTGCAACAATCCCTGTGACAAGCATAAAATCAAGCAGCTAATTTGTGAGTAGATCCGACTAACCTACTTACCTGTCGGGGAAAAACTGTAATACAATTGTAGCGCTATAGTAAACTGACTTGTGTTAGGGCAGTTTTAGCTACTTTCCTTAGTGGGCTGAGACCACCGATGAGCTCTCTTTCTCAGGGGTAAGCCCTCGCAACGGTGTGGAGGCAAGGGTGTAGTGTAACTGTAACCTGATGTGATAGCACAATGATGGGCGCCAGTAGTTCTTTAACAGTTGAACAAAGAACAGTATTTATTGAACAATAGCACATAGGTCATTTAGCACATTGATCCACAATGGAGCATAGAACATACACAGCCGCATCAAGGAAGCATATACTCACAGCACGTATAGGCTGAATCCCCACAGGCTAGGGAATATACAGCAGAGAGTAAGTTGACAGCATGTGATGGGTATTGCCCAGTTTTCAGGATATCTTCCAGTGGCAGACTAGGGGAACTCCTGACATCCCTATCTCCCTTACTCTGGGTCAGTAATACCCTGGGATCTTAATTCCTCTAATCTCCTCGGTGGAGCCTTGAGCTGCTCAACTAAATAACCTCTCTATCACTCCTAGAGTGATCTATAAACGAGTATAGCTGTCTAATTACTAGGGCCAAGGCGCCTAGGGTCAGCACTACCCATTCCCTACCAGCCTGCTTCGTTGGGCTAAAGCAATGGACCCAGAGCACATGGTTCCTAAACCTTTTATACTCTGGCACAGTGCCATCTGGTGTACACTGTGTGACCTGCAGGGGTTACATAAGCACAAGGTCCCCATAAGGACCCACTGAGGTGTCCATATTACTAGGGATGTGCCTGCCTGTAAAGTGTAAGGGTGTCTAAGATTTTCACATCCTTACACAATATATAGAATTTCTATCTTTATTCAGACATTGGGGATTCTATATCGAACAAGCGCACCAGACTCAGGAACATTTTTTGTATACTCTGCGGATTGGTGGATTCACATAAATCTCTGGTGCTGCTGACCATTTCCGTCATTGTTCTCTGCGCAGTGCTCACACCTGACAGTGCAAGCATTTCAAAGAAACTGACACTGGCGTTCATTTCTGCCTAGCGAAACTTCACTAGCACTTGTATGGAAAGTTATATGGATGTCTTTATTAGTAATGTTGGTGCAAATGCTTCAGGTGGCCACTTTTTCAAACACTTGTCCAATGAGCCTTAATAAAGACAGAAGAAATCCTCTAATGCCCGAGCCCACCCTTAAACAAATGTGGCATGCCCCTCAAATTAGTTTTAAAAAAATCCTAAAACATACATTTTTAACAGTTTGGACTTTTGAAGGCAATCCTACTTTAAATAAAGGAAAGTCATCCGAGTTTTTTTTTACTACTTAAATGCATTTCCGGCATACTGGATATGATGTCACTGACATAAGATTGAGGAAGATCTAGCTTTGTTTCATCGGTTCGCCTGGTCTGAGGTGGCGAAGTAAACTCTCGTGACGTTCAGTAAAATTTGCATCTTAACGAATGCTAGCGGCTGTCTCTTTCACTAGCAAATTGTCGTCTATGCCTGTTATTAAATTGGCGATGTCCCTGCGGATTGGATTTCTGGCAAATTGTCTCTAGCGATGGCCACTTTAGTGAATCTGCCCCTTAGTATGTAATGCTGAACTCAGGATAATAGAAACATCAGGCAAAAACTTTGTTTATGGGATGACAATAGGGAAAAAGTAAGCTTTGCACGGCATTTGTTCTGCTATGTGTTAGGCATAAAACATGAAGTTTATACTGATACCTGCATGTGTTTTACTAATTTCTAAGTATTCTGGGGTATGTTTTTGAGCAGTGATCCTGAACCAGTGGTTCGCAAGCAAAATGTTGCTCACCAGCCTCTTTGAAGTTGCTCTCAGTGGCCTCAAGGCAGGTGCTTATTTTTGGTTTTGGTTGCATAAAAACCAGGTGCACTGCCAAACAGAGCATTCTGAAAGCTGCCAGTCCACATAGGGGCTACCAAATAGCCAATCACAGCCCTTATTTAGCAACCCCCAGGGACTTTTTTCATGCTTTTTACATTTGAATGTGTCTCACAGGTAGAATAGGTCGGGGACCTCTGTTCTAGAGCATTAGACATGAAAAGGGCTAATTACGAATGCAAGTGCATATACACATTTCTATATGAGTGCACTTCACAAAATTTCTAGCACCCATACATGTTTCCAGCAACTTGCAACAGTTGCCCATCCAGTCTATACTCTGATGAATGGAGTGGATTTATGCACATGGATGCCAGAAAACCTTAAAACTTCTGGTAGTACTTCAAGGGATCCACTAGCATTTTGCATTCATGTATGAAACGGACTAGTGGCAAGCAAATTAGACACTAAGGGATATTTATCAAAGGTTGAGTGTTAGAGTTTTTTTACGTTGAATGAACTCATATGAACTTGAAACTTGAATGGTATCTTATTTAAGAAAAAACTGAAATGTGAAAAACCCGATTCTTCGAGTCCCGCAACCCGAAAACTCAAATTGTTCGAGTTTTTGGCTAAAAAAGCTTGAATTGTTCGAATAATTTTCAGGAGTTTACTAAAAAAAAAACTCCTCTTCAAATGGTTCAAGGGACCTCTGCCATTGACTTCTACATGACCTCAACAGGTTTAAGGTAGTGTATTTTCAGATTCAAGCTATTTCAGGGGTCGAGGTATAATAAATCTTGAATATTCAAGTTATTTTTGAAAATACTCCAAAAATTTGAGTTTTGACCAAATACAACTCGAAATCGAAAACTCAAATTTTTCATGGAAAAAACAACTCGAACCTTATTAAATCTGCCCCTAGCATTGCAAATTGCAAAGGCATGTCGCAAGTTATTCCACCCCAAGTCTGAGCTGTGAGACAGCGGACGGGGGAAAATGCTGCATTGTGGGTCACTTATATTTGTGAGTGGTTGTCTTGTTTGTATGTATTATTGCTATATGGAGATAAAACATGATTTTGTGGTTGTTATCAAAAACTAAGCATGGGCTAAGAAAATGTATTCATAATTATCTTCACATGTTGCACCTCTCTTATCATAAAGGGCCCGTGTTATGCATTATGTGCAGCTTTTATTGGCAGCCTTGGAAAGTTGACAACCAGGCCTTTAAATTATTTCTTCTGGTTCTTAATACTAAAATAATGATCCAGTTAGTATTCTTTTTCATTATCATAAGAAGTATAACAAGTATTTCCAAAACATTAACAAATCAATCCAAAGGCATTATTGGCTCAACAAACAGGCAAACAAACAGTTGTCTGAACTATTCTGTGTACTTTTCTACAACCCAACAGAAAGGATAATACAGTAACTCATAATGCAAAATCAGGTGTTACATTAATCCATATTTTACTTATCAATGTCTTTTTTGTAAATATTCTTTTATCTTTCCGGTTCATCTCAGGTCTCAGAATAATAATGTAAACCTTTGGCAAAAATATACATGCCACTAATCCACTGCTTGATGATAAAATAGCAAACACTTCCACAGCCACCATGTACTTCCCTGTGGTGCTGAGGTAGGCTGGGATGAAGGAGATCCAAACAGCTCCAAATATCAACATACTAAAGGTGATCAGTTTGGCCTCATTGAAACTGCCTGGCAACTTTCTTGCCAAATAAGCTATGGCAAAACACAAAGTAGCTAAAAACCCCATATATCCCATTGTGCATGAATAAGCAATAGGCGATCCCTTGTTGCATTCCAAAATAATGGTGCCCATCTTAGATTTATTGTCAGTGTATTTAAAAGGAGGAGAGTGTGCAAGCCACCCAGCACATATAATCACTTGTATAGCTGTGCACACAAGCACCAGGGTGTTAGTTACTCCAGAATTCAACCACATTCTCCTGTTGCTCTTTGGCTGGGTGAGGTTGAAGGCGATCACCACCATCATTGTCTTTCCCAAGATACATGAAATGCACATGACAAAACTGATCCCAAATATAAACTGCCTGAGCACACAAGTTATAGTAACAGGATGACCAATAAACATTAAGGCACAGAGATAGCAGAAAAACAGAGAAACCAAAAGGATGTAACTGAGATTCTGGTTATTTGCTTTAACAACTGGTGTATCAGAGTTTTTAAAGAAAATTGCCAGGATGCCAAGAGGAAGGAGAGATCCCAGAATTGAGAAAGCAGCCAGTGTGTCCCCTAAAGTCTCTTCGAATGACAAAAACTCCAGTGTCCTCTTTAGGCAACCTGTATGCTTTTCATTTGCCCACATGTCTTCAGGGCAATTCATACAGCTTGTTGAGTCTAACAACAGGAAAACAAATGATGAGTGTTCCATAGATTATGTTATGAAAATATTTTAATATACTTTTTGCATTTTATAGAAAGCTAATACAGGTATAGGATCCCTTATCCGGAAACCCTATATCCAGAAAGCTCCGAATTACGAAATGGCTGTCTCCCATAGACTCCATTTTATCCAAATAATCCAAATTTTTAAAAATGATTTCCTTTTTCTCTGTAATAATAAAACAGTAGCTTGTACTTGATCCCAACTAAAATATAATTAATCCTTATTGGAAGCAAAACCAGCCTATTGGGTTTATTTAATGTTTAAATGACTTTCTAGTAGACTTAAGGCATGTAGACCCAAATTACGGAAAGATCCTTTATCCGGAAAACCCCAGGTCCCGAGCATTCTGGATAACAGGTCCCATACATGTACTACAATTCTATCACATTAACAAGCAGCACTACATACAATTTTGGAGATGCCACACCTAAATTCACTCTATTTATACTGATTTTGCATAGCAGATCCATCTGTAATGAAAATTTGCCTGGTAAAAGGGCATAAAAATTCATTAGCTAGCAAATTGTCCTCTACGTCTGTTAGTAAATCGGCAATCTCCCTGCGGATTGGATTTCTGGAGAATTTTCACTGGCGACAGCCACTTTGCCCTTTAGTAAATCGGCCCCACTGTATTTATCACATCACTTTATCCCATATATACTGTATCACTTTCAACATAAAAATTACTTTCCTTATTAATACTTTTTTTTTTACTAAAAAAAACTTTTGTTTTACCTGTTTCATTGCTAAACTCATCTTCGGAGCATAAGATACAGTCAAAACAGCAGGCAGGCTGTCCCTTCTGTGGGGCCTTTCTGTATCCTGGAGGGCAACTGATACTGCATGTAGATGTTGGTGCCTTATGTATAGTAAAAAAAAATAGGTTAGGGTAAGGAAGAAGGAAAGGTTTATTCACTGTGAAGTGTATTCACTTGAAGAAATAAGAAAAAGGGAGAAGATCACTGTGGTGCTTACTAAGAAGTACCCTGGGCCTGAGCAGTTTTCTAGTCTTCTGCTAACAGGATCACCAGCCCAGGCTATCAGGTAAGTGATCATAATCACTGGGAGTTGCCTAATCGTTGGTGCCCTCCACCTTTCCTTTACCCTTAAACACGGGGAGAACCATTTATCAAAATTCTCATTTTATTGGTTATAGAGGCTTTTGAAACCATGAATACTAATTTTCTCTAAAACCATGCATGCCATGCAAAAGACACAAATGAAAAAAAACACTGAACCACGGCCAAAAAAATCAGAAAACCTCTAAAAGTTTGAATGGCTAAAAAAAAGGACCAAAAGGATCAGCCATTGACTTATAAAGGACCTCAACTACATTTACTTGGCAATGTTTTGTATTAGAGTTGTTCATGTTTGTCACACTTAATAAATCTAACATTTTTCAAGTTTTAGAGAAATAAAACATTTTTTTTAAAAAAAAAAAAAATATTATTCATGAGAAAAAAAGAAATTGGCCCCTAAATCAATACTTTATATAGGCAAAGTATTAATATAGTGCTTAATGGTGCCTGCAAAAAACTTCTTTGGTCTTTCTGATTATTAAATAAACTTATGATGGGTAACTATTCACAACACGAGTCAGAAATTGGCTGGCCAAAGTAGTTTTCTATAGGGTTAATCCAGTCAATGCATTTGCATAGCTGAACTTTTGTTTCACTTATGTTTTGGCAATAGGAAAAAATTGTAATTGTCATAAATTGACAGTTTTGATTCATTATTTATTCATTCTCACCTTTACAAAACCTCCACTCCATATGACAGCACTGTCACTGATAACAATGTGACGCCAAGGAAATTCTTTTAAAGTTGCAAAACTGATATATTTGGTTTCTCCATTGGGAAGAGCTTGCCAATTCACAAACTCAAGGTAAGATATCAAGTCCCCGTTCTCATCAAAGGCCAACTCCTGGCCAGCAGTATTCTTTACCTTCACATGCTTTACATAGTGCAAAATCTGAAACAAGACAGAACTACAGTACATACATCCAGTGCAGTTACAGTGAGAGAAGGGGTAACTAGGCTAAGCTGATGGGGCACATGTACTTTTTAGCCAGTTTAAGGGGTATATTTACTAAAACTTGAATGTACCCCTTTTTTATTAAAACAAAGTTGAACTAACTCCGCAACTCATGCAACTTTTTCAAATTTCAAACTTTTTTTCCAGTTGTCGTCCAAAAACCCAGACTTTTCTGGATTATCATATGAAAAGCAGATCATGATCAAGAAACATCTTTAAATTGTAAAAGGGACATCTGCCATTGACTACCGACCCGACAGGTTTTTGCTGGAGTATTTTTGGATTTGGGTTTTTAGCAGCTTGGGGGTATAATAAATCTCTAAAAAATCAAATGTTCCCCTAAATGTGTGTTAATGTGTCCTAATTCTCTTCTTACTGATTCCTATTGACTTTAAATGGATATACTGACAGTATCAATATTAGAGCTTTTCAGCCTAAAATGTTCATTAGAGCACATTTACTGGCACTGTCAGTAGCTTTCCAACAGCCTATGGCCTATAGCACAATGGTTGGCAAGGATCCAGCTACATTTACAGAAGTCTCCTATGAAAAAATGTGAAATATGGCCAAAGCAAAACTAGCTACCTTTCAATTTGTGAATTATACTGGGGCCCCTAAAATTTGGGATGTTAATAGAGATGCACCAAATTCGCTAGTGATGGGCGAATAAATTCACCAGGCAATGAATTTCTGCATTTCGCCTCCCGCAAATAAATTCACAAAACTTTGGAAAATTTGCTGCAACAAAATTTTTTTCAGCAAGGGTCAAAACTGTCATGTGTCAAAATTATTCGGACGCCCTTCGACTTTAATGCATTTGGACAAAATAGTTGTGTGTACAAAAATTGACGATCGCATCAAAATTGTCGTGCATAAGAATTATTTTTATGCCCATTGACTTCAGTACGTTTCGCAAATTTTTCACTGTTTCGTAAATTTTTCTACAAACGGGACAGATTCTCCCATGGATGAATCTCAAAACCTTTGGAAAAGATTTGGCAAAACACTGAACCAAATCTGAATCCTAATTGGCATATGTAAATGGAGGAAAGAAAAAAAAAAAAAGGAAACAAAAGAGGTAGTCAAAAAAATTTGATTTTCTTGTTTGTGTGACGAAAAGTCACGTTATTTTTTGGATGTACTTGGATACGGCTGAATATGAATCCTGCTGAAAAAAGGCCAAATCTTGAACCGAATCCTGGATTTGGCGCATCCCTAGACGTTAAGCACTGTGCCTAATAACTGGCTGGGGATTTTTGTGTTTATTGATTGAGTAGAAATGGACACAAAACTTTGGGGCAAATTTACTAAAGGGCAAAGTAGCCGTCTATAGTGAAAATTCACCAGAAATGTCATCTGCAGGGAAATTGCAAATTTACTAACGACAATAGACGACAATTCGCTAGTGAAAGAGGCCACCACAAGCGCAGTTTGCGCCCTGTCACCAAGCAAATTTTCGCTCAGATGAACAATCGTTCACTAAAGTGTACATTTTACAGAATGTTACATCTTTCGCCAGAGTTTCCTTTGCCACCTTAGACCAGGCAAATAAGATAAGATGAAGCTACATCCTTCTCAATCTTATGTCAGTGACATCATATTCTGTATGCCGGAAAGTCATAAAAGTTCTAAAAATGCTGGCGGGATTGTCTTCAAAAGTTCTAACTAAAAGTTGACATTTCTTTCCCAACCATTTGAGGGGCATGCCACATTTGTTTTAGGGTGGGCTCATGTCTAGGGCGTTAGAGGATCTCTTTTGTCTTTTTTATGCTTAGGTATGAAAGGCAGATAACAGAGAAATAAAACAAAACATTTTGTTGTGTAATCATAAACTGTATATACATAATAATAGCCGTCTGTTGGTGTCTTTAGGTTTCACACCACCCGCATGGATCTTTCTTCACTAAAGCTGGCCATACACTTGAAGATCCACACATTTGGCATGGTCCCAAACAAACATCTTTGGCTGATATGGCGACTTTGTGCTGGATAATAAGATCATAGTAGGCCCCTAAGCTGTAGTTTGGTAAGAATTTCCAATACGAAAAGAAGAATCTCTACATGGGTAATGTGAGACATTTGCCCAGCTCTGGAAAACCATCATCAGATATTTGCTTTAAAACTGCTAACGAGTAAATTCTACCAACTAATTCACTGATTTAGGTTACTAGAGCTGAAGCAAACTGTACTCGGTTATTACATTACACATAAATCTTTCTTACCTTCCATGGATCTAGTCCATTTATGTTTAAACACTGTTGTCCTGATGTGCAGGAAATCATGTTATTGATGCCATGAGCCAATGAATATACTGCATTGTAAAGAAGAATAGCATAGCCTGATGTGTCTTCTTTATACCCTATAGATTCTAAAGTTGTAAGACTTTCAAGTTCGGTACAATAGTTTACTGTCGCTCGTAATAGTGTCTCTGTTTCGTTCTCATTTTCTTTGTGCCACAAACAACCAAAACCCACTTCCCAAAATGATTTCATGAAAATATCCTTTGGGTACAAAGATGGCTGAATATTATTTAGGAACTTTCCAAATTTGGGAATAGTTGAGAAAGGCAGTGTTAATCCGACTGTACCATTTAATATTTTCCAAAATTCTTCATATGAAAAAATAGGAGAGGTCATCCAACTGCCACTGGCAATCCAGATCTTGCCTGTTATGTTTTCTTCAGCTGCAACTTTAAAGAAAGGGATTAGTTCTGGCATGGAACAATAAAACAGTACAACTTTGGCTGACGATTTTCTGATGACTTGCAGAATAGAAAGTGTCTGGTCTCTGGTGTGTTGGGCAGATATCCGCATAAAATATGCCACACAAATTCCGGCTGCCTCAATATCTTTTCTCATGAGCTCACTGCTATAGAGACCAAAATCATTATCAGAAGCCAAAATCCCTATCCAGGTCCAGTTATAATTCATCATCAGCATATTTAGATATTGAGGCTGTACTTTGTCACTTATGATGGTACGCAGAAACGAAGGAAAATTTATTTTATCACTTAGATCAGCCAGTGCTGCACCAAAGCTTATCTGGAATAAATATGTATACTTTTAAAAACACATAAAAAAAAGTTGCATACTTTTTCATTAGCATATTGATGCTCCCCCATTTTCAGTAACACACCTGAGTCTAAAATATTTATAGGGTTGATATGAAATACAGTAGTCTACAGTAGAAAAATAGTTTTTGTGTACACCCATAAATTTAGGCTACTCTTTGTAATAACATTCCAATGATGTGAGGGCCTCCAAAAAATAAAGGGCCAATTAATTAAAAAAATATCAAATATTTATTAGGACGTTAGACAAAAACCTAACCTGTTTCGTACCTGTTGGGGCACTTACTCATAGGCATACTCTTTGTAATACTACTGTCAGCTGTCTGCATTGAAGGTGTTGGTGCTTGCAATTTGCAATTTGTCTGTCCAATATATTTGTCTGGGACCAATATATTAACGTTCATATTATTTTTGTTTCCCTAAATCAAACTTTTTAGCACTAAAATATTGTATTAGAATATGGTGTGCTGGATAAATTGGGACTATACTGTATATATATATATATATATATATATATATATATATATATATATATATATATCTCAACGGATGAAGCTTGCACTCACAGGTCTTAGAATAAAATAAAGTGTATACCAAGTGTATACCAAACTCGACACTGACCCGACACCTACGTTCAAGAGAAAGATTGACTCAATACTGCAGGCGGCTCTCTTGCAGGGTATCATCCCTGAGTCTACACACGCCTTCCTTGTCACCAACTACCCTGTCACACCGATACGTTACACCCTGCCTAAAATCCATAAAACATTGGCCAACCCTCCAGGAAGACCGATTGTCAGTGCTCGGGATTCCATCCTGCAACCCTTGGCGATATATGTAGACTACTTCCTACAGCCTCTAGTACAAACCACGTCTACCTATTTGAAAGATACTGGTGTCTTCTGGTGAAACTTAGGGATTGCCAACCAATACCGGCACAGACACTTCTTGCCACCATGGATGGGACTTCATTATACACGGTAATACCTACAGATTAGGGCATCGAAAGAATCCGGGAGGCTTTACTAAAATACCCAGACCCTACTCGCCCAAGGACAGAATTCCTGATTGACCTTTTGGAACTGTGTCTCAAACATAACTACTTTAAGTTTGAACTTTGTTACTACCTGCAACTGAGTGGGACCAGTATGGGTTCCAACTTGGCACCTGCCTTTGCCAATCTGTTCATGGCACACGTTGAGCAGCATTACATTCAACCAAAGTATGGGTCTTCAATCTATAAGATCTGGCGCTTCATTGACGACCTACTTGTCCTGTGGACGGGACCTATGGACCTATTCACCATGATGATAGATGACCTGAATGCTTTGCCCACTCCAATCAAATTCACAGCCTATATTGATCCTGATGGATTCCATTTTTGGATATTTTGTTACTGAAACGGGGCACTGAACTCACTACCACCATCTACCGCAAAGCCACTGACATAAACACTCTTCTGCATCACACATCATGTCACCCACCACACCTACTCAGGAGTATTCTGTACTCACAAATGATTCGTACCGTACGTAATAACGTAATAACGTAATAATACGTTACCCACTACATGAACATCTGGACAGCCGCCAGAGAGCCACAAGCCACACACAGGTAGAACTGTTGGACTCAACTCACAACAACGCCACAAGGGCCAAAGATGAGAGACTCACTTTTTTAACCACATACTCGCCTGCCACCAAATCATTCACAAAAGCAATCCATGATCATTGGTCCATAGTACAAAAAGACAGAACTCTCCCACAACCGCCACGGATTGCCTACAAGAGAGGCAGAAACCTGAGGGACCAGCTAGTGAATGCAGATCCAATACATTGCTACCTACCCCCTACACCTACTACGTGGCTCTCCAACTCCAAGCCTGGGTGCTTCAGATGTACCGATTGCACCACTTGCAGACAACTATTGACTGGATCTACGTTCTCTCATCCACACTCGGGGAAACAGATTACAATAAGACATAGACTAACCTGTACTTCCAAGTATATTATTTACATCATTAAATGCCCGTGTCGGTTGATGTATGTGGGGAAAACAATCACCAACTTCAGAGACAGGATGGCAAACCATAGATCCACCATCAGGGCAGCACTAGGAAAAGGAAGTGGAGACACCCCTGTGGCACAACACTTTGTGGAATGCAAACACACACTGGCGTCCCTGAGAAGTATGATCATTGACTGTGTCCCCACCCACCCTCTCAACGGATGAAGCTTGCACTCACAGGTCTTAGAATAAATTTTCAAGTGTTTATTGGATCATAAAAACAACTAACGTTTCGGCTAGCACTTTAGCCTTTGGTCAGAGTGCTAGCTGAAACATTAGTTGTTCTTTTGATCCAATAAACACTTGAAAATTTATTCTAAGACCTGTGAGTGCAAGCTTCATCCGTTGTTATACTTCTACTTTTTGGGCTTTTTGCACCCAGGCAAAATTGAGCAGTTGACGAGCTGTGCTGCTGGCTTCCAAAACCATATATATATATATATATATATATATATATATATATATATATATATTGTATATATAATCTATAAAGCAAAAAAACTTCCGCACACATAGGTCTTGACAAGTGAAAAAAAAGCTGGTAGATTTATTTCAATATTTACTTAAATATATATATATATATATATATATATATATATATATATATATAGACAAATACAAGATTCCTCTGCACTCAACCCATTATCAATATATTTAAGACAGAGATATTTTGTGCATACTGCTACTGAAAAATGCTTTACCCTTTAAACAAAACAGGGATTGTTTGTCCATATATTGCAATATATTTAAGCTGGCCAACTACGTCAAAGTCATCCCTTATCTGGCCAGTCCTATGCTCAATTTTCATCTGATTCATTAAGAATTATATTGCTTCATTATACATTTTACAAAGGGACTAGGTTTTACCTGCAACTTACTTGCTGCTTTCAAAGTAAACCTCCATACTTGGCTGCCCTTTTATTAGCCACCAGTGGGATCACCTGACTATAGCTGGGAAGGGTGGGAGCTACAACATGGAGCTGGTCACTGCTCCTGTATAACTATAACAAACAAGGGAAATTTGTGCTAGGATGACTTTGACTATGTTTCAGTAATGCCTTATACTGGCATCTTTTTTTTACTTATTTATATGTCAATGGGCTGTCATAATCTGTATAAAGTATAGCCTCATATCAAGCGCTTAATAGAGAATTATACCCAATATGTAATAGAAAGGCACAATATTTACCCAGGTGTAGTAACCCATAGCAAACAGCAAAATGTTTGATTTTCATATAACCATTAAATGTTACCTGCTTATTATTTTTGGCATACCTGAGGAAACCTGTATAATCCCAATATTCTTGCCACTGCAAGTGTGGAGGATGATAGGAAATCTCCAATTAATCCCACCATTTTAGATTTTATATCACAAATGTAATTTGGAATTGCAATATCTGACCCGGACAGAAGCTGTAGAGCTCCATTAATAGCCTGCATTTCATTAAAGCAGGAGTCGTATATACGGAAGCCCAGTGTAATGTTTGGCAGAAGTTCTGCGTTCTCATTGATCTCATTAATAGCGAAGACCATGGCAAGGACATGTAGATAACAGAAAATAGATAGCCTAAAAGATTCCAAGGAAGAAAATATATACTTAAACTATAAACTTTAAAATATATATTTGAACTGCAGATGCAGTTTGAAAGTCAAGTGCAAAATAGTCCAAACACAAGGAGCTTAAAGGGGTATAACCATCTTAAAAGTCGTCAAGGACGGACCAGGTACATAATAAGGTAGTCCCAACGTGGCATATTTACTAAGCTGTGACGTAAATACCTTAATTTGCCAGTTGTATTTTCACAACATATTACTAAAAATAGAACATATATTTTTTCAAGAGAAATTCGGTGAACTTTCTCCTGGCATAAATTCTTTGTGAAAATTGAGAATTTGAGATTCAAGTGGCTGCTCTATCTTTTTTTTGGTAGTTCTCCAGCCTGAACCTGGAGAAATTTCTCTTGGCGAAAATTCATTCTTGTGCTTATAGTAAATCGGAGAATATTCACTGGAGAAATTACACCTGAAGAAGAGTTGTGAATTTACAGCAATGCAAAGAGAATGTTCACTACTGCAAAGTTAAAGAGGGAGATGTACAGGCTAAAGGGGGCAGATTTAAGATGCTGATTCAGTCCATTCTGAGTTGGCAGCTCATCTGCTCACATAAGGTTCTGCAAAACTGTCTGGCTGAAAATCAGGTTGGTATCAATAGGTCAGGGCAGAATTTTTAGAAGTCCACCATTTATAAAATGGTAAACTCTTAATTTTTACCCATTGATATGCTTTTAAAAATTCCATATGAATAAATATAAAGTATGTGAACATTTCTGTGGTGAGCTCTAATTTCACACTTTGATAAATCGCCCCTAAATTAAGATTTCCGGTTAAATTATTTTGGTTGTACAACACATGGGCTAGTTATAAATGTTTGCAAGGATTGAGCTTCATGGGTTCCTCCATTTCTAATGGAAGGGAAATGTTGTGGTCTATAAGCATCCAGCAGTACATTGTAATTACAGTAATTAATAGGCTATATTCATAACATGTCAGCATTTTTTCTTGGGGCCCAAAGTATCAAAAAGATACTGAAATTTAAAATTAATAATACCAAGATTTTGGGGTCATAGAAGAGGATCTCATAGAGGATGCAAGGTAAATAACCTATAGCCATAATCTTATAGCCAGATGTGGCACTATTGCTCAATGAGGCTCCAATTTTATTTTATTGCATCCTCCAGTCTCTCAATCACATCTCTGCCATCATACTAGCAATCAAATTGAACCCCCTTTAATCCTAATCTGTGCAACATTAGATTGAATAAAGTGCTAACATCTTGTTTCTCTTTCGTCTGTCCTCTTTTTTTCTTAATTCTCTTAGTCTACTTATTGCCCGATAAACAGAAATCGTAAATGCAAATAATAATATTCTATTGACAATAAACCCAAGTACATTACTACAACAATTAAGCAAACAAATTCTGCACATAATTGTAGTAATTGTAAGCACAGTTACCAAAGGCACTCCAAGAACTGCATGCTGTATGGTAGAAGAGTCCAATATCTGTCACTGTGGAGAGAAATAAATCAGGAGTTATTTATATTAAAATGAATGCATATACATGCATTGACATCATACTGCTTACAGTACCAGATTTGCCATGTAATTATAATAAGTATCATGATTATTTACTTGAGGGACCAAATAAGGTGTGAGAGAATGATAATAATAATAATTGGAACTTGCCAACTGCCAATGAGTGTCTGTTTCTTGTACAAAGCTGTATTTTTTTTCGTGTACATGGCTATTCTTGAAAAAGGTCACTGCTTATCCCTTGCCATACTTTTACTTTATATATCTTGAATATTACTGTTTTGGGTTCCTCTGGGCAGAACAAAGATTACAATATTTACTCCTTCCCTAGGAATTTGAGTCTCTACGCTGGTTGATTCTTCATGCCTAGTAGTTACCTGCTCAGTCTGCTCTGAGTAGCCAAAGCTGTTTAGTGAATAGCCCTCACTACCTTATGCTCCTATTGCAGCTAAGCATAGAATATATATCTCCTCTGGCTAATCCCCTTGTCCTGAATTTGTCTCAGAAGCCTCCTGCTTCACAACTAATCTTGACATCTGAATGTAATATAGTATTATACCAGCAAGTAGACTGTCCTATCTGTGCAGATTTTCCATAACTTGTAATGAAGCTGAAACTCCATGTGAATTTTAGTGCCTTATGTGCAAGATATAATATAGTGAATAAAGTACCCCCTCTTGTAAAATATAAGGATATTATAAGTTACCGAGGAGTTTCATGACCATATAAAAACACGAGGCCGAAGGCCTCGTGTTTTTATACAGGTCATGGACCTCCGAGGTAACTTCTAATATCCTCATATTTTACAACTGGGGGTACTTTATTTATTATAATACACAAATTTTAGTGAGTCATGTGACAGAAATGACATCACTACTCACCGTTTATAACTGATGACATCACTACTCACCGTTTATAAGGATATAATTTACAGGATATTCATGGCTTTTGTGTATTATATAAATATAATGTTACAGTAAAGATAATAGTCAATTTGGGACGTTTTGGTTTATTTGTGTAAGCACTCTGTCACAAAATATGCCCATATATATATAAGCAAACCTATAACCCAACCAGATAATGGGCTTCTGTTTATCTCCGCTGCAAGGACCAAACATGGATTAGCTTCAATTTGCCTGTTAAGCTACAGAAATAACAAAAACTATACTGTGGTAAGGTCACTATTAGGATTCCTGGGAAAGTCCAGGATGGAGCTTACATATCTCCAGGTTTGCTAACAGAATGGTTCTAGGACGGCTCATCCAGCTTGGGTGTTTTACCAGAGACAACTCAGGTAGATAATATTCAATTTAGGACCTTATGGCTCATTAGTTTTAACTGCTCTGTCACAAAATATGCCCATATATATAAGTGAGCCTATAACACCACTAGATAATGGGCTTCTGCTTATCTTTGCACTGGTGATCTAATTATCTCCCTGACAAGGTCCGAACACGGAGCAGCATCAGTTTACCTGTTTAGCTGAAGAGATAAGAAACAGGACAGAGTTTAGGTATCTCCGTAATAAAATGGTTCTGGTACAGCTAATCCAGCCTGGGTGTTTTACCTGAGACACCTCAGGTGGATAATTAAAAGGTAGCTCAAGACACAATAGTGAGCTCCAGTCTGAGGGAAAGACACAAGAGAGTGGTTTGTGTAAGCTCAGTGAGAGACAAAATTCCAACAAAATAGGAATTTAATGTTTCTTTACATTCTATGTATGGGATACAGGTGGCCTACTCCTTGTTGGATAATTGAATTGTGTTAGAAGTTAGAAGCCCATTAAGATAGGATTTCATTATGTGCTGTTGTGACTGTGTCATGGGCTGTTATAATGTCCCTTTAACAGTGATATCAGTTGGCATACAGTTAATGGGATCTCTTTAAACCTCCCTTTGAAATTCAATCATAGAAGCCATCTGCACATCACTATTGATATAGTCCACACCATGTAGACAAGACCATGTAGGCAACCTGGCCTTCTGCCCCAGAGACTGAGAATCTACCCCAGGATCAGTGTGGATAGAGACAATTTTAATTTCTTTCATTACCTGGTGGAATACACCAGCCCAGATCATTACCATTATTCTCCACCCTTAGAGCTGGCATAGAGGAAGGAGTGTACAACTAGTATGACCTAAAATGAAAGGCTTGAGGCTTTTTATAGAGACCCTACTTTACTAATTATTCCAGAATCCATATTGGTTCAGGCTCTCATCGCAAAACTAATTTGTGATCCTGTAGCATTTAGGCCTTGCAAACTAAGATCTCATCCCCAGGGTGCAGTAGAAAGACTTTCCCATGGTCTATTATTTACATTTTCGGTATGAAGACCCGGCACTTTATTTCCTCGTACACATCTCCTGAATCCATTCATTCGGTTTGTGGCTAGTCTCTACAGCTGGAAGCAACCAACCTTGCCACTTCAAAAATGTGAAAATATATTAAAACTTTGAAAAAATGCCAATTCTACTTTGAGTAAAAATAACCATGGATAGATCTGCTCCTAAATGTTTTTAAGTTTGCCAACTTGCAATGCATGGATTAGATCTCCAGTCCATTTGCCAGTTTAACATTTAATATACAGTATGTTCTAATGACAAAAAAAATACTAACAAAGTAAAAAACGATTTGATATTTTTTACTTGAGATTTTTCTAATGGCAAAACCTTTAATTTGTCACACTTCAAATGCATGAGACACAAAAGCTCATATATGTTTTGTTTGTTTTAGCACAAAATGCATTGTAAATGGTAGGTGCAACTTGTACTTACCATGTGAGGCCATTGGATGCCACTTACCTAAGCCGTTAAAAGTACAGTTCTCTTGCCACTTGCACTAGTTGTGCTTTTGAAGATGCAACCATCACAACGCACACAGAGTACAGGAATTGCAACTGTTTCAAGAACTAGATATACTGTATCTATCAAAGTGCATAACTTATGTCTGCTGGTGATCCCTATATGATACAATACGAGAGCAGAGGCAGCACGTATAATGAATTAAAGCAAGCATAGTTATCAGCAATGCCCCAGTTGGATCTAGCAATAATTTTATTATGCCAATACTACAACTGATCAGACATGAAATTATACCTTAACAATATATAATTTAGAGTATATCACAATAAAATCCATCCAGCAACTCAGTCTTTAAATGATGTTCTTTCTTTCTTATTCTTCTCTGGTCTCACTATAATAATGTAGCATTTAGGAAAAAATATACACGCCACTAATCCACTGCTTGAAGACAAAATTGCAAACACTTCCACTGCCACCATGTACTTCCCTGTGGTGCTGAGGTAGGCTGGGATGAAGGAGATCCAAACAGCTCCAAATATCAACATACTAAAGGTGATCAGTTTGGCCTCATTGAATCTGCCTGGCAAGTTTCTCACCAAATAAGCAACTACAAAACACAAAGTAGCTAGGAATCCCATATATCCCATTGTGCATGAATAAGCAACAGGTGATCCCTTGTTACATTCCACAATAATGGTACCAGTCTTTGACTTTTTGTCATCATATGTAAATGGTGGAGAGTTTGCAAGCCAACCAACACATATAATAATTTGTATAGTTGTGCACACCAGCACCAAACTGATAGGTAATTGAGACGCCCTCCACATTCTCCTGCTGTTCCTTGGCTGGGTGAGGTTGAAGGCGATCACCACCATCACTGTCTTTCCCAAGACACATGAAATGCACATGACAAAACTGATCCCAAATATAAATTGCCTGAGGACACAGATTATAGAAACAGGGCGGCCAATAAATGATAGAGAGCACAGGTAGCAGAAAAACAAGGAAAGTAGGAGGAGGTAACTAAGAGTTCGGTTATTAGCTCTCACAACAGGTGTTTCTGAGTATTTGATAAAAATTGCCAGGATGCCGAGAGGGATGAAAGATCCCACAATTGAAAGAGTAGCCAAAGTGCCTCCTAAGGTCTCATTATATGACAGAAACTCCCAACTTCGTACCCTGCAGTCATTGTGTTTTTCATTTGCCCACATGTCTTCAGGGCACTTCTTACAGATTATTGAATCTTAAAAGAAAAATATATTGATCAGTGAAGCAGAAAATTATAATCAAGCAAGAGCAAGAATTACACCCAATAGGCTCAAATTATGGTTAATGTTGCATGTGTGAATAATGAGTTCAGATCAGTATGAATAAAATGGCTGGGCACCATTAATTATTTTATATGTTTTGTTTAATACCCCTTGCTGTTCTACTGTCTCCAATGTCAATGGCTCTTCCATTAATGAATTATTGGAAGAAGCCTGAATATGTGAATGTTGAAAGATAATCATATATATTTTTAAATTAAGCCAGGCTCAGAGCTATCGGTTTATATAAGGGGGAATGTAATATGTTTTGTTACTGCAAAAAACCTGCGCAAATACACTTGCGAATATTAGCGACCATGTTCACGTCCTTTTTGACTGATTAAAGACCTCACTGACTTCATTGTAAAGTTCGTGCCCAAATGTCTTTTGTAACATTCGCAGCGTGTGTAATTAAATTTCGCAAACGCAAAGTGTTTTTTGCGATAAAATATTTACGGAAACTTCAGAGCAGGTGTTAAAGCTAAACTTCTGCGTAGCTATAATGCACAATGTAATATTTGCCAGTGAATGATTTTACATTGCGAGCTTTGCTAAACATTTGCAAAAACGCCATTTTAAATAACGCTTGCAAATTTTAATAACATTCCTCCTATAGTGTTAATAAAAGGTTTGTCTGCTTGCCAGCCTCCACTATTGAGCTAGGGTCTTCACTGACATATAGGCAACGCACGCAACTAATCCAATAATAGACAACATCCATTTTGTTTATATAAGGTTTGCTTCTGAAATTTATAAAAATCTGGTTTACCTGTTTCATTGCTAAACTCCCCTTCAGAACATAAGATACAGTCAAAACAGCAGACAGGTTGTCCCTTCTGTGGGGCTTTTCTGTATCCTGTAGGACAGCTTTTACTACATGTGGATAATGGTACCTATTGTACAAATGATACAATTAGTATAACCTTATATCGAGGATAAATACAGCCCTGGAACACTAGGGTGCCTGCTCATTTAAGGATGCCCCTTAGCAGAATTGTCATGCAATCAGATTCCATCATATCACAAAGGGGAAATATCTGGTTTGACTGTAATGAGGGTTATGCAAGTTATATACTGCATATAAACACAAATTGGGAAAAAACGCCTGAATTTATTCAGTCATGTACCTTACTATTTAAGGTACCAAAGAATAATATTGCTTTGAATTTATCAACTGTTAACCCAGACATTTGTTACTGCATGAAGCACTGGAGTTTAATTTCAGTACTGTTACAAAGTGACTTGTGTGTTTACACTCCAAAGACCTACAGGCAGATTAAATGGCTCCAGATTAAACTAACCATATTGTGTATATTAGGGATGCACTGAATACAGGATTCAGTTCGGGACTCTTTCAGCAGGATCCGAATCCAAAAAATCAGTTGCACATTTGGGAAAGCCTTATTATTCGGTTATTGCAGTCATGTAGAACAGCTGCAGTGGGTCACATGCCAGACTTTCTTGGGGGTACTAGGCATGCTGATTTTGAAGATATCTTGGTATTATCTAAGGGCCAATTTATTAAACCACAACTTTTTAGGTTTAGGCTTTTTGAAGCCAACAATCCTGGGAAAAAAAATATGACTTTTTTTGGGGATTTATTATGCAACAAAACTGTGATAATTATGAATACAAGAATACTCCAGCTAAAAATCATGTAAAAGTCAGTGGCAGATGTCCTTATTGCAATTCAAAGATCTTTGTTTGATTTGTGGTTTTAGGGGTTTTCGGGTATTTTTGATGCTGCCTTTTGTGCAACAATACTAAAAAGTCACAGTTTTGTGACTTTCCCCATTCGTGCTTTTTCAGTGCAGATTTTTTTATACATTTCATGACACTTGTGGTTTTAGAGAAAGCGAGTTTAGACTTGGTTTCAAAATTCTCTAAAACCACTAAAATTCTACCTTTAATAAATAAGCCTCTAACTCTCTTCTGATATCCAACCACATTCTAAAAGGCTTATTCCTACCAAAAATTATTTTGTCCTATTCATTGCAATGCCAATGACATACAGATTCATGCAACAACTTCATACCAATGTAGGGATTCAGAGGGTTAATTCCCCTCTGTTACTTAATGTGAAACCACATGTTGGGAAATCCCCTGCCTGTGCAGCTACAGGTTGAACTTAGAGTGACGGGAGAGGAAGGAGCCCTTGTCTGTGCAGTGTGTCTGGCATATACCGGAGGGTGTCATAAGGTGTCGCTGCTTCGCAACTGATTTGATATAGGAGAGCCATGTGCTCACTCTGCCATTGCTGATTTCTACTTCAACGAGGAGAGAGTAGTTAGAAGTACTGCAAGATGTGGCGCTTAAAAGGAGTTGGATAGCCCTGCAGGTTTGAGGCAGGGTACTCCAAAGCCTGGTAAGCTCAAACATGCAGGTTTAGAGTTTGGATGGACTTTTTGAGTGCTCACACTATGGAGAGTGCTGGGAGCTGTAGATCAGCAAATGAAGACTGTATTTGCTCACATTATGGAGAGTGCTGGGAGCTATGCCATGAGAATAAAGCAAGCTGCGTGTGCTTCGCTGAATGGATTTCATCGCTGTGGATGCCTGTTCCTGCTCTGGATGAGCCTACCCATCTGTGTGAATCTCCATGGTGAGTTGTGCCCAAGGGAGTGTAGAAAAAGAAAGATCCAGTTTGTCTCCTGTTTGTGAAACAGGCTTTGCTCGTGTGCCTGTCACGTGGGAGCAAATACCTTTGTCCAGCGGGAGAGGTATTTGGGCAGGTACCTGGGAACTTTAAAAGCTCTTTGGGGAAAAGGGACTGAGACACCAGGAGTGAAGTGTTGGACTTTACCTGGCAAGGCAAGGATTGGACTGCAGATATTCCCAGGGTAGTGGGTCATTAATAGGATGTAAATGCATATTTTACTCTGCCTTTAATTTTATATAAAGTTATAGTTTTATACAGTGTGTTCGCTTTTTTTTCCTAATGGAGGCACCCACAGGTGTTTTCCCGGATCCCATTAGGTGGAGGCACTGCCATGAGAGGTAATTCCCAGTACCCTTTCACTTAGCAAAGGGGATTCAGGACCTGGTATATGATAAGGATGTACAACCTTGGCCCAGGGGGTGTCCAATAGGGTGTTACACCTGTATGGGCCATTATTACTATTATTTTTATTATTTAGTTAGAATGACTCACCTGTGTAAAACCTCCACTCCAGAAAATTGTGTCATTACTTATGGCAATATGGTGATCAGGAATTGCAATTTTGACGTACTTTGTTTGACCATTGGGAAGCACTTGCCAGTTCATGAACTCAAGTTTGCAAGGTTGGTCCCCATTCTCATCAAATGAGAGTTCCTGGCCAGCAGTATTTTTTACCCTCACACTCTTTAGATAATGCAAGATCTTTAAAAACAAAAACATTAACAATACATATAAATACAAGTTCAGGATAGTCAGTCATATATTTTGGTGACTGAAATATTGTTAGTATGCAGGATGCAGTGTAACCAAGAAGGTTTAAGGTCTAGGAGGGGTTTGTCTCAGTATCTGAGGCACTTGTGTTGGTTATATCAACCACTTTTTTTAATAATCACAATAATTTCAGAACAAATATTTTGAATAATGAATAAATGTCTTGTTTTGCAAAACATTGGCTTGGTTTCTTAAGAGGAATAAAAAGTAGCAGGAACACTTTGTGCTGCAGCCTTCCATTGTGTCCATTGTGCAACAGCAAAGACAGTAAAGGGATATTTAAAAAAAAATCCCACCCTTGCATTCAATAGGTCACAGAATCCTAGTGATGACACCTTTTTACAGGAATAGGAGAATGTGTTCAGTGTGATTCAGATCTGGAAGTTAACTACCACCAAATGGCCAAAATATATCATCCTGGGGATATTTGCTCCTGGAAATGATATTGGTATGATTACTGAAATACTTTCAATATCCATTTAAAGGGATCTGTGCAATAGTGCATGGTGATGCACAGAATCCCGAATCTTCTCTGAAAGATTTGGCCGAATACCTAAATGAATCCAAATCCTTATTTGCATATGCAAATTAGTGCTGAGAAAGGTAAAAGTGGAAAAAATCTTCCTTGTTTTGTAGAAACATTTGTTTTTCTTGTTTTGTGACAAAAAGTCACATCATTTCCCTTCCCGACCCTAATTTAAATATACAAATTAGCATTTGGATTCAGTTCGGGCAGGCACAAGTATTCAGACGAATCCGAACCCTGCTGAAAAAGGATGAATCACAAACTGAATCCTGGATTCGGTGCATTTTATATTATTTTAGGTACAATACAAAATGCTCATGTATTTCTTACCTTCCATGGGTCTAGTCTACTTATGTTAAAACATGGCAATTCTGTTCTGCATGAAATCATGTTATGGATACCATGGGCCAGTGAATATACTGCGTTGTAAACAAGAATGGTAAATCTTGAGGATTCCTCGTGATACCCAAGGGACTGTAAATGTTTAAGATTTTCTTTTCCAGTGCAATACAAAGTACTTCCATTGTTTGGGGTTTTAGTCTCATTCTCACTTTCGCTATGCCATAAGCAGCTAAACCCTGCCTCCCAAAATGATATCATGAAAATATCTGCTGGGTATAGGGATGGTTGAATGCTGTACAGGAACTTTCCAAACCCTGGAATTGGGATCAAAGGGAGCGCTAATCCAATAGTACCATTTAAGGTTCTCCAAAACTCATTGTATGAAAAGATAGGTGAAACCATCCAGCTGCCACTGGCAACCCAGACCCTTCCAGTTACATTTTCTTCACTTGCTACTTTCATAAAAGGGATTAGTTCTGGCATTGAGCAATAAAGTAACACAACTGTGGCTGATGATCTTTTGATTACTTGGAGAATAGAGAGTGTCCGATCTCTGGTGTGTTGGACAGAAATCCGTATAAAATAGGCCACACAAATCCCAGCTGCTTCAATGTCTTTCCTTAAGAGCTCACTGTCATACAGGCCAAAATCATTATCAGAAGCCACAATTCCTATCCAGGTCCAATTAAAGTGATTCATTATGAGACTGAAATAATAAGGCTGCACTTTATCACTTGAGATAGTGCGTAAAAAAGAAGGGAAACTGATCTTGTTACTTAGGTCGGCTAGTGCAGAACCATAGCTTATCTGGATAGAATAGAAAAATAGTTCTAAATATTCTTTACAGCAATGTAGGTGAAAGGCAACAATGGTAAATCTTTCCTGTAATACAGCTTGGTATATACAGTTAGGCCCATGAATCTTTGGACAGAGACAACTTTTTTTATAATTTTGGTTCTGTACATTACCACAATGGGGCAAATTTCCTAATGGGCGAAGTGACTAACTCTGGCGAAAATTCGGCAGCATGACGTCATTTCGGTATTTTGTCGATTTACTAACGGTCCCTGGTGTAACTTCAATAGTGAAGGATATAGACTCTAGCAGTACTTTGCTCACTAATGTCAGGCGAATTTGGGCAGTGGCGAATGGACGTAACTACACAAATTCACTAAGATGCAGATTTAACTGAACGTTACCTCTTGGGCCAGACTTGCCTTCACCACCTCAAACCAGGTGAAGTGCAATAGAGTAGATAGGGCTTCCTCAAAATTTAGTTGAACATTTTTCAAAGTCCCAAAAAACGCTGGCGTCTTTTCCTTTTTTCAGGGTGATAGGCTGCAAAAGAGCGTAAATTTTTTTGGGGTAACCGGCTTCCCCCTTACATTTCCTAACATATGGCACCTAAACTATACAGTGGGCTCATGTGTAGGGCAATATAACAACTCTATTTTCTTTTAATTAGGTTTCCTGGGCTTGTGTAATGTAATGTATTTGCTGCAACATATACGTCCATTGTTCTTTAACTTCCTGCCATAAGCAAATTAGGAAACGCAAGCGTAACTTCGTTTGCTTGGTGCAGTGACGCTAGCGCAACTTCGCCAGTGTTCAGCGCCCTGGACGTAACTTCAGATTTTAGTGAACTACCGTTGTATGACCTCAGCATGCCCAAAATCTCAATAAAGCTGTATCTATTACCTAATTTTATCATTTTAATTAATTATTATTATTATTAATTTATAATAATTAAAATTAACCCAGATAATTGTCATAGGAAGTCTTGGTTGTGGCTGATTTAAAGTATTAAATGTGCTGTCAAATTTCTGAAAGAACTGTAATAAACGCCATTATCAGGAAAAAAAAACCAATGCAAATGTTTATATCCATGTTGATTACCCCACATCACTAACATCTTTTGATAAGGATAATGAAACTGTAGTGAGTTAAAATAATAGTTAAAACGAAGGTCACATACCTGGGGAAATTTGTAGATTCCTAAAATTCTGGCCACTGCAAGAGAGAAAGAAGACTGAAGGTCTCCTATAAATCCTACAATTTTTGATTTTATTTCACATATGTAATTTGGAATTGCCTTTTTGGTCAGTGACAGAATCTGTAGAGTGCCCTCAATAGCCTGTATTTCATTGTAGCAAGAGTCAAATATACGAAAGCCCAGTGTAATGTTTGGCAGAAGTTCTGGATTCTCATTGATCTCATTAATAGCAAAGACCATGGCAAGGACTTGTAGATAACGCTGAATAGAGAGCCTGCAAGAACACAAAGAACTGTATAGATTTTATTCTAAATAAAGGCCCCCATACACGGCCAGATATAAGCTGCCAACTACAGATTAAGTCGGCAGTTTATTGCCCAGTGTATGGGACCCTCCGACGGGCTTCCCTGATCAATATCTGGCTGAAAGTCGTCCAGATGTCCATCAGCCAGGCTTAAAAAACCTGTTGGATGAAGGACTGCATCGGTTGGTTGATGTGGTCCTTGATCCGACTGCCCGTTTTCTCCTACGATCGTTGGGCCCTAGGGATCTCCATATGTATGGCCAGATTTAGAAAATATTTTTCTCTCTGCAGAAAATAGAAACATGCCTCTGCAACATTTTAATGAACTTCATTTCCATGAAATGAAGGTAAATATGCACAAAAAATGATGGTTAATTTAATTTTGGAAGTAAAAAAATAGGTGTATATATTAATTGCTATTAAAGATGCCACTCTTAATGTGGTCAGTTAGCAAAGGTCACATTTAAAAAGAGAAGCAAACTATATTAAATAAAAATTACAAATCACAATGTTTGTTGAACATAAAGGCAGTGTCAGACTGGCCCACCAGGATACCAGGAAAACTCCCGGTGGGCCAAGGTGTCAGTGGGCCCTCCTGCTTCTAACCTTTTGGCCTATTTCATGGTCATTCACTCTATTTCTTTATGGGAATAAAGAGGCTTAATAATCGAAGAATAGAGAATAGTATGAAGAGAATAAGAGACTAGGGGGCAAATTCACTAAGCAGCGAAAATGCGCTAGCGACGCCTTCGCTGCACTTCGTCAGGCGAAGTTCCGCCAGGGAGCTGCTATTTCACTAAAATCCGAAGTTGCGCTCAGGGAGGCGAATGGTAGCGAATTTGCACTATTGTTAATTCATCAAGCAAAGCGAAGTTATGCTAGCGATGCCTAATTTCCATAAGGCGCCAAGTTAAAGTTGAATGAACGTATATATAGTAGCAAATGCATTACACTACACAAGCCTGGGAAAACCTCATAAAATAAAATAGAGGTGTTATATTGCCCTACACATGTGGCCACTGTATAGTTTAGGTGCCATATGTTAGGAAATATAGGGGGAAGGAGGGTACCCCCAAAAAAATGTACAATCTTTTTCAGCCTATCACCCTTAAAAAAGGAAAATACGCCAGTGTTTTTTGGGACTTTGAAAAAAAAATTCAACTTTTTTTGAAGCAAGCCCTATCTACTCTATTGCACTTCGCCTGGTCCCAGTTGGCGAAAGCAAGTCTGGCGCAAGAGTTAACGTTCAGTAAAATGCGCAAGTTAGTGAATTAGCATAGTTACATCCATTCACCATAGCGCAAATTCGTCTGGCGTTAGGATGCGAAGTAGCGCTAGAGTAGGTCCACTTCGCTAGCGTTAGTCACTTCGCACTTTAGTGAATTTGCCCCTAGGAGAATAAAGAGGGTGAGTGAGGAGAGGAGGTATAATAGTTTGGAAAGTGGGCCCTCAACCTAAGGTTTTCTGGTGGGCCCCTGGTATCCCAGTCTGACACTGCATAAAGGGTTACATCAAACTCTAAATACAAAGTTTGCAAGTAATATTTGCAGCTGCCATGAATGAGGCATCCCCTTGCACACCTATTCATTGCAAATAAGTCTTGATTTTTTTCTATAAAACAAGGCAATATGAATTACCAAAAAAAAATAGAATACTCGTTCTTTTGTGGTATTGCTGTTCATGAATATTTCTTTCGTGGGGTGATGGATCAACTTACAGTGAAGGGGTTAATGCTGGGAAAAGGGATTTTACTCAATTTGACAGCAATGAAATATTAGGGCACTAGTTTCATAAATTAACCATACTTGTCACATTTCCTTGTTGCTGGCTTTGCAGTATAATTTATAGTAATTATTTCTGGTCGCAAATGCACAGGGATAAGCGCTCCAAAAAGAATGTCTCCATCTTTTTCATAAACCTGCATATTTTCAGATGGTAACTTGCAGGAGGATTCACTCTGGGTAATGTAGGTTGTCCAGATAAGAAACATCAACCAGTCCAATGAGAGACATCTGCTGTAGAACAGAAAGACTCAAAGTAATTCATTTTTTACAGTTATAAGATATTCAGCAATGTGTAAGAAAAACACTACCTGTAACATTTTAATTACATTCTACTGCATTATATTAAAAGTGTAAGTTTTCAGTATCATGCTGCATAGAATATGGTGTTTAATTGTTACATCGTTACATAGTTAAATTGGGTTGAAAAAAGACAAAGTCCATCAAGTTCAACCCCTCCAAATGAAAACCCAGCATCCATACACACACCCCTCCCTACTTTTAATTAAATTCGATATACCCATGTATATTATAATCAAGTTGTGTTTTCCACAAGGGGTTTCGAGGGTGTTCTTTAGTAATTATACCCCAACCCTGGAAATAGTGTGAATCTGAAAATACACCAGTTGATGTCATGTAGAAATCAATGGCAGAGGTCCCTTAAACCATTTGAAGATGTTAATATCCTTCATGAAGTTCCAGTTTATATTGGTGGGTTTCACTTGAAAGCTCGATCAATTTGAGTGATTCCAGGTTATTTTCAGTGAAAACTCGATCACAGTTTTTGGGTTAACCCTGAACTCACTGATTTGAGTTTTTTTTCTATTCACGTTTTTTCTTAATTTAGAAACCATTTGAGATGTGAGTTCATTTTATGTCTAAAAAAGCTGACATAACTGTAAAATTCTACCTTTGATACATAACCCCCTTAATGTATTGGGAATACAGCTCATTATAATCATGTCATAGTTCACTTCACTTCACTTGTCTTTGGAGGATGCTGGTAGTAAAACAGGAGGTGGAGGTCAGTAGGTTTCCCCACTTAAATGGGAGCACTAACTTTATTACATTGTCAGAGGATACTTAGCAGGTTATTTATCAAAGTCTGAATTTATCTCAATATTTTCTGCTACAAACTCAAATCAAATCCGCTTGGGTTATTTACGCGTATTTATTATTAAATTTTCCAGAAAATTTGCTTTGCGCGAAAAAAAAAATCAGATTTTCACATTTTTTTTTTTTTGGATTTTTCAACCGAAAACTCTGATTTCTTATGCTTTTTGCCCGAAAAATTCTGGGCTATTGAACGAAACCCAGTGCTCATTAAAAAAACATTGGGACTTCTCCCATTGACTTGTTTGCAACCTCGACAGAGCTGAGATGCCAGATTTTAAGATTCAGACTTTTCCATCCACTTGGTTTAATAAATTCTGAAAAATTCCTGATTTTTTAAAAGTCTGATAAAAATCACAAATTTTTTCGTGATTTTTGCATTCGGAGTTTAGTAATTAACCCCCTTATTGTTTGGCTATAAAATAATAATAAAAACCACCTTCAATACAGTCCATTTTAAGCAAATAATTATATATATTTTTTTTTATTCTTTTCTCTATAATAATTAAACAGTACCTATTACTTAATGGTAACCAAGCTGCATTAATCCATGTTGGTAATAAAATATAATTATTTTTTTTTAGTATCCTTATGGTATAATGATCCAAATTACAGAAGATCCCAGAAGCTCAGGTCTTAAGCATGCTGAATAAAATATCCCATACTTGTATAGAGCACTGATAAAAAACCAAGCAGCCCTGCAATTTTCTGTACGAACTCTATGTCCCCTGCTTTAAATAAATATTTTAGCATGTATGATATTATCTGGTTATGTACATCTCTGAGGCCTGGAAGCTATAGTCCTTTCTGCTATAGAAAAATATAGGTTTAAAATCTTTTGTTTTTAAGATAAAGTACCATTTTAAAAGAATAATAAACTATTACCAGAGAAGCTCCTGGACCGGCATGATGTAGGGTAGAGTATTCCAACTGCAGCAATGCTAACAGCAAGAAGCTGGTGTTTATATTGCACTAAATTCTTAGGTTTTCCTTGACATCATACTGATAAGTATGTCATATATATATATATTAAATCATTTAAGATGTATCATTATCTTTGCCCTCAGGGCCAATATGTAGGATAGAACAATGGGATAATAATAATAATAATCTTTAGAGCAATTAAATAGGCACAGTCACTGGCCAAAAGGGACGAGATGTTGCCTTCATTTTCTCCCTTTAGATACAGAATGCATACATCCTGTAATTGTTTAGTAGGCATTTTCCTTTCTCATTCAGTCATTATTTCCCCTAAACCAGCATCATAAATGGCATTGTTCTTCCCATGGGGTATATCTATTTAAACATTTAATTCTGATGTGTGCATAAAACCAGCAAATTGTGTCAGTTTATATTCACAAATGCTAGAGGTGTTCTCTCAGCTAGAGCTCAGTTTAGAGATACAACTAGTTCCTTATTCTGGTCACACATTGAGGCAAATTCACTAATGGGCGAATTTTCGCCAGCGAACGCTCTGCCAAATTTCGCACCACTCGGCCAGGTGTAACATCATTACCAATATGCTAATTCACTAAAATGCAAAGTTGCGTCTCAGCAGCCGAACACTGGCGGAGTTTTGTTAGCATTAATTCATCAGCGCAATATTTCTTAGAGATATTTAGCTAGCGTTCAATTCTGCCTAACGTTAGTACTCTGACGCTTAGGACAATTTAAATAGGGCGGCCGCGGGTACATATATGTCATATGGAATATCCCACTTTAAAAAAATAAAATGAATTTCTGGCATACAGAAAAGGATGTCACTGGCATAAGATTGATTGATGGATTTTTACATGTGAGAAATACATTCCATTGTATGTCTTTTTTCTGTCAAGCTTCAATAAATACAAAGTTAAAAAAAAAAAAAGATTGATAAGGATTTAGCTTTGTTTTATCAGTTCTCCGTGTCTAAGGTGGTGAAGGAAACTCTGGCAAAAGAGGTAATGTTCTGTAAAACTAGCACTTTAGTGAAATTGCAGAGTAAAGATCATTTGCCAGAGCAAAAATCAGCCTGGCGATAAGGCGCGAAACTGCGCTAGGTCTCTTTCACTAGAAAATTGCCATCTATGCCAGTTAGTAAATTGGCGATATCTGGCAAATTTTCACTAGCAATGGCCATTTTGGCCAAGTGTTACACAGACTGATAAATGGCCAAGTTTAATGTTTAATACAAAGGGGCACATTTACCTAGGGTCAAATATCGAGGGTTAATTAAGTTCGATTCAAAGTCGTAGTCGAAGTTCGAAGTAGCCAATTCGATGGTCGAAGTAGCCATAAAAAAAATTTTTTTATTCCATTCCTTCACTCGAACTAAGTAAATGTGCCTCCACGTGTCATTTGTTGAAGATTTTGGATAGATATTCACAGTGTTGAAGATGTGGCATACTGTATTCTCTTTATTTCTGAAACTCTGATGGATAAAAAGTACCAGACAATGAGCAGGTAAGATTTGCTGGTTTCCAAAGATTTCATTGGCTACTATAAAGGTCATATCTGCTCCTGCACACTGTCCAGTGGTGCTAAAATGGACACACATGTTGTGCTTACTGACCCATTTATTAAAGGCCCCTGTGTGCAAATATGCTCCTTGCACTCGATCCTCCGGCATCAAACTCAAGTGCACCTACTGATGCTGCGGAACCCTACCACTACCATGAGCAAGGCAGTAACTCCAGGGTTCCCACAGCTGGTTGTGTGAAAAGAATAAAACAACAACATCAATTTCATGCTAAATGTTAGAATTGATGCAATCCTCTCAACATTTTGCAAAACTTGTATTTGATTTGCTACCACACTTGTGCACAATTGTGTTCGTTTTGAGATTGCCACATTACCAGGGAGGTTACCCCCAACCATGACACCATTAAAGACAAAAAAATGACTCTCTTTATTAGATTAGTTTTATTATGTATAGATTATTATGAACTTCTGTAATAAGATATCCTTAATATTATAGCCAACACATATCCTTAGTTGCTTCCTCCCTTCTGTTTTTATTAAATACTTTTTTGTTTGTTCACAAAGAATAATGTAAACAATTACTACTGCAAACTGCAGCACGTATGGGTATGGGGTATTTTTCTGCAGACATTTAGGGGCCGATTCACTAAGGGTCGAATATCGAGGGTTAATTAACCCTCGATATTCGACTAGGAATTGAAATCCTTCGACTTCGAATATCGAAGTCGAAGGATTTAGCGCAGATAGTTCGATCGAACGATTATTCCTTCGATCGAATGATTAAATACTTGAAATCGAATGATTCGAAACATTTAAATCCAACGATCGAAGGAATATCCTTCGATCAAAAAAAGTTAGCCAAGCCTATGGGGACCTTCCCCATAGGCTAACATTGACTTCGGTAGCTTTTAAATGCCGAACTAGGGGGTCAAAGTTTTTTTTAAAGAGACAGTACTTCTACTATCGAATGGTCGAATAGTCGAAACGATTTTTAGTTCGAATCCTTCGATTCGAAGTCATAGTCGTAGTCGAAGGTCGAAGTAGCCCATTCGATGGTCGAAGTAGCCCAAAAAAACTTTGAAATTCGAAGTTTTTTAACTTCGAATCCTTCACTCGAAGTTAGTGAATCGGCCCCTAAGGGTAGGGTTGCCACCTTTTAAAAAAAAAAAAATACCGGCCAGTTGTGGGGGCGGATAATAAAGGGGCAGGCCGTGACGCAAAGGGGGGCAGAGCCGGCGTTCAGCGATGCAAAAAGGGGTTGGGCCACAGGGTAGCGTCACAAAAGGGGTGGGGCCACATCGCAGAAGCCAAAGGAAATGTACGTTTTTACTGGAGGGCAAGGGCTTTTGTAAAGGGTATTACAATCTAACGACAGCTACATGTAGCTGCCGGTAAATCTGTAATACCGGCCCTGGCCCTGGCAGGTGTTTTACCGGCTAGGCTGGTAAAATACCGGCCGGGTGGCAACCCTGATTGAGGGGGTTATCAAAGCTGATTACTGTACATATATATGGAAGTTGTCTTGATAATGCAATTGAACCTACTTCATTTACTGCACTGTGTTCAATAAGATTGAATTTGTTATAGAGTTGTCCACAGTGCAATTATGTCCTTTTCAATGACTTTCATGGATTTCTAGATTATGTGCCCACTACCTGCTAATGCCTGGCATTGCTTAGTTTACTCTTTATTATGTAAACTTAAAACATATGTTAATAGGAAAGAAAGTGTTTAAGTAATGATAGTGAAATTAGGTTATGGTCAAATTAGGTTATGGTCAACATGTAACCATAACAGTAAAATTATTTGTCTCATTTTATACCAGCTATCGTAGGAGAGGGCAGTAATAACGTATTTACGTAACATTCCAGATACCAGGTTTTGATGGCTGTTGATAAATGAGCCAAATAAAACTAGCAACCATGCATTGATTAAATGAGAAATTGGAATATGAATAGTAGGAGGTCTGAATAGAAAGATGAGTAATAAAAAATAGCAGTAACAGTATATTTGTAGCCTTTCAGAGCATTTGTTGTTTAAATGGAGTCAGTGACCCCCATTTGAAAGATGACGAGAGTCAGTAGAAGAAAGCAAATAATTAAAAAACTATACAAAATAAATAATGAAGACCATTTGAAAAGTTGCTTAGCATTGGCCATCCTATAACATACTAAGGGGCAAATTTACTAAAGGGCGAAGTGGCTAACACTAGCGAAAATTCGCCAGCGTGACGTCATTTCATTACTTTGCCGATTTACTAACGGGTGCTGGCATAAATTCACTAGCGAAGTGGACCTACTCTAGCGCTACTTCGCACCCTTACGCCAGGCAAAGTTGCTCTATGGTGAAGGGGTGTAACTACGCTAATTCACTAACTTGCGCATTTTACTGAACGTTAACTCTTGCACCAGACTTGCCTTCGCAACCTCAGACCAGGTGAAGTGCAATAGAGTAGATAGGACTTGCTTCAATAAAAGTTTAAATTAAAGTCCCAAAAAACGCTGGCATCTTATACTTTTTTAAGGGTGATAGGCTGAAAAGGATTGTAAATTTTTTTGCGGGTACCCTCCTTCCCCCCTACATTTCCTAACATATGGCAACTAAACTATGGGCACATGTGTAGGGCAATATAACAACTCTATTTTATTTTATTAAGGTTTCCCGGGCTTGTGTAGTGTAATGTATTTGCTGCTACATATACGTCCATTGTACTTTAACTTGGCATCGTATGCAAATTAGGCATCGCTATGGTAATAGCGCAACTTCGCTACCTTTCGCCTCCCTGGGTGCAACTTTGGATTTTAGTGAATTTGAGCAGCCCCGGCGAAACTACAACTGGCCAAAAGTGGTGAAGCTGTCGCTAGCGCATTTTTGGTGCTTAATGAATTTACCAAAGGGCGAAATGAAAAACGTTGGCGAAAATTTGCCAGCATGACGTAATTTCTGTACTTCGACGATTTACTAATGGCCGCTGGTGTAATTTCGCTAGCGAAGGAGATGGACTCTAGCGCTACTTCGCTCCCTAACGCCATGTGAATTTGCGCTCTGGCGAATGGACGTAACTACTCAAATTCATTAAGGTGCAGATTTTACTGAACGTTACCTCTTGCGCCAGGCTTGCCTTCGCCACCTCAGACCAGGCGAAGTGAAATAGAGTATATAGGATTTCCTCAAAATTTTGTTGAAAATTTTGCTAAGTCCCAAAAAATGCTGTTGTCTTTACCTTTTTTCAGGGTGATAGGCTGCAAAAGAGCGTAAATTCTTTTTGGGGTAGCTGGTTCCCCCCTACATTTCCTAACATATGGCACATAAACTATACACTGGGCTCATGTATAGGGCAATATAACAACTCTATTTTCTTTTATTAAGGTTTCCCGGGCTTGTGTAGTGCAATGTATTTGCTGCAACATATACGTCCATTCAACTTTAACTTCCCGCCGTATGCAAATTAGGCAACTCTAACGCAAACTTCGTTTTACTTGGAGTAACGCTAGTGCAACTTCGCCAGCGTTTGGCACCCTTGACGCAACTTCAGATTTCAGTGAATTAGCGATGTCCCAGTGAATCTACGACTGGCGAAGCCGTCGCTGGTGAATTTTCGGAGTTAAGTAAATTGGCCCCTATAAGTTAAAGTGAAGGTAAATCACCCCTTACCCAACCTTACTGAGAATGGGGCTTGAAAGCAGCCAAAATATCCACTCCCTAATGGCCGGCCTTTGCAAAGGTCTATGTTGTTAACCAGGCTGTGCCACCAATAAATCAGTAGAAAAGGGTTCACTTGCAGTAGAAAGATTCTTCATGCTACTTGCATTGAGCTCACTGAAATTTGTGAAACCCTCTGTACTCGTATTTTTTGGTAGTAGATGGTGATATTGGACCATTTCTGAAATAAAAACCATATTAAGCTCAAAGACATAAGTAAGAAATCCATCAAGATTGCAATACATTCTCAGTGCAATGCTGTGTGTGTACCCCATACATTTTTTTACGTGGTCTTACATTCCGGATTGTTCACAACAATATACCTATTTATATTTAAAAAATGTATGGATGCTGTATGTTTAACACTTGATACAGTGCAATACAAATGTTGTCTGTTAATGATATACAGTAGATCTATAGGAAGTTATCTAGACAAATAAGAATAGAAGCTATATATTTATTTAAAATTAAACATTCTGGCAATTATATGAAAAAACTGTATCCAATATTGAGGTCAGCTGCTCTGTGAATTATGATTGTACGTAACCACTCAAACACAGACCAAGCAAGCAATTGCTTCTGACGTACTTGCATTCTCTGGGAGTCAAGCAATGGAGTCTGTAAGGAGTTTTGCTATACAAGCATTTCAGATTATGTAGGGTTAAATACGGTATAGGTATAGTATCTATTAGCTGAAATGCTTGGGACCTGGGTTTTTCAGTTAAGGGATTTTCTGTAATCTTAAAGCGATACTGACACGTTCCTAGGAAGTATATGAAGTATGTGCTGCACCCGGAATATTTTGCCTCAAATCCCCCCTCAAAGCCGCCCCCCAGCCCTGTGCACCTTTGAGCAGCCGACCGCTAACACTACTAATGGATCTTCTGTGTTGCTTCCATGACACTGGGCTGGGGGCAGAGCGATCCTTCCATAGGCTGAAGTCCTGATTTGTTTCATACTCAGCCTATGGAAGGATCGTACCGCCCCCCAGCCCAGCGTCACTGAAACTGCACAGAAGGTCTTTCATTAGTGTCGGAGGGTCAGGTCAGTGCAGGTATGCAGGGCTGGGGGGCAGCTTTGAGGGGGGTTTGAGGGAAAATATTCTGGGTGCAGTAAAGATATATATATATATATATATATATATATATATATATATATATATATATATATATGTAGCGCTATAGTAAACTGACTTGTCTTAGGGCCGTTTACTCTACTTTCCTTGGTGGGCTGAGACCACCGATGAGCTCTCTTTCTCAGGGGTAAGCCCTCGCAGCGGGGTGGAGGCAAGGGTGTAGTGTAACTGTAACCTGATGCAATAGCACAATGATGGGCGCCAGTAGTTCTTTAACAGTTGAACAAAGAACAGTATTTATTGAACAATAGCACAGAGATCATTTAGCACACTGATCCACAATGGAGTATAGAACATACACAGCAGCACAAAGGAAGCATATACTCACAGCACGTATAGGCTGAATCCCCACAGGCTAGGGAATATACAGCAGAGAGTAAGTTGACAGCATGTGATGGGTATTGCCCAGTTTTCAGGATATCTTCCAGTGGCAGACTAGGGGAACTCCTGACATCCCTATCTCAACACTTGGTTCCTTACTCTGGGTCAGTAATACCCTGGGATCTTAATCCCTCTAATCTCCTCGGCGGAGCCTTGAGCTGCTCAACTAAATAACCTCTCTATCACTCCTGGAGCGATCTATAAAACGAATATAGCTGTCTCATTACTAGGGCCAAGGCGCCTAGGGTCAGCACTACCCATTCCCTTCCAGCCTGCTTGGTTGGGCTAAAGCAATGGACCAAGAGCACATGGTTCCTAAACCTTTTACACTCTGGCACAGTGCCTCTAGAGTACACTGTGTGAACTGCAGGGGTTACATAAGCACAAGGTCTCCATTTTACTAGGGAAGTGCCTGCCTGTAAAGTGTAAGGGTATCTAAGATTTTCACATCCCTACATATATATATATATGATTTTTATAGGAACGTGTCAGTATTGCTTTAAATCTGCTAAAACTCATTTAAACATTACATAAACCCAATAGGATTAGTTTACCTCTAATATCAATTCTTGCATCTTAGTTACCATCAAGTACAATGTACTGTTTTATTATTACAGATAAAAAGGAAAGGGTTATTAAAAATTAGAATTATTTCCTTAAAATGGATTTTGTGGAAGATGGCCTTCCTGTAATTTGGAACTTTCTGGATTACAGGATTTCCGATAACGTTTCCCATACCTATGGTAGCTTTTTATTGCATATCTTCTTAATAGGGAGATGTGGCATATTTTGGAATATTTTTGTATGGCAGGTGTTAAGCTGGCTATAGACACAACGATCTGATCATATGAATTGTGGATTCGTACGATTTTCGGACCGTTTGTTGAGAGTCCCGACATTTTTCGTCCGGCAGAGTTCGGTCGTTTGGTGGATTGGACCGGTTAGAAAATTTCTGTCGCCTGCCGATAATATATTTGCGTGTATTGCAGATCATACGATTTTCAGTGGGAGACTGTCACCAGCTTTGTCAGACATACAGTAACTATCGTACGATTGCTGTCAGGGGCAGAACATCGGCTGATCTGTTCTTTTACTACTTTATTTGATCGGAATGGTAAGACTTTGATCTGAATGGTTATTGACGGATCGGGAGATGGGAAAGTCCAATCGTACGTTGATTCGTAAAATCAGATCTTTGCGTCTATGGCCAGCTTTAAGGACAAGGCTCATTTGCACCAGCCAGCACTGTAATCTGCACAATTTGGCACAAGGAACAGAGCGCAGCACACAAGTTACAAGAGAATAAGCGCTAAGGGGCATACTTTTGTGCTCTTTAGGGGGTTATTTACAAAACTCTGAATACCAAAAAAACAAAAAGTTTGTGTTTTTGTGTAAAATCTGAATTTCTAGTGGAAAAAAACCCAAACATTTTTCAGGATTTATTATACTATATTATTCGAGGATTGAAAAAGTCAGAATCCGGAAATCTAAGACCTGCCGAGGTTGCATATAAGTCAATGGGAGAAGTCCCAATAATTTTTTGATCTGGCTGGGTTTAGTGCAATAATCTGAGATTTTGTGTTTTTTGGGGCAAAAATTAGTATGATTCGTATTTTTCATGATTTTTTGGGGGTTTTTCGGAAAAGTGTATTAATAAATAAGGTGAAAAAACTCGTGTGGATTTGATCAGAAAATATTGAGATGAATTCAGACTTTGATAAATAAGCCCCTTAGTGTTGCTTCACTTGTATCAGAGGCAGCAGTAAATTACTCCTAGGCTCAGATTTATCAAAATGTGAGTTACGGTTTTAATAAATAAATGTTCTATTAATTCCTATGGGTTTAGGAAGGATATCTGGAAGCTTATTTATAAAATGGTGAGTTCACCCATTGATGAATATCAAAAATCTAAAAACCCCATAGGAATGAATAGCACATGGGTGAGTTTTTATTTATTAAAATCATAACTCACATTTTGATAAATCTGCCCCCTACTGTAACAAATGAATTAAAAGCAAGTTTAATTACATAACAAAATAACTGATGTTACAATATAATTCATTTGTATACTTTATTTCAGTTTACTATGTTTAAAGCCTCTCTTTCCTGTGAGGAATTCCTTATTGTTCATTTCTGGCCTCAGTATTATAATGTAACACTTGGGGAAAAAGAGTAACGCCAGGAGTCCACTACATGAACATAAAATGGCGAATATCTCTACTGCCACTGATTCTTTGCCTCTGGTGCTGAGGTAGCTAGGGATGAAAGAGATCCAAACTGCTCCAAATATCAGCATACTAAAAGTGATCATTTTAGCTTCATTGAAACTTCCTGGCAACTTTCTTGACAAATACGCAACTACAAAACATAAAGTAGCTAAAAAACCCATATATCCCATCATGCACCAGAAAGCAACTGGTGAACCCTCATTACACTCCAAAATTGTGACTCCTAACTTTGATGTTATGTCATTATTTTTAAAAGGTGGAGCATAAATAATCCAGACACTACATATAATGAGTTGTAGAGTAATGCAAGCAATTACTAATGCATTGGGGACACGAGAATTCAGCCACATTCGTCTGCTGCTCTTTGGCTGAGTGGCATTAAATGCGATCACCACCATAATAGTCTTCCCCAAGACGCAAGAAACACACAGTACAAAGCTGACCCCAAATGTAATTTGTCGAAGGACGCAGATTAGGTCTACAGGAGGACCAATGAACATTAAAGAGCAGAGAAAGCACAAAAACAAAGTAAAAAGGAGGAGGTAACTTAGGTTTCTATTATTGGCTTTTACAACTGGAGTTCCAGAGTTTCTTAAAAATATCACCAATATGCTCAGAGGAAGAAGAGACCCGACAACTGAAAGAGAAGCTAAAGTTCCACCCAATGGATCTTCATAAGCAAGAAACTCTAAGGATCTAGGCCGGCAGCCATCATGCCGTTCATTGGGCCACATCCCTGCAGGGCAGTTCTTACATAATGTGGAATCTGTAATTTAAAAAAAAGGAATATTTTGTTAGCAGATTTTATAGTTTATAAAACCCACAGCAATATTTTCATTTTGTTGCCTTTCTATGCTAGTTTATCCATTGGTTGCTAGAAAACCTTGTTTCATGCAAACCATTCTACAAATGGAGGCAAGAGAAATGAGATGTAGCAGATAAGGGGAAGGATAACATAGCATGATTTAAGTCCATTAATTTATGGAACACTGGACAGGTGACAGTAAGGGGCCTATTTACTAAAATTTCAATCAATCTAATTTTTTTTCTTAAAACAAAGTCGACAAAACTCCCTCCACAAACTTTTTTATCAACCATTTTTCTCAAAAAATTCAGAGCGGAAAAACACTGCGACAAAATCAAGCGACAAATTGCTTCGTACAACTGATGCATTGAAAACGTGATTTTTATCGAATTGTTGCTGTGAAAACTTGACTTTATCAGATTATCGGACGAAATCCCCTACTTTATCGGATTATCCGGCGCTAATCACAATGTCAAAAAACAACTTCAGGGACATCTGCCATTGACTTCAACACGACCTCGACAGGTTTGAGATGGAGTATTTTTGTATTTTTAGCAGATTTGGGGTATAATAAATCTCTAATAATTTGAGTTTTTTAAATGGGCCCTTTGGCCCATTTAAAAAACTTAGAGCAGTGAAGGGCAGATGACAGGAGAGGATAAGATAGGAGAAAAGAAGAACAGAAAGCAAAGGTGATGTGGGGAAGAGAATATTACCATAACACCCAGACCAGAATCTACCACTGGACATTTTGTTCAAGTTACACCTGTTACATTTCACTTTACCTTGTTTTGAGAATTAGTTAGAATGGAAATTTTAATTACCTGTTTCGTTGCTAAACTCATTATCTGAGCAGGAAATACAGTCAAAGCAGCAGACTGGCTGTCCTTTTTGGGGTGCTTTTCTGTAACCTGGAGGGCAACTTGCACTGCATACAGATGTAGGCACCTACAAAACAGACATTACTAGAACTAGAATCAAGTGATCAAACCATCATCAGTGCTATATAGTATGACCATCCTTTCAAATATCTCAATCATGTTACCCAGTATGGAGGTGCTGAAATAAAATACCCCAGTGCACAAAATGATTGCCATTTTTGTCTCAATAGAATCCCTGCTATCAATTTCAATGTGCTTCTAGATTTTATTGTATACCAGTAAGTAAGCTCTCAATGGAGAAGAATATGCAGAGAATCTCTATTTCCCTGATTTGTATACATTCAGTAAAATGTATAATTTCAAGTGTGGAGCAGCTTGCAAGCTAAACAAAAATGGGGGCAAAGATAAATTCCACAGAGTGATCCATGGATGGGTGCTAAGGGGTGCAATTTTTCACCCTTAGGACTCCAGCACTTGAGCCCACTGGATTTGTAAATGAGGCCTCTAGTGTTCGGGGTTTCCATTTCACTTTTGCCTTTAATAATATATTCATATTATTATTGTATCTATCCTAGTAAGCCCCACGGTGCCATATTTCCCTGGGTTCATTGCTGTTGCCCTAGATGGTTGCACATCCACAGTAGAGCAAAACTTTTTGCTTTTCGCATCTTATACTCTAGTGCAGGGGTCCGAAAACCTTTTTTATCTGTGATCCAAATTCAAATGTAAAAAAAATTGGGGAGCAACAAACATGAAAAAGTCCCTTAGCATGACAAATAAGGGCTGTGATTGCCAATTTGGTATCCCCTATGTGGACTGACAGCCTACAGGAGGCTCTTCTTTGCACTATATTTAGTTTTTATGCAATCAAAACTTACTTCCAAGCCTGGATTTCAAAAATAAACCCTGGTTTGAGGACACTGAGAGCAACATCCAAGGGGTTGGAGAGCAACATGTTGCTCGCGAGCTACTGGTTAGGGATCACTGCTCTAGTGTGCATGCAAGCAGCAGCAAGGAGAGTCCAGAAATAAACCCTGGTTTGAGGACACTGAGAGCAACATCCAAGGGGTTGGAGAGCAACATGTTGCTCGCGAGCTACTGGTTAGGGATCACTGCTCTAGTGTGCATGCAAGCAGCAGCAAGGAGAGTCCAGAAAATGGTGTGGTGATGCTCGCTGCCATAGTACCCAAGGCCAATGCATTTTTCAACAAAGAGTGATAGCGAAGAGCCTAACAAATTTCCACCAAAGCTTTAGATTGCCAGTGTGATGTCAGCAAATAATTTCCCTGCAAATTCACTGCAGTAGTTGATCTGCTTAATGCTAGGAACAGATTTGTAAACTCTTAAGCAGAAATCTTTAACGGAACAGATAAGATATAACTCTACTTTTACTTTGACTTCAAACTGCCTTATATTGATATGTGAGACTCACCCTTGCTTTACACTATAGAACAACGTTAAATAATATTGTAACATCTGTAAAATTAAAAAAATATATATTAATTACCTATGAGTTTATTGTTTTTTTTCAGATGTGAAAAGTGACCACTACTTTTGGCTACACTTTAAGGTTTTTGGTAACCCACCCAATGTTATTGGTAGCAAGTTCTTAAGTGTTTGTGCTACAGTGATATGCAAAGAAAATAAATGCTTATTTCCATCTTCATGTATGAATTGTTTTACCAAGCAGAAAACATTGATATACTGTATAAGATCCTTAGTGCTGAACAGAGATAGAGACACTTATGACGGATACATTCTGCATAGAGGGACACCTGAAATTTCCCAGTGTGTCCCCTATAAAGACAACCTAAGCCATCTTACAAATCCAGAGTACATAGAAAGTCATAAAGATGTGAGTCATTTTTGATAAGCTATTTTATTTATAAAAGGCTGAGACTTGTAGGATCTCATCGGAAGTTCTCCTGTAACATACAGTTTCTGTTTTCGTGTTATTGAAACAAGCTTTCACAAGACTCTCTATTTGTTTCAAAAATAAAACATTTATTCTGAGAACCTTGTCTCTGATTCTTGGTCTATCATAAAGGTTCTGGTAAGCAAAATGGCCAGAAACTGTGCCACACCTTAGATATGATGACAGCAAGTTGCAAATTTTCTGGGTATTTCATATTTCAATGACATCCATATGGGTCAATCTGAAATGCTCTGATGGAAGTTTACAGAGAAACAGTCAGGGATTCCATTTATTAATCGAGCTCTGAGCATGTGGTCAGTAAATTACCTGCCATCCTGCCAAATATAACAAATCTAATTCTGCTACTAAAAACAACACAAAAAAAGAATATATATATATATATATATATATATATATATATATATATATATATATATATATATATATATATATATATATACACGGTGGTTCCTGCTTACTTCTGTGAAGCCTCCACTCCAAATAATAGTAATGTTTTTGCTGGCTGTATCCCACTGAGATCCTTGCTCGCTTGTAGAAAGTTTGACATATTTTGTGGATCCATCAGGGAGGGCTTGCCAGTTGACATAGTCTGGAATTGATGGTTGTTCCCCGTTAATGTCAAAGGACAATTCCTGTCCAGCTGTATTGTTAAAGTGCACTTTTCTTATGTAGTGCAATAGCTGAAGAAATAGAAATACTAAAATGGTTAAACAATGGTTAAAAATGTTAACAGATACATGATTGTATTTATCTGAAATAACATCTACTTTAGATATCAGCTATGGCAACAACCAGTAGCAGCTTGTATCCAGACCAGCCCTAGATATGCTACTGATGTGAAGGCTCCTTTAAGATTGAATTTTAATGTTAATAGAGATTTTTGAAATCACAATTAAAATGTATTTCTCTAAAACAATGAATGCTATGAAAGTTATAAAAAGATCTGTTTATAAATATCACAAAAAGCTGTTCATTTTCAAATGACCATTAAGATCTCTGAAAACCTCAAAAACCACGACTAAAAGACAGATCTTTGCAAGAAAAGAAGGGCAACGTCCATTGACTTCTACATGACCTTAACAGCTTTTACATGTCATGCTTTTGTATTTGTGGATTTTCCACTTGATAATTAACCAATAAATGATGGATTAGGGAACAATTGTTTGCACAAACAAAACAAGAATCAGAGAAAAGAAAGTTCCCAGATCATTGTTAAATCAGCCTTAAATTCCTAAATCAGTGTTCTTAAATCAGTGTTGTTCTATTAAAGGCAGATGTATATATATATATATATATACACACACACACACACACACGTTTTATCTCTTGCTACTGTCATCTAGAAACAATTGCAAGGATACTATCAAACAGAGGAAATTGTATTAGGGTAATTTCATGCAGACATATCTATGATCCCTACTACATGCTGTTTGTACTGTATCTGAAGGAGAGCTCACCTTGATTGACTGAACAAAACCTCAATGGGTACACTATACCATAATATTGATGAGAGTCAGGCTTGTGCTTCTGACATCAGCCTTTCTGTCTCATATGGATCCCATTGACACAAAGACCTGTACTGTAGGAGGATATTCTACATTTATACTATACACACGTTCACTGGACTCTGGATCCGAATCCACAAGCCAACATTTTTGCAACCCACAATATCTCACCTTCCATGGTTGAAGCTGACTGATATAACCCACAATATCTCACCTTCCATGGTTGAAGCTGACTGATTTAACCCACAATAGCTCACCTTCCATGGTTGAAGCTGACTGATATTAAAAGCCGAGGAGGATGATTTGTCCAAAATCATGTCATTAATCCCATGGGCAAGTGAATAAACTGCATTGTAAATTAGGATGGCATATCTAACACTCTCCTCGCTATAGCCCTTACTTGCCAGAGTTTTAAGTTTTTCCTCCCCTGTGCAGTATGGAAGAGAAATATTTGCAGATTGATTTTGTCCTTGGTATGACCATAAACACCCAAAACTCGTTTCCCAAAATGATTTCATAAAGATATCCTCTGGATACAAGGATGGATGGATACTGCATAGGAAGTTTCCAAATCCTGGAATTCTTATGAATGGATAAATGAATCCAATGGTTCCATTTAATGTTTTCCAAAATTCTTTATACGAAAATATTGGAGAGGAGATCCAGCTAGCATGAGCAATCCAAACCTTGCCAGATGTTTTCTGCTCTGTGGCTACTAGTGTAAAAGGGATTACTTCAGGCATAGAGCAGTAAAAATATACAACATTAGCTTTGGATTTTCTGATGACCTCAAGTATTGATAGTGTTTGATCTCTGGTGTGCTGCGCAGATAGCTTCATAAAAAAGGCTATACAGATTCCAGCTGCTTCGATTTCTTTCCTTACCAGTTCACTGCTATAGAGACCAAAATCGTTATCAGAAGCCAGGAGTCCTATCCAAGTCCACCCAAAGTGGTGCATAAGGTTAATAATATAAAAGGACGATATTTGATCACTTTGGAGCGTACGTAAGAAAGAAGGAAACTGAACTTTATCGCGCAGATCTGATAATGCAGATGCATAGCTTATCTGAAATAAACATTTTGCAGTTAGGTTAGCAAAGCTGCTTTAATTATCATTTAGAAGGTATTAGGGTTCATCATGTAGGGAGAATATAAATCATATAAAAGTCACCTGCCGGCTTCTTCTGTGCAGTTCAAAGACAGAAGCATTTCATTTACGTTAGGCCCTAACCCACCCTCGCCTGATATCATATTCTGCGTTCCAAATTATAAATTGGCCTAACCTGTACTCATATATGACATATTAGGATACACAGGTTGGAAACTAAAGGGTATATGCAGAGTCTAGGGGCAAAAATAAATCTGCCACGAAAAAGTCTTTAATAAAAAGTCTGCCAAATATTCCTGCACTGATTTCTAGACCTGCCAACTTCTGCCACCTAAGAAAGTAGCTGTCCTTTGCAACCAAATCTTGTCCAACCCCCAAAACAAGCTGAAAATTCAAAGATTTTTGGGTCAATCACTATTCTAAAATAAGCAAGCCAGAAATGGAACTGGGATATGAACTGTAAATGAGCTGCTTATAGATTATGTGGCTATGTGGCATTATCCTTTTACTCTGGGGTGCAACAAAAAACCCATCTTGGGGCAAGCTTTGTGCCTACTTTTTGCACTTAGCAAAAAGTAATTTGTAAATTAACTTGTATATATATGACTTGTAAGGTGTGTATTTTGTAGGTGACCAGTTTTTCAGTGGACAGAAGATGCAGTTACTATAAATTGTTGTTTCAGACATACCTCATATGACTTGCATCAATGTGTTTAATTGGATTTTGAAATTAAAATGTGAATTTGGCGCAAAAAACCCTCCCCAAAATTCCACCAGTGACAACCTACTACTTGAAAAGTCTATTAGTACTGTACCTGGGGAAATCTGTAAAGTCCCAGAATTCTTGCCATTGCAAGGGATGAAGAAGACTGGAGATCTCCTATTATACCAGCTATTTTGGCATTTGACTCACACCTGTAATTGGGGGTCGCTTTTTGCACACCTGCTAAAATTCTCATAGATCCCTCCATAGCTTGGGATTCCTTGTAGCAAGAATCATATATCCGGAAACCAAGTGTTATATTGGGTAGAAGAGTGGGATCGTTATTAATTTCATTTATGGAATATACCATTGCAAGCAATTCTTGGTAACGCAGCATATAAAATCTGAAACAAAATATGGAGAATGGAAAAAAATGTAATGACATTCAGGTTTATTTAATTTTACTCATGGAATAGTAAGGGCTACTGTTTGAGTAATGCATACAGAGTGATCATAGGCATTTAGGCATCCCATGTCATTTTCAGCTCAGCAGGTAAAAAAATGTTTAAAACCACTTTCAATTGCCTGGACTCATAGGTGCGCTCACAGGTCTGGCAATATTCTCTTGGAAATGCTAATTGATGACTGGATAGCATACACCAGCTTGGCTGCCTTTACTCTGGTTAACTGCTAGTGCTAGTATTTAGATCATAGCATTGTTTTAAATTATATTCTATGGGGCTAAATACTTCCCTACCATAATTTACCATCTAAAAGCTATTTCTGCCACCATCAAACATGTATAATAACACCTAGTTCAGAGTACAGGTATGGGATCCCTTATCTGGAAACCCATTATCCAGAAAGCCACCTCCCATAGAGCACCTTGTTCTAGAGCTCAACCAAAATCTAATTCATCCCTATTGAAGCCAAAACAATCCTATTGGGGTTAATGATTTTTATTTGACAAAGTATGGTGATCCAAATAAAAAATCCCCAGGTACCAAGCATTCTGGATAACAGGTCATATACCTGTACTACATTGACACAAAGTTCATATTTATAAAAGGGTGAAAATAAAGTTTGTCAATTCTGTATTCACTTGCATAGGATTTATATTATTTGTATATAGAGGCATAGTTAGGAAAGTTATGAAAGGGTCACAAGAAACAACATAGGTACATAAATTACATACACATTACATTACAGACCAACAAACCTCTGGCACCATACAAAACAAATTAAATCATAATCTGGAACAATAATACAAATGAATCATGTAATGTATTACGTATATGAAAAATAAAATGTATATTAATCATAGATATTTATATACAGTATATATGAGAACGGAAATATTTCATTACTTGTCACATTTTGCCGAGTCAGGCTTTTTGGTAAAATCTACTCTATTGTTGTCAGGTCTCAGATTCACAGGGACAAGCCCTCCTATTAGAATGTCTCCATCCTTCTCATAGACCTGCAGATTATCCAAAGGCAGCTTGCACACCAAATCAGCTGTTGCTAGAGCCGTCCAATTAAGAAACAGCATCAAGCTAAAGAAACACCATTTACTGCAAAAGAATTAGGGAATAGATTAGAAGTTTCAACAACTAATATATTTACATACTGCCCACTTGCTACAGAATTCTAGTTGTATTTACAAAGTACTATATTGAATACACTGCACAAAGCATCATAATGACACAGGGCCTTAATATAACTGTCTATTTGATCCATTTCTTCAATTTGGATGGAAACACAGTAACAATTTTTCTAAAATTAAATGCATTCCCATTACACACACTTGAATATATACAGTATACTAGGCTAATATTAAAGACGAACATCTAATCTTTAAGTGAAATTGAAAAAGATTTCTGGCTCAATGTAATTAAATCTCTCTCTCTCTCTCTCTCTCTCTCTCTCTCTCTCTCTCTCTCTCTCTCTATATATATATACCCCAACCTTTTTCACCTGTGAGCAAAATTCAGATGTAAAAAGACTTGGGGAGCAACACAAGCATGAAATAAGGGCTGTGATTGGCTATTTGGTAGCCCCTATGCGGACTGGCAGCTTACAGAAGGTTCTGTTTGGCAGTGCACCTGGTTTTTATGCAACCAAAAATTGCACCTGCCACTGGGAGCAACATCCAAGGGGTTGGGGATCAACATGTTGCTCACAAGCTACTTGTTGGGGATCACTGTTCTCTGCTATATATATATATATATATATATATATATATATATATATATAGATAGATTTTCATAACAGACAGCACCTCATGTCAGATAAGCCATTTTGTGGCTGCCCCTGTGATTATTAGTGTATAATTATAATTAGTGTATAATCCAATCAAGAAAAACCAGCACCAAGGGACTTTAAATATGAAAAAAAGTTGTATTCAAAACATATGTATCACCCACGTTTCGGTCCCAATTGGGAAACGTCGGTGATACATATGTTTTGAATACAACTTTTTTTCATATTTAAAGTCCCTTGGTGCTGGTTTTTCTTGATTGGATTTTATATATATATATATATATATATATATATATATATATATATATATATATATATATATATATATATATATATATATAGCACCAGGAATTATCTCCTTTTAAGTGTGTGCAGCAGCCCTACGGACTATATATATATATATATATATATATATATATATATATATATATATATATATATACATACAGTATACACATACATACCACATCATTCTTGAAATCCACATGCTGTATCTTGGATGGATAATTCTTTCCTTCCCTTCTTCATGATTTGGATTGACATTTTATACAGCAATCAGTATTTATGAGTGAGTTGTGGTGTCATACAGATAATTCTCTAGACCATAATCATAACTATATAATTATGTCAGAAAAGTGCTTTACATTTTCTCTAATGAGTGCAGCTGAAGCAAATTGATGGGTAAGAAACAATCACCTCAATTAAATCAACTTGTAATAAGAAGTTTTCTCGACCTTTGATAAATAACTCTCTAGATGTAAAAACCACAAAAAAACGCTAAAACAAAATTTCATCAGGTAAAAGTTGTCGAGGTCCTATGGAAGTCAATGGGAGTTGCACTGATCCTATTGGACCACTTTAATCAATTCGGACTTATAAAGGTTTTCAGATTTTTTTCCTCTAGGAAGTTTTAGAACAACTCAAATTATTAGAGGTTTTAGAGGTATTCATAAGTTTTTTCAGATCGTTCAGCACTTTTTTTAGTCATGCTGGGTTTTTAATAAATTTCAAAACATTCATGCTTTTAGAGAAAGTAAGTTTAGTCGTGTTTTCAAAAACCTCTAAAACCACTTAACTAAGATTGTTGATAACTAGGCCTCCATTTGTTAAAGGGATACTGTCATGGGAAAACATGTTTTTTTCAAAACGCATCAGTTAATAGTGCTGCTCCAGCAGTAAAAATAGATGATTGTTATATTCAATTTTGAAATTTGACATGGGGCTAGACATATTGTCAATTTCCCAGCTGCCTCCAGTCATGTGACACTGGCACCCAAGCCCCACCCCATATCCCTCCCACTCAACATCATAGTTACAAGACCACACAGACATCAGCGCTAAAAAAGTAACCCCTCCACACACACAAGTTATAAAAAGCTATTGATGGTCAGGGCCCCCTTATAAGTTAAAAAAAACATTGGTGACAGGGCCCCCCTTACAAGTTAAAAAAAATTGGGTCCCCAAATTTTTTTTTTTAAATTCAACATTGGTGGCAGGGGCCTATAGAGTATTAAAATAATACATTGGTGGCCAGGGGATTTAAAAAAAACAAACAAAAATTGGTGTTCAGTAGAATTGAACTCAAGGCTTCAGGACTTCAACTTCACCTCTGTAAGGAACTGACCTGTGCCTGGTGGTGTGGGGGGACGCCTGCCGTCCCCTCGACAGGGACGCCCGTCACGCCGCGCTGCTCCTGTGCCGGCTCCCTAGTGCGCGCGAGCATGCGCACTATGATTTAAAGGCGCAGGCGCGCTGACGTAATGACGTCAGCGCGAGAGGCGCCAAATTCAAAAAGTATTTAAAGGGCATTCCTATAGTTTATGATTGCCCGTGATAGGATTTGTTCCTGGTGCTTTTGAGCTTGTGCTATATTCTGTATTCTGTTTTTGACCCCTGCCTGGCTATTTGACTACTCTGATTTCTGTATTCTGACCCTTGCCTGATTACTGACTACCGCTTCTGATTAACCCTCTGATTGACTTCCTGGTTTGACCCTTGCCTGCCTGATAACGTTTATTCTCTGCCTGCCTCGACCCGGCCTGTTCTGACTACTCCTTTGCCTAACGCCTTGTACTGCGATCTTCTGTCCAAAGACTTTGTTTGACTACAGTCGTGCCCCTTTGCTTGCCAGAACTCCTCGCCTTGCTCCTCTTGAAAAGTCCAGGTGGCATCTGAGTACGCTGAGGGCTCCTCCCGAAGCCAAAGGCGGTCACACTACTGGTGAAGCCGAGCAGAGACCAGGGAGCTTGGCATTAGTTCTGGTTTAGGGTGCCGACCGTGACAACCTCCTTTCGTGACTGCGGGTCTTTTTGCCACTTCTTTCGCGACTTCGGGTCTTTTCATGGCTTCGGCTGTTTCTGTGGCTTCGGGTCCTTTGGCTGTTCGGCTTTTCGGCACTTCCGCATTCGGGACTTGAGAAATGGCCGCACGGATCGGGCGCTCGTAGGGGGATCCTGGCTCTTTCAAAACTGCAGCACTGCCGGGCCCCCCTTCATGCCTGGGCCCGGGCCACTTATCCCCCCTGTCACCCCCTGATGGTGGCCCTGCAGACATGCAAGCCTCACTAGTGGTCAAAACACAATAAACAACATGTACAAACGCTCTTTTAAAGATGTAGTTCACCTGAAAGTTGGACTTCATATTCTGCATTTTTAAAACTTGCATTACTTTGGCGGATTTTCTATAAGGCATGGGAAGGCTTAGCCTCCCCAAACCTGTCTGACACCAAGTGAAAAGTAAAGTTTAAAAAAAAACAACATATAAAACCCTTTTCCTTGACCTTTGCGGACTGTGTGGTTAGAAGGGGGGGGGGGGCTGGTGTATGTTCTGCCCCATGTCACTGCAAGCAGGCATATTCCTTCATTCAGGCAAGCTTGCATGCTGATTGGTTTGCATTGAGAGTGTAAGTCCCGGTACAATTTATGAGCAATTAGATTAGCTTGAAGGTTAGCTTTGAAACTCCCTCCAACCAATCCAATTCCTGCACTGGGACTAAGACTTTGAGAGCAAAACCAACAGCATGGAGAGATGTCACAGGGATATGAAATTTCTGTTTGATTTATTACATTTCTGCTACTGACACAGAGGTAATCAGCCCTCCACCCCACTCCACTGTTAGGGTAGGACTACACGGACGTTTTCAGTGCGATGCGACAAAACGCTGCCAACAAGTTGCATTAGACGGAAATAAGGTAAGTGAATGCATTGCCGGATGAAGTCGCAGCGTTGATCCGACACGATTGTCGGATGTAGACGCTGTATCCGTCATTTCTATCTCTTACCTTATTTCCGTCACATGCAATTTGTCTCCGGCGTTTTGTCGCAGCTCGTCGGATCATGCCGAAAACGTCCATGTAGTCCTACCCTTAGTGCTATAAAAAATGCCCGTTTTTAAGGAGGCAAACACTTTGATAATCTTGTTTATAAAACCACAGTTTCTTCTGCTTTTTCTCCCTAAACACAACCTTTATTTAGACAAATCTTGCAGCACCTATGCGGCTTTCTAACTTCTACCATACCAGCATTAGCCCTTCTCATGCCATAGCAAAAACCCTGCTATTTTTTAACAAAAACCCTCCCCGTGTGGATTAAACATTGGTTTGAATACATATAGAAGCTATAAATACAAGATAGCTGCTAAAAGGGTAGAGTGATACAGTAGGTAAGTACAGCAGATTAACATGCATGGGCAAGATAAGGGTTAATGCTAAATGCAGTATTCATTCATTCTGATCTGTGGGTGTGTTATACATGAAATTGATTAATACATGTACTGAGGGTCTTCTACAATAAACCACACTGCAATTAACCTATAATTTTACTGAGGTTGTCAGTTCATACACATGGCATTAGCATTGCATTTATCCTTCATTGCTTTCTGGTGGAATGATAAAAAAACTTTGCACAGCATTTATATGCCTGTTATAAAATTATCCACCGTGTATCACTGGATGTTTTGGATCAGCTGGTTGGGAAGGCAGTCAGGCAAGTTTCATTTATAGAAAAGGTTAAAATGACAGATGTGCCTTTTTTCAACTTTAAGGGCTCTTACTCACCAGCGTTTTTACCTGCGCTCCCCTGTGTTCCGTTTTTTGGCATTCAGCCACAGGGGAACGCCGAAAAACGGAACGCAGGGGAGCGCAGGTAAAAACGCTGGTGAGTAAGAGCCCTAATTATTGTGCTTCTATATCAGTGCACAAATGTACTATTGTGTAGGCACTGCCTCTCAAAGTATGTAATGTACTTGGGGTGTCAGTACTCACAGCCTTTCATTTAATATAACGTGCATGGTACATGGCCATTTCTCCCATTAGAAAAATTTTCATTTTTTTTACTGTAAAATCCAAATTTTTAGTGGAAAAAAAATTGTTCGAGATGTATACTACCCCGAGTCTGCAAAAAATCCAAAGATATTGTCTAACTGAGTTTCCTCCAATTAATCCAAACATTTTGGACTTTTCCAAAAATGTCAGGAAAAAATTCGGACTTTTCAGGCATCAGATCCAAAAAAATTTCGGATTTTTGCTGTTTTCGTGCGACAATCCGCATGTTTTTTTATTGATAAATAAGGGTAAATCACGGCTTCTAGTTTAGTCAGACTTTTTTTTATTTAAAAAATCGGAAAAAAATGTATTTTGATAAATAACCCCCTTACTGTCTGCCCTACAGTGACTGCTGCAACATGAATAATTGTTGTGGCCTTATGTGCGCGGTTGGACAACAAAACACCACAAAATATTTTCTGATTGCCCAGAATTAGAATCACAATATAGCTATTCCAGCACAGGTACTAGTAAATCAGAAGGTATTTATTGGATTAAGCACTTCCCTGCGCTTTGGCACAGTTTCCACTGAAGTGAGTGGGAACTGTGAGTGGTTATTGGGTTGATAATTATTGTACAAATCTCCTTGTAAGTTAGCGATTCAGGCATCAAATTAGAAGTGGTACGACTCCAATTGTCGCATAAATGAGTTACATTTGTGGATGGGAGTTAGTTCAAAAAAATGGAATCCATTTGACTTTTAATAAATACCCCTTAGTAAGTTACAGAATGGCTGGTTCAAAGCAACTTTTGGATTGGCCTTCATTATTTATTTTTATTATTTCGTTTTTTTCAATTATTTGCCTTATTCTGACTCTTTCCAGCTGTCAAATGTGGGTCACTAACCCCATCTAAAAACAAATGCTCTATAAGGCTACAAATGTATTGTTATTGCTACTTTTTATTACTCATCTTTCTATTCAGGCCACTCCTATTTATATTTCAGTCTCTTATTCAAATCAATGCATGGTTGCTAGGATAATTTGGACCCTAGCAACCAGATTGCTAAAAATGCAAACTGGAGAGCTGCCGATTGAAAAGCTAAATAAATCAAATCACAAATAATAAAAAATGAAAACCAATTTCAGAATATATTTACTTATATTTTAAGCAAAACATATAAAGCCAAACAACATAACACAAGTCACAAGGCAGTGTTGCAAAAGTCAGATTATAATTTTCAAACATTAGATAGGTAACATAACATAACATACAAAACTCTATACCCTATCCACATCTTACATATATTACAGTGTGGGGTTCAGGAAATAGGATCCTAGTACAACCTCTATGAACTTTTAATTCCCTAGGAAGGTACATAATGCATTGAAGGGGTGGAATTAGTGGGAAAGTGGAATAATCAATTGTCATGTATAACGGACATATACTCCATTCTATGAAGCTCTTCCAATTTACCATGTACAGGTATGGGACCTGTTATCCAGAATGCTCAGGGCCTGGGGTTTTCCGGATAACAGATCTTTCTGTAATTTGTATCTTTATACCTTAAGTCTACTAGAAAATCATGTAAACATTATATAAACCCAATAGGCTGGTTTTGCTTCCAATAAGGATTAATTATATCTAAGTTGGGACCAAGTACAAGCTACTGTTTTATTCCTACAGAGAAAAAAGATTTTTAGAATTTTAAAATTTTTGATTATTTTGATAAAATTGAGTCTATGAGAGACAGCCTTTGCGTAATTCAGAGCTTTCTGGATAACGGGTTCCCCTGTTAAGGGGAAATTGTGGGTGTTACCCTTTGTTTCATTTTCATACTAAAAAGCCTCCTATTGGATAAGGATAGGGTTAGTTAAAGTAAACAGAGAGTTTACATCATATTGAGTGGCATATTAAATAAACTTACCAAACTGGAATATATATTAAAGTAAATATTGCCCTCTTACAACTTTTCCCTTGAGCCCCTATTTTATGATATTCCCTGTGCTGCCTCATAGATCACCTGGTCAGAAACACTGCAACTCTAACTGCAACAGGAAGAAGTATGGGAGCAAAGGACAGAACTCTGTCTGTTAATTGGCTCGTGACCTAACATGTATGATTTGTTTGTGTGCACCGTGAATCCAGGATCCCAGGGGGCGGCCCTTATATTTTTTGAACGGCAATTTTCTATTTAGGATTACCCAATGGCACATACGAATAAAAACGTATATAATTATTAAAATGGTTTATTTGCATGAAGCAGGGTTTTTACATATGAGCTGTTTTATGCAATCTATTTTTTATTGAGACCTACATTGTTTGGGGCGTATAGAAGATAGGCACTGTCCCGTTGGGAATTTCAGGTTACCAATGATAGACTGCAGGAGGCTAGTTTGTGATATAAGAGGGTACTGTTTATCTGCTCTCCTCCACCATCACCATAAAATGGTCTTGTCCCCATCTTGAATACAACTCTGGCGAATGCAGGCAAAATGATATTCAAGGAGGTAGCCACAGGTGTCAATGATCTAAAACGTTATCTTATTGTTTGCACTTTGTGCACAGCCTTTCATATTGTAAACGACCCTTTTTGTTTTAAACTATATGGTCTTATATCCCTATAACAACAGTTAAATATATGTTCTTCGAATGCAACATTTTGATCATGATACATTGATGTTATGAATGTTAATAAATGGTAAAAAAACAAAGTAATATTGTAGATGAGGGGAATCTGACTTACTGCTAGTTGATCTAGTGAAAAACCCATATCAATCCATCTTCTATTTTGCTCAGAGGGGAAAGAAAAATCTAAAAGGACTGATATAAACTCTTCAGTGAGAGAATTCCACAACTCCTACATATCTTATGTAATAAAACACTTTTGTCCTCTGGAATGAGTAAAGCATCAATGAGTTTTTGTGTTCTCATAATATATTTATACATATTCCCCCTTAATTGAATCTTTTTCAGTATAAACAATTACAACTTCTTCATAACTGAGACCTTCTTAGTCACTTTTTTCTGGGCTTTCTCTGTCCCTTATGAGTATAACCTCTTATCCCATAAATACATATACATATTTTAACACAGGATAATATCTCTATTTCCATCCCTGCTGCTGACCTGTTATGAGCCTAAATTTTTAAGCCCCTAATTGGAGGATGACAGCTGAAGCAGTCTTATTACATCTTTCCAAAGCAGATGATTCTGTTGCAGAGTATGCATCTGAGTTCTAAAGGTGGGTAATGGACACCAGTTGAAACTATTCAGTTCACTGTTGGTAGACTAACTATGTGATGTACTCATGCTGGTTGAGATGGTGGCCACATAGATTTCAAGAAATTGAGCATTCAAATAGATCACAGAATTCAGGAGAAGATAGATGAAAAACAAGTTCAACCCTACTTTGCTTTGCACCCAAGTCTCACCTCCTGCTAAACAAATGCAAGTCGATTTGGTCCAAGAAGCCTTGTATTTTCAGGGAAGGAGACACATAAGAAGATTGGGCTTATAGGGTCAACCTATGAATGGGCTCTCCCGGTGAATCTGGAAGTGACTTCTATGGACATAATGTCACACACATGCACAGAAACTCTCCTGAAGCCAAAGATTTTGTGCTTTGCATGCGCACATCGGATTTTCACTCACAAGTTGTCTGAAATTGTAAAAATAAATTATCAAATTGGGGGAATGCTTAAGAGTGGCGGGAGGCTGGGGCACGAAGCCCAAAATCTGATCTCCCCAAAAATAGGCAGCTCTGCATTCATACCTGCAAGTGCAATGAGCAAGCTAAAATTTTGAGCTCAACACTATGTTTTTCCCACAATACAGGAATTTCAGTGTCCGTAGTAGTTTCAGAGGGCTGATGCACTTTACGCAAAAGTCTGTCTGATATCATTTCTGATGTTTTACAAGCAAGTAGGGATGCACTGAATCCACTATTTTGGATTCAGCCGAACCCCGAATCCTTTGAGAAAGATTCTGCCGAATAGCGAACCAAATCCAAATTTGCATATGCAAATTAGGGGTGCATATACTGTATTTGGTGCATCCCTATAAGCAAGTGACGTCTACACTCGATTCTTTAGGTGCATTTGTTCAGCACCTATTGAGGCTGGGCACAAAGGGAACCGTGGAGCTAGCGCCAGGTCAGTAGGTGGGGGTAACTCCAAGATTCCCCTGCATCATTAGGCACAACAGCCCTTGATTTTGACCTGGAGTTTGAAAGGACTGAGCAGCGGTGAGCGCAACTAGAAGGGCAAGGAGCGCATTTTGGAGCAGTGGGTATTGTAATTAGTATATTGCAGATATTAATAATTAACGGATATTTTTATTCGAAGTGTAGGAGTGTCAAGTTTGCTTTACCCCGTTTTACCTTTCAAATATAGTTTGAAACTTCCATCTTTTCTTGTAGTTGGGCAATGTTATGGTTTTACCGGTGGTGGGGATTAAAACATTCTAGATTATCTGACCTGATTATGCTATACATGCTTAAAAGTTAGGGACTGATCCGGTGGGAATTTCAGGTTACAAATGATAGAAAGCAGGAGGCTAGTTTGTAATATAAGAGGGGACTGTTTAAACAGCAGCACTTGATTCTGACCAGGAGGGTGAAAGCTTTTGCATTATTTACAGTGAAATAAATAAACTATGCTAAATTAATAAACTATCAATAAGAAAAAACCTAAACTTCAACTGCATTGCAAATCAGTCTCAAATTGGCAGGCACGGAGCTGAGATAACATGTGTATGCCTTATGTCATCATATTTATTAATACATTGCATTCTAATCTACATCCCTTAAGGTACAATCAAATATTATTGTTTGTGTTGTGTTTAGGCGGCATTCAGGGCCATAATTAAAATGTTGTTCCCTCAAGAACTGACTAACGAAACAAATCTAAAATCAGTAATTAGTGTTAAGGAAAAAGGTTTTTTAATTGCTTTAATGCCCTAAGGTCCAACTGATGAAAGTGTTTTCTCCGTAAGGAATACCTATAATGCATAGTTCCTGTACTAGTTTACTGAATTCTCCATGGAGTGCCTTAAATTCTATATTATTTAGCAATAAATTTAATTATACGGTACAAATGCTATTTTCGTTATTCCCAATATAAGGTTCACTTCTTTGTGTTTTCTTACTGATCTTGCAGTTAGTATTATTCATACCTGCATTCATAAATTTGTTAATGACAAAAACTCAACAATCAGATTAAGGATTGCAAATTAGTGCACACATTACCAGGCAAATTATTTATTTATATTTTGCTTTGTTGGGAATCGGGCATGGTTAGTTTTTTAATTGATTTCATTTGACTTTTGCTTTATTCATATTTGGTGGAATGTGGTACAGGTGTTGGATCCATTCCCAGAAACCTGTTTTACAGAAAGTTCTGAATTACAGAAAGGCCATCTCCCATAGACTCCATTTTATCCAAATAATCCACAATTTTAAAAATGAATAACCTTTTTCCCTGGAATAATAAAACAGTACCTTGTACTTGATCTAAACTAAGATAAAATGTCTCCTTATTGGAAGCAAAACCAGCCTGTTGGGTTTAGTTAATGTTTACATTAATTTCTAGTAGACTTAGGCTATGAAGATCCAAATTACAGAAAAATGTGTTATCCGGAAAACCCCAGGTCCTGAGAATTCTGCATAACAGGTCCCATAACTGTAATAAAGATTGCCATTTGATGTTTATGGTGTATTGGTGCTGAGTTGAGCTTCAAAGTTTATTTATTTTTGTTACTAATGTAAATAGGGCCCAGAATATGCAATTATGCTATGTAGGAGAAAATAATAAGAATTCTTGGCTACCAGAAAGTCTTTTCGGTTACATTTTACTGCATATTAATATTGTTGAGCAAACTATGGAAAACCTACACTCTTGTATCACATATTCTCAGCTGTGAGTAATGCTTGCACATGAGCCAATAAGTTGGCACCGCTAGTGGTGATTTATCAACATTTAGGGGTTGTTTATCAAAGGCTGAATTTTTGAGCTTTGTGAGGTTTTTAAACCATGAATAAGCTCATAACTCAAATCAGTGAATTTTAAGTGAACAATGGAATTGATCGAGTTTTCTGCAGAGAAAAGGGAAATTATTTAAAAAAAATTGAGTTATTTGTGTTTAATGGAGTCTATGGGAAATAGCTTTCCAATAATTCCGAGTTTTCTGGATAACGGGTTTCAGGATAACGGATCTCAGACCTGTCGCCATATCCTCATATGCTGCATTAGAAGTTACAATAGAATATCATTTAGGGGGTTATTTATCAATATTATAGGAAAACTTGTGTATATGTATATCAGCACTCACAGGTCTTAGAAAAATAATAAAATAATTTATTAAAGCTATGGACTTTGGAATTTTGTTTTGGTTACGTGCACTTTGTGAGCACACCCCTAAATACCTCACCCATTTTACCGAAACATACCACAGACATGCAAGTAGGAAATTGGATAATTCGCATATTACCCAGGATGTTACAGCATAATACTACGTAAAATGGACAATCTGCATATTCACCCCAGACATATCAGTATAATTACTATAATTACTACTGAAACGAATCACTTTAGAAATGGTCAATAAGCACTCGATTAGCTCCAGACATTCAATTAGGATGAATGCAGAAATGGATAGACTGAAAGCATTCCCTCACCTACCCTTCCACAGGCATTTTCCCCAGTCCTCTCAATGTCATAACTTTACGGGGATAGGCCCTCCCTCTCCTAATTACAGAACCCACCCCTTAATTAATAAATACTTACCCTCCGACCCCTGTTCGGTGTCTTTTTTTGGGTTCTCTATTTTTCTCTCCTAGCTCCGGTCAGGAGCTCGTTGTTCTTGGGGCTGCTGTCAGCGTCCCAGAGACAGAGTTTTTTTGGTCCATGACAGACCTTTTTCTCCTACAGTGGGTCCTCATATACGGAAACGATAGGCCCAGCTGTGGTCTCCCTGCTCTCCCTCGGCAAACCGGCCAGCGCTAGTGTCCAGCGGCGTGGGTTCCTTCCGCCAAATTAAAAAATATTTTCGGGGAGCAGGGGGGGTGGCGGCAGGTAGGACCTTCAGTTACTTCCGGGTAAGAGTCGGATTCCCTCTCTAGGGGGAGGGGCTTCCCAGCCCTTCTTAAGGAAGCAGCACCTAAGTTCTTGCATGCTCACTGTTGCAGATCCTGCTTGTAGATTGCTGTCCTCCCAAGAGCTCGGTATGTAGAGGAAAAGTACCTAGGGGATGAAGGGACCTGCTCAGGCCTATATAGTGATTTGCCTGTGGCCTCAATTTTGTCTTTTTGTTTTTCTGTGGTCAGGTTTTTTCCCCAGTATCTGGTATGTTCTAACTGCCATCCCCAGAGAGTCTACACCCCTGGTTAAGGTTATAAAAAAACCAAAAAAAAAAAACAACTGTTCTAATAAGGGAAGGGGTCATTGCCTAAGACCACAAGTCCAGTAAGGGATGCTATCTAGCAGTTCCCAGGAGATTTTTTAACTATTTCCTGGCAGTGCAATGAAGCCATCCAGATCGAGAGAAAGATCCCAAGAACAGTTCATTCCCAGAGAGGATAATGTTCAAACACAGGTCCAATGCCTAGGATGCTCTGAAGCACCTCTTCCGGACAAAAAATTATGCCAATCATGCCTGAATGCGGAGGCAGGGCAGTCTTCTGGCTCCAATTCTGATATCCTGGCCTGGATTAAAGAGAAAGTGTCCAAGGAAGTGCAAGCAGCATCAAAAGAGATAGGAGGACCTTCAAGAGTCTCCATAGTTCCAGAAGAGGAAGGAGAGATATGTACAGGCTCGGTTCTTGAATCAGATTATACTGAGGAAGATGATAACCTACAGTCATCCTTTGATTTTGCCTTAGTTCAACCTGTGATCAAAGCTGTAAGGGTCTCACTAGACCTACAGCAGGAGGTACAGGCATCCTCATCTTCTTTTCTTCCCAAGACCAAAGGTTCAGCTCAAGCTTTTCCTTTACACCAGGAAGTCTTGGACCTGGTTAAATCCAAATGGGAGTCGGTATCAAAACGTAGCTCAACTCAAGCACGTTTTAACAAACTTTACCCATTTAAGGAAGATGATATGAAGGATATAGCAACTCTTCCTAACGTCGCTCCTGTCCTTAATCTGTCAAAAAATACAGTTCTACCCATTGAAGACCAGGCAACGTTAAAGGATTCTATGGACAGACTTTTGGAAAGCAATTTAAAGAGGGCTTTTTTGGTGGCAGGGGAATCCCTGAAACCAGCCATGGCAGGACTGTCGCTAGTCAAGGCCCTGGAAGTGTGGTTGTCCAATATTGAATCAGCACTGAGGGAAGGTCGCAATGGAGTCGAGATTATAGATGGATTGAAGTAGATCAAGCTGGCATCATCTTTTCTGATGAATGATACGCCTCGCCTCCAGATCCTTGTCCCTCTCTGTTTCGGCAAGGAGAACATTGTGGTTTAGGTCATGGGAAGCGGATGCAGCCTCTAAATTCGCTCTATGCTCCTTACCATTTCAAGGCCAGTCATTATTTGGTAAAAAAATTTGAGGATCTGATTTCAAAAGCATCAGGTGGCAAAAGTCAACTGTTACCACAGAAAAGAGAGAGGAGATTTCCTAATAAACGGCCAGAGGTAGAGGCGCTTTTAGAGCAAGGTCTCCATCATATGAACAGCACTCATTTCGTTCCAAGGGAGATACTTGGACGGTTGGAACAAGATCAGCCAACTGGTGGAGGGGGACAATCAGGATTTAGGTCGTCCAGAGGAAGATCTTCTGGCAATCCTAGGAAACAGTTCTGAAGGTGGTGCTCCCCAGGGGCAAACAGTAGGCGCAAGATTGATGCTGTTTCGAAACGCCATCAAATGGATCCTGCGTATCATTCAAGAAGGCTACAGATTGGAATTCAAGCATCTTCCTGTTCCCCTTTGTCGACAGTATCCTCTTCTGTCCTGCCCAATAAAAAGAAAATAGCCTTTCAGTCATGTCTCTCAACAATGAAAGACCAAAGGGTCATTTCATGGGTCCCGAGAGAAGAAAGAGGACTAGGGAATTATTCAGTCTTCTTCATAGTCCAGAAACACTCGGGAGCATGGCGTCCGATCCTAGATCTAACATTGGTCAATCGAGCTGAGAGTTCAACGCTTCAGGATGGAATCCATTGATTCAGTCAGGGCAGCCATCGCTCCAGGAGATTGGATGTGCTCCCTGGACATCAGAGACGCTTATCATCATATACCGGTTTACAGAGAGGACCAGTGGTTCCTGAGAACCTCTAAAAGAGCACTTTCAATTCCGGTGTCTTCCTTTTGGACTGTCCACAGCTCCAAGAGTATTCTCAAAAGTCATGTTGACTCTTATAGCTCAACTGCGATGGCAGGGAATTCGAGTGTTTCACTATCTGGACAACCTCATCATTTTAGCTTCTTCTCAGGTGCAGCTGATCAATCACAGAGATTGAGTAATGGATGCCCTGAAGTCCCATGGCTGGAGCCTGAACTTAATAAAGAGCCAGCTGGTGCCATCTCAAATTCTACAATTCTTAGGCGCAGTCTTAGATTCCAGGAAGGGGATCATTTCTCTGTCCAGGGAAAGACAAGAAGCCTTGATTGGAGAAGTCAGGTCCATTCTCGGGTGTCCCAGCATCACGGCAGCAACATGCTTAAAGATCATGGGTCTTCTACCATCGGTCTGGTGCCTTGGGCTTATTGGAGAATGAGCCAATTACAATATGTGTTCATTCAGCAGTGGGACGGTTGGAGCAAGAATCAGCAGATAGAGATCTTCCCTTCACTAAACCCACAGCTACACTGGTGGTTGGTTCCTCAACACCTGTCTCAAGGTCACGAGCTGTTCCCAAGACCCTGGCTGATCATGATCACAGACACTTCAGGAGAAGGTTGGGGGGCTCAGCTTCGTTCCCAGGTAGCTCAAGGAAAATGGCCAGCTCTTTGGTCAAGAGAGCCATCAAACGTCTTTGAGTTAAGAGCCATTCTTCAGGCGTGTCTATATTTTCAGGACCAACTCAAGGGCACAAGACTAAGGATAAGATGTGACAATACTATAGCAGTGGCTTATATACGAAGACAAGGGGGTACAAGTACTCTTCTACTGGAAGAGGTAGAAAAAATCTTTCATTGGGCAGAATCAACTCTACTAGATTTTACGGCGGTGTATCTTCCAGGGAAGTTAAACAAGGCTGCAGATTTCCTCAGAAGATTTGCAGTGGGGAGACACAATTGGTGTCTAAATCAGAATATCAGAGAGATCTCATGGCCTCACCCTGCAACTCCAAATGTTCCCTCTTCTTCTCGAGGGAACCGGATCCAAGAGCCTTAGCAGTGGATGCTCTGACTCAGAAATGGACTCATCATTTATGTTATGTCTTTCCTCCTATTCCTCTGATTCAGACAGTAATTCAGAAGATCAAGCAAGACCAAGCAGAGGTGATATGCATTGCCCCAGCTTGGCCGTGGAGACCATGGTTCACGGATCTTCTTCAACTCTCAAGAGATCCACCATGGAGACTTCCAGTCTCAGAAGATCTTCTAACTCAGGGTCCGTTTGTCCATCCAGATTCAGGTCCTCTGACACTTACTGCGTGGAGATTGAGCGGCAGAATTTAGAGTCTCAAGGTCTTTCACAGAGTGTAGTCCAAACCTCGTTAGGATCAAGAAAAATTTCCACAAATTCAAGATATTCAAGAATCTGGGACATATTCTCCAAGGGTCGAGATACTTCTGCAGACTTGCCAGTCTTAATAACTGAAGTGGAGTTTTTACAGGCCAGAATTGAGAAGAATCTTTCTATTAGCACACTGAGAACTCTTCTTTCAAACCCAAGGTGTTTTTGCCTTTTCGTCTCAGAGATGAACTGGTCTTGCCATCATTTTTGGAAGAGTCAGTCTCTCCAGATTTTCATACGCTGGATGTGGCAGAAAATATTACTGCAGGAGAGCTGATTCCATCAGGAAATCGGATAGACTTCATTATTCCCTCAGGATCAAGAAAGGGTAATGCAGCTTCTTCTCTAGCCATTTCCCATTGTATCAGATGGGTTATCAAGAAGGCATATTCATCTGCGGATCTCCCAGAACCGGTAGGGGTTAAGGCGCACTAGGGGTCACACAACATCTTGGGCGGCTGAAGCGGGGGTTCCTCTGCAAGTGATTTGCCGGGCAGCGTCTTGGTCTACACCTTGCACCTTCATTTCTCATTATAAACTGGACGTCATGGCCTCTGAATACTCAGTTTTTGTCTCTAAAATTCTTATTCAGCTTCTTAAATTATTTTTGCATTATCTCGTTTGATGGATTATTTCTTCCCACCCAGGGACTGGTAACTGGTAACTTGCTACGTCCCGTAAAGTTATGAAATGGAGAGGACTGGGGAAAAGGGAAAATTGTATCATACTTACCGTAATTTTCCTTTCCTTGTCCTCTCCATGTCATGGTTTTCCCTACCCTGGTAATCTTGGATGTTTTACGAACTTGATGCCGAACAGGGGTGAGAGGGTAAGTATTTATAAATTAAGGGGTGGGTTCTGTAATTAGGAGAGGGAGGGCCTATCCATGTAAAGTTATGACATGGAGAGGACCAGGAAAGGAAAATTACGGTAAGTATGATATAATTTTCCCTTATACCAACACCAAAGTTATTCATTCCTACTGCTTTAATACTGCTTGGCTGTCTCTCTCTCTGCCTGGCTACTATAAAAAAAAATCAAAGATAGTTGTGTGTTCCACAATGTGTTCCACAATGGAATGCATGGCCATACTGCTACAAGCAGCATGCTGAGATGAATCAAGGACAAGCTTGGCAACATGGGATATATAAAGAGATCTGGGACAGAGAGCAGTGAGCTGCGAGGTATGCAAAATTCCAGAGGTGGGAACCACTAGCAACACTGGCTGACACAACTATAATCCCTGCAATCTATTTGTTAGATCTATAAAATCAGAACCACCCCAACTGTAGAATTATTGGTTATATCCTCATTGTTGTCCTCCTATTATCAGTGTTTTGAGATACAGAAAAGGCTCACTTACAAAAAAGAAGCTAAATTGCTCTAGCATAGTAATCAACTCCACCAATAAACCCCAACCAGACTCTTCAGTATAATTCAGGTATTGGATCCATTATCTGGAAACCATTTATCCATAAATCTCTGAGTTATGGAATGGCCATCTCCCATAGACGCCTTTATAATCAAATAATTTAAATGTTTTAACATGATTTCCTTTTTCTCTGTCATAATAAAATAGTACCTTGTACTTGATCCCAACTAGGTTATAAATAATCCTAAGTGGTGGCAAAACATTTCTATTGGGTTAAAAAAAAAATTTCAGACAGGGCTTACACATTTCATGTTTGGCCTTCATGATAAGTTAATATTGGACATATGAATGGGAGGAGATACTATACTGTCAAAGGCCAGAAATCTGCTCTCTATCTGAAACATGATATTCCTCATGTGCCTACGTAAAGTTGAACATACAGAATTAATTCTCTACCATAATATAAAATCTACATCGGAAAGTGAATTTTTAAGTCCTCATTTTTAATCTCTGCTGGCATCTAATGCTGAACATTGAACATTGCAAGTCATCCATTTATAATCATTATCAGCTCACAGATTAATGATTATTATTAACATGTATTTATATAGCGCCAACATATTGCGCAGCACTGTGCCACTTAGGGGAAGATTTAGAGGGGTGTTTCACCTTTGAGTTACATGTTTTGCATGTTATAGAACTGCCAATTCCAAGCAACTTTTGAATTGGTCTTTATTATTACTTTTTTATAGTGTTTTAATTATTTGCCTTTTGTCTTCAAATAGAAATCACTAACCCCAACTAAAAACATTTTCTAAAGCTACACATGTATTGTTGTTGTTGCTTTTTATTCCTCATCTTTCTATTCAGGCTCTCTCCTATTTATATTCCAGTCTCTTATTCTAATCAATGCATGGTTGCTAGGGCAATTTGGGCCCTAAATTATCCAAAAGAAAGGAAATAACAGAAGAGTTATTAATGTCACGCCATCCGTGTAAAGTAAATTGGATAAGGAAAGAATTATTCACTTTAATTCATGAGTTAAAAATTATTAAACTCTACAAAAATTAATTGTAATATATCATATGAAAGTTAATTTGTGTCAAATCTGTGTATCAATCAATGTAAATAAAAGGCTTTTGATAAAGCCCTCATGGTCAAAAAGCTGGTCAGGCGCAGAGCTCTTTCGAAAAAAACTTTAATTTCACTCGTGCAATTGGTGATGTGGGGGAATGGGATAAAGAGAATCTGGGTGGGTTTAAACAATGTTGAGCTCAAAAATCAAAAAACGCACCAATCTGGATGATGCGTGTTAGCAGGAATATAATTTAAAATAGCCAATAACTTGGGCTCCTGAATGGGCTAGAGGTACTATAGGAAAAATTATAGGGATTAGGCCACAATATATTTAGGCGCCTCTGAGAGGACACAGTGGTAGGGAAAGGTTCCTTGGCATATCGAATTAGGCCCTTTGTATGGAATTGAGGGCCTGGTGTGGTGTTATTAAACAGTAATTACTAATTAAACTGTTTCTCACATTTGGTTTTGATCAAACTCACGCCCTGCCAATGTTTCCCCATACATCCTCATACTGAAGGGGTGTTATTTAAGAGGGTTAATCAGTTTGTACGATCTTGTTGGGATTTATACAACAATCACTGCTACTTAGCATTAGCAAATGAATACCAGATCAACACTTCGAAAGTTTTTAACAGTCATTAAATATTAGGTTTTAATTTGTTACAGCACATGATTTTTGCTGAATGAGAACTGAGAACTATTTAGGAGACAGTTGAGATTAATTAACACATGGCACTTTATTCACTGGATACACTTTATATCTAACGAATCAAGCAATGAATTGATTGATACACAGATTTATATGTTATATACCAATTAATTTTTGTAGAGCTGAATAATTTTTCACGTATGAATAAAAGTGATTACATTTTCCTTTTTTCCTTATCACACATACCGGTAATTTACTTTAGACTGATGGTGCGACATTAATAACTCTTCTGGTAGTTCCTTTCGTTTGGATAATTTAATGTTGTTGATAATGGAGTTGTTGGCACATACAATTCTTTAGACTTACATTTGGCAATGATGACCTTTTAGGAGGTGCGTAAAATTGAAAAAAATACATATTATTCGGACCCTAGCTACCAGATTGCAAACTATAAAGCTACACTGAAAAACCCCAAAAGCCAAAAACTATTGCTCTGTGAGGCTAAAAATTTTTTATTGTTACATTTTATCATTCTATTCAGGCCCTCTCCTATTCATACTTTTCACTTACACCACTGCTTGGTTGCTATGGAAATTTGGGCCCTAGCAACCAGATAGCTGTCGATTTTCCAGACTGGAGAGCTACTGAAAATAATTCAAAAACCATACATACAAAATGAAGACCAATTGCAAGTTGTTGTAGACTATCACTCTATACCTCAAAGTTGATTTAAAGGTGAACAGCCCCATTAAAGGAGAATGGAAGCTGACAAGGCAGCTTGCCACAATAGTGCAAGTTGGAATGCAATATTTATTCTGTAGAATGCTTTACCATACTTGTGTAAACAGCTCTAGAAGCTGTATCTGTGTGTTTAGAATAGCAGCTGCCATATTAGCTTGGTGTGACATCACTTCCTGCCTGAGGGAGGAGAGGCAGGAGGAGAAGAGAGAGGTGCAAACTGAGCATGCTCAATCCTGTGCCCTGGTGGTTTAAGCTGAAAGAAGGAAATGCAATACAGAAGCTCATTTGTACACAATAGAAGGAAAGAAATGCTGTGTTTCTTTTGACAGAGCAGCATTACCAGAGGGTTTACTGGGGTATTTATATAGACCTTTCTTATAAATTTCATTTTAAATCTTCCTTCACCTCTGAAGGGGTGGTTCATCTTTAAGTTAACTTCTAGTATGTTATAGAATGACCAATTCTAAGCAACTTTTCAATTGGTCTTCATTATTTATTTTTGCGTATTTGCCCTTTTCTTCAAACTCCTTACAACTTTCAAATGGGGGTCACTGACCCCTTCTAAAAAACGATTTCTCTCTCACACTACAAATGTATTATTATTGTTGCTATTTATTACTCATCTTTATATGCAGGCCCTCTCCTATTCATATTCCAGTCTCTTATTCAAATCAATGGTATCTAGGGTAATTTGTACACTAGCGACCAGATTGGAGAGCTGCTGAATAAAAAGCTAAATTAGTCAAAAACCCCAACTCATAAAAAATGAAAACCAATTGCAAATTGTCTCAGAATATCATTCTCTACATCATACTAAAAGTTCATTTAAAGGTTAACAACCCCTTTAAAATTTATTAACTTGAAGACCAATCAGTGGCAGGTTCCCCACAGTGCTGAACAAATTGCGACTACACCACATCAGGCACACACATGCCTAAACTCCTGCATGCTGCTGTCACAATTTACAAAAGCTAGGCAGTATATTTTATGATTACATAATAGCCAGTTTATTTATAAAGCTGTAGTGTAGTCCTTATGTAAGTTGGTTGCACCTTTGCTAGAACATTTGGCGTAAGAAAAAAAAAAGCAGGGTGTCTTCAAAATGTATATGACACAGGAAAAATGTGTTTTGGCCACTCTAAGGTACCACAAAAAAATGCCAAACAAAAAGTATAGTAAAAAAAAAACCTTTATTTAAACTTTCAAGATGAAAGTAAAATAGTAAAAAGATTTTTTTTTTACTTTTTTACTATACTACATTGTCTGGCCTGTTTTGTGGTACCTTAGAGTGCCCAAGACCCATTTTTCCTGTTTCATATACAGTAAGTCTGATCCCTGGAGCTGAGGGGCTGGAGCACCTGGACTGTGATAAATTGGTGAGTTTTCTACTTTGGATTGTGCATCTGGCGTCCATACATTATCTCTTTTGTCTTCAAGACGAAACCTTAAAGGGATCTCAAACCTAAAAATGAAAATTTGCCATTAGACAGAGTATAAAACAACTTTCTAAAATAGTCCATAAGGCAAACTAGTGCAGTTTTCAAGTGTATGTAAGAGAGATTTTACACAATAGCTCCCCCTCCCCCAGGCAGATTCTTTAAGGCAGGCACAGTCTGACTCGTACTCTAACCATATATTAAGTATCATTTTTAAAGCCCTCCCACTTCACAGCACGACTTCATATCCCAAAATCCACTGCATGCATCAAGCATGTGACTAATGCTAGAGACAGCTTCTCTATCAGCCGTATGGAATTCCTCCTTTCCCCCTCCAGAAGTGCACCACACAGGGTTAGTATCTTTCATTGGCAGAAAGGTGGTGTTTAGGGGCAGGGTGGATGGCGTCAGAGGATGGTATTATGATGACGTGATGGCCTGTGATTGACAGAATTGCATGTCCCTCAGGGCAGTGTCCTGTGCAGTTTCAGAATTCTGAAATCCAGACAGGCAATTTTGAACCAAACAGCCTGTGCAAAACTGGAGAGGTGGTGCCCCTAACAACACACAACCCCCAGCATTGCCTTATTTACCCCTATCAATAAACCTTTAGCTGTGCATGCTCCTGGTACCATTCGTAATGTTATACTTTATATAACTATATGTTTTCATTTTCCTTTAATAACACATATAGTACTAAAAAATGACAGATTGTAGCCTTTTTTGCACATTGCACACTGCACGGGGCATTGTGTACAAGCACTTATGAGGTCAGAGTGCAAAGTCGCCATTTTTTAACTCACAATTTGGCATTTTCCCCCCTGTAAACGCAAAAATGAGGTGTCCATGTATTTTATGCTTCAACACAAAGTATATGATGTTTGCTCCTGTATCTCTGGGGAGAATGATGCTGTGTCTATTAATGCAGGTTGTTGTGGGACAATAGGTGCACTGCCCACAATTCACAAGATGAGGTAGGACAGACCCGGCGGTGCCAAGAAAACTCAGTGACAGGGCAAGGAAATGTGAATGGCCCTGAGCACCCTAAGGGGCAAATTCACTAACCTGCGGAGTTGCGCTAGCGCAGGCTTCGCCACACTTCGCCAGGGCACCGCTAAGTCACTAAAATCCGTAGCTGCGCTCAGGGAGGCGAAAGGTATCGAAGTTGCGCCAGCGTTAGTTCGTCAAGGAAAGCGCAGTTACGCTAGCGATGCCTAATTTGCATGCGGCACCAAGTTAAAGTACAATGGATGTATATGTAGCAGCAAATACATTACACTAGACAAGCCTGCGAAAGTTTCATAAAATAAAATAGAGTTGTTATATTGCCCTACACATGTGGCCACTGTATAGTTTAGGTGCCATATGTTAGGAAATGTAGGGGGGAAAAAATGTCAACTTTTTATGAAGCAAGCCCTTTCTACTCTATTGGACTTCGCCTGGTCTGAGGTGGCTAAGGCAAGTCTGGCGCAAGAGCTAACGTTCAGTAAAATGCGCAAGTTAGTGAATTAATGTAGTTACGTCCCTTCGTCATAGTGCAACTTCGCCTGGCGTAAGGGTGCGAAGTAGCGCTAGAGTAGATCCACTTCGCTAGCAAATTTACGCCAGCACCCGTTAGTAAATCGGCAAAGTAACGAAATAACGTCACGCTGGCGAATTTGCGCTAGCGTTAGGCGCTTCGCACTTTAGTGAATTTGCCCCCATGTCTGCAACTGCACATGTGAGGAGCAAATTAGCGAATGCAGCTACACGTGTGAGTTGTAAATGAGCCCTGAGATTTCTGAAAATTATCCAGCTGGTGCATTCATTTTTTTAAAAGAAGCTCCATTTCAAGGAAAAACTTAGCTATTCAATCCACTGTGGGTTTCTTTATCCTAATAAACACAAATACAAGAGATCCTCTGCACTTAATCCATTACCAATATAATAAGGACAATGAGACATTTTGTGCATACAGCTACTAAAAAAATGCCTTACCCTTTAAACAAAACAGGGATTGTTTGTCCATATATTGCAATATATTAAAGATGGCCAACTACGTCAAAGTCATCTCTTGGCTGGCGAGTCCTACACTCAACTTTCATCTGATTTATTGATTACCAATAATTTCAATAACATTCATTATTTACAATATACATTTATTAAAACATCTGTACCAGCTTTATAAAACATGACCTTTTGCCTGATTGCACAATTCCAAGACATGCATTGCATGTTGCCAAGTTTTTACATGAGATGTAAAACTATCACGCAAATATGTAAAAATGGCTGAACAAAAATTCGCCTGGCGTTACAGTGCGAAGTTGAGTCTATCTCCTTCACTAGCATAATTACACCAGCAACTTTTAGTAAATTGGTGAAGTGCCGAAAATACGTCACGCTGGGGAATTTTCGCCAGCATTAGCCACTTCGCCCTTTAGTAAATTTCCCCCTATGTGTGGAGCCATATAAATAAAAAGTTAAAGGGGAACCAAACCCTCCTCATGATTTTTTAATTGTTATACCCCCTTCCCATTCAAATCACCTGCACTGCCAAAAAATTGACATCTCTCTCAAAATGTTTTAATTGCCAAACTACAAGCATAGGATCTGTTCTCTGCAAACCCATAATCCAAAACGTTTGAATTAAGGAAAGGACATCTCCCATAGACTCCATTTTATCAAAATTAAATTTAAAAACTATTTCCATACTCTCTCTAATAATAAAACAGCAGTGTGTACTGGATAAAATTAGTAATCAGTGACTTGAGGGGGGACCACATGGGTCATAACTGTTTGCTTTTGAATCTGACCTGCATGCAGGGCCGGAACTAGGGGTAGGCAGAGTAGGCAGAGTAGGCATGTGCCTAGGGCGCAAAGCTGGGAGGGTGCCAGGCACATACCTCCTCTGTCGCCTACCCCAAGTTCAGTTCCCTTCTCTGCCCTACTCTTTGCATTTCTTCTACAAGTCACGTATGTGCACGCGAGCGCAAAAGTGCGCATGCACACGCAAATGCGCACGCAATTGCAAATTTGCGCATGCGCACACGAAACAGGCACCACGACTGCCGGGCCTGCCTAGGGCGCCTGCCCAGAGTAGCCCGGCACTGCCTGCATGCTAACGATCAATTGCAAACTCACTGAACACTTATGTCCCATGTGGCCGCTCTTAAAGTTGCTCACTAACTCAGAGTTAGAGAGCTGAAAAGCAGGCAGTTGTGTTCTGTTATGTTAGACATCTGCTCACTCCAGCTTTTATAAATTACATTTTATATTACTATATTATATAACTATATTGGACAAATTTTTAATTTTGCACAGCCTATCTATTTACCCAGTTTTTATTTTTACAGCGAACTGTTCCTTTAAAAAGAGGACTAAAGTCAAAACCAATAGGGAGGTTAGACTGTTAGATGGACTCCTAGGGACTATTGACACTTATATTGCCCACCAGGCCAGCATGCCTTTTTGTCTAAGAAAACAAAAACAACACCAGGTTCTTTAAAGCAGATTGCTAAGTCTTCATCTTCTGTGCCTTTCTTATGTATTCATTGCAGCACCCTGGGTATGTGCACAAACAGAATAATTATTTTTCAGACTTAACTGTATATGTGCAAAGAAAGAGAAAACTGGGAGCAGTATAGCAACACTGCTATCTGCTGAAATCTGCCAATTTATTAGATAGCCCCATGACTAAAATTGGTTACCTTTTACCATTTTCTTTTTTTATAGGCACTGGCCCAAGGCATAAGGTAAACTGATGGGTGTCTAACAAAGTACCACCATCCAATTATTTTGATATTTGTTCTCCTTAAAAGATGTATCACAAGAATTATCAAACTGAAGAGTTATGAAACAATGCCAGTCATAGAAAAAAAAGATTAAATGATTTGGTGCCCCTAATATAGCATGGCTCCATTATTTTGCTCCCCTTCCTGTATATATAAAACATAATATTTATTCAGTAAAGAAGGGCAGTCACACTGGTAAGAAAAAAAAAAACATGCATATTCACATTAAAGCCACACGCTGGCACTGTGACAGTTGACAGAAGAGTATTCTAAAATAAGACATACATTTCACCTGGCTCTAAAAGCCTTTGGAAGGAGATACTTTTTTGCAAATAAAAAATTTACAGTGAAATTGAAAAGGGGGGACCTAAAATGTAGAACCTTTTATAGTTCTGCAGTTATTAGGAAACCTGTGTTTGCTCTTTGTTAAAAGTGTCATTTACTCCTCAAACACATGCCAGACAAGCACAAATATAAATGAAAAGTATGGTGTCCCTTACACAAGAGGCCTTGAATTCCTTAGATAAAGTTCTGCCTCTTAACCATTTGAGTCTAAACTCCCCCAATCTCAACTTGCTATCTTCCAACTGCTTCTGTAACGGTCACAGACGCTGCTGTGTTGACCAAGTTTGATGCAAAGGTAATCAAGCAAATGTCTACAATTACCTACAGCCAATCACAGAGCTGAACCAAACTATCTTGGCACAACATTCTGCCATCTAGAGTTTAATATACAGATACCAGCTTCTACTAGCTTATAATATGTTGTTGCACCAATGTTCAAGATAATTACACAACAAAAGTGATGCTGATACAGAGAAAACTTTACCCAAACATTGAGTATTTGCTAAAAGGCATTGCCTCTAAAGAGAAACCTAGCAATTCATTTATGAGCTTGCAAAATGAATGTAACCTGTGTATTCTGAAATCTGTGCACCTTTGCTTTATATGGAAACAAGTGTCTCCTTGTCTTAAAATATACGAGAAGAGCTGTGTACAACTGTTCAGCTTGTGTGATGTCATAATGAGTAGCACTGTTGCCAAGCAACATTGACACAGGTGTTTACCAAGCTAGTGCACTATTATGATGTCATTATAGTACACCATTATGAGATCATAATTATCAATGTGACAAAGCTGTTGGCTATACTTTACAGATTCAGACCAGCGAGAAGTAGAGAGAGAGACAGGATGGCAGTTATCTGCAGACTGTTTTTTTCTTTATTTTCGCTATTTATCCTTATTTTATCAATTCACTATAACTATGGATGCATTCCCTGCTTAGAGGATAACACTGAGTATCTAAAATATGATTTAAAATTAATATGGCATGAGATATATCCCAAACAACAAATCATACAGGCAGATATGGATAAAGTTGTTGATTTCTTCTACGATGAAGACTACGATGTGCGATATATTGGTAAGACTTGTTTTTTTTCCCCCAATAACATTTATGTATCACTTTGTGAATGTGAATTATATTTAAATATACATGAGGTGAATAAGAAATCATGCAGGCAAATGAGAACTAAAGTGTTAAATACATTTGTAAGAGATTCCTGACCATTTACTTTTTAAGGCTGTATTTTTTGCATTCTGTTAGCAAAGTCATATGCTCCTTCTGCTGAATGCCATATAGAAGTGTAAAAGAATGGGAGGAGACTAATGTAAGGAGGCTTAGAGAAGAAATAACAATAATTAACTGCCAATAACAGCTTCCTTCATGGGGGTCAAGAATGTAACCAAATTACAAAGTCGACAATGTTGTTAAAATGGTTCCAATAACACAATACAATTTTGTTTTCAGATCTCTGGAGTTTAGAAAAGGCGTGTGCGTGGCTTGGCGTAGAGATCGTAGCATTGGTAACAAAATATAAAAGTAAGTAATACTATATAATTCTTTCATATTAATAGAACAACTTGCTTTTTTTGCACAGATGTAACTAAAGCCCCATAAAATATGTTTTCCTTTATGTTTCAGTACACAGAACAATAATAAATGACCAGATTTATAATCGAACAATAATTCATCAATTTCCCCACAACTGTAAATATTCTGAGGGTTTAAACACCAGTCAGATTCAGCCATGTTTTCAATCCAATATTCCATGCACTGAAACATATTTCATAAACCATAAAAAGATAACTAATAAAGGAGCTCATAGTGTACACTGGTGCATTGAAAGGTCACTTTTTAATTCTTTTTGTTGTTACATTAGGCTTACAGAGCAAAGAAATCCAACAAGAGTTTACAACTTTAAAAGCGAAGACGCAAGAGTTACTGGTGAATGGGTCAAAAATAAATCAAAAATTTAGTAAGTATGATATCATATTAAATATTTATTATTAATTGTATTGTTTTGAAAACATAGAAATTGAAACATTTTAGTTAACAGATAGATTTCTCTACTTGTCACCAATTAGTGGGCTAATGGAAATGTTTAGATATTTCTAGCTAACTGACACTTCATGCATTTCCTAAAGATGTAAGTGGGTGGAATGCTGAACTAAACTATATAGTGTTGATACAAAGGATGAAAATCCAATTTTTGTGGCTCTTATACCTGCAATAAGGATCTAGCCAAATAATGCAGTATACAGGGCTAACAATAGAGTCCTAGGGGTATATTTATCAAAGAGTGAAGTTAGAGAACGCCACAGTCTGCTAGCATGAAATATCGCCTCTCAAATGGTATTTATCAAATGGTAAACTTTCACCCTTTGATAAATATGCCTTTAAAATCCCATATAAATTAATGGAGAGTGGCGGAATTCCACTCTAGCAGACTGTGTTGATGTCTAGCGTCACTGTTTGATAAATATACCCCCCAGAGAGTTAAAATCATAATGGTTTCTGTCAAAACATCAGTTGCCTTTAGATATACAGTATCCAGTACATTTGCATCTGTAATGCATTAATATTGGGACCTCTTCCTAAAAGTGGGATAAAATAGATTAAATGGTTTCCCAAATCCCAAACTGTAATGTGTATTCATAATGGCAAAGATCAATCTAACACTTGTTTTCTTCTCTCTTTTCTGTAGTTTGCGGAAATGAATGCAGTAAGTACCTTCTTTTGTATTCTACATACCCATTACAATATCATTTAACAAGAAACATAATTCTCAAGACATGTTTCTTTTCTTATAGTTGAAGAACATGATGATATTATAGACTGTAAAAGCTGCAGCAAAGTGGACATTTCCTGCAACGAAATTGCGTTCTGTGGAAGTAAGTTTCTGTTTATTTGCTGAGCTGTTGTTATTCAGTATGGGTATCACAGTCAAATTATATTTCCCTTTAGCCAAAAACTATTTTAGTAATTAAATGAAAACCAGGCACCAGATGCATGAAAATAGCATGAGCGAGATCTGCTGATGGCAGACAACAACTTTTAAATCCTTCAAAGGGACAAATTACAACAGTTTTTTAAGATTTTATAATGCTGGTTTATTCAGCTGAGTAAGAATTTTTCAACTATTAAATCTTCCCATAAGTTTAACAATATGCTTTGCCTTGATAATGTTGTATGCTCTCTAGTTTATAATATGAATGCCTAATTAACTTTCTGATTTTGTCTTTAGGATGGGGTTATTTATCGATGGTTATCATCTCCCCGATTGCGATTTTGACCCTAGTAATCGCTTTTATATGGTGAGTATATTTAAAACAAAATATAAAAAATATATAAAAACAGAATAAAGTTATCATCAATTTTGAATTATCCCATGATGGGCACATGCAGTAGATAAGAATAAGGTTTTTTTCCTGCAGCATATAATAATTTTTCTAAAAGGCTTGTAACATGCGGTAGTAATTTAATTTTTTTCACGAAAGGCACTGTCTAATGTACAAATATTTATTATTTTAAAAGTTATAATTGAATCTCTTTTGAGGTCACCTATTTCTATATTCTATGTATATTTAACTTGTGTTGTTGTGACTTCCACAGGTTTGTGAGCAAACAAATAATTGCACGCGCACACAGACGCATAGAAGCTGAAAAAAACCCTAAAGCTAAAACAGATGAAGCAAAGGAGGTCAAAATCACTATTCCTGAAAAAAAGGATGAAGAAGTAGAGAAACAAACTAAAGCTAAAACAGATGACGCAAAAGAGGTCAAAATCACTATTCCTGAAACAGATGATGAAGAAGAAGTAGAGGAAGAAGAAGAGGTAGAGGAAGAAGAAGTAGAGGAAGAACAGGAATTAGAGGAAGAGCAAGAAGTAGAGGAACAAACTAAAGCTAAAACAGATGACGCAAAAGAGGTCAAAATCACTATTCCTGAAACAGATGATGAAGAAGAAGTAGAGGAAGAAGAAGAGGTAGAGGAAGAAGAAGTAGAGGAAGAACAGGAATCAGAGGAAGAACAAGAAGTAGAGGAACAAACTAAAGCTAAAAGGGATTATGCAAAAGAGGTCAAAATCACTATTCCAGAAACAGACGATGAAGTAGAAGTAGAGGAAGAAGAAGTAGAGGAAGAACAAGAAGTAGAGGAAGAAGAAGTAGAAGCAGAAGAGGGCAGTGAAGCCTCAGATACAGAGGAAGAAAACTAGTAAGAGGAGGAAAACATGAAAGCTGATCTGGCAAAAAAACTCTTCCTGCAAGGCTTGCAGGTATCTTTTACATCTTGTTTTTACCTAATAATAAGCACATGAAACATTAGGTTGCAGTATATATTTTAGATAATAGTATAATTCTTGAGGAATAAAAACAGTATTAACCATACTGTATTTCTAAGTTTGCCAACCAACATTTACATGAATGTTCTTTATCCTTAGGAAGAAAAGACACGGAAACTTCCTCTAAATGCAAAGAAACTTGTTTGACATTACACAATGTACTGCCCTCATCAGCTTATTACTCTCTTGAGAGAGAGAGACAGGAAAAGATTGTCCTGCTTGGCAGACTCAAGCTGCTGATCAACAGGCTTCTACTGATCAACAGGCTTCTACTGATCAACAGGCTTCTACTTCTTGCAAGCAAATAGAAGAAAAAGTAAAGGGAGAATGAACCTCTTTATTTACTGGCTACCAAGATCAAAGTTCCTTGGAAGTAACGACGTTGATAAATTTTTTTGTTTTAATAAAGTTAATATATTTTCATAAAATACCTTGTAGCCATTATTTATTATCTCTCTTATAATCTTAATCCTACTGTTCTAACTTTCAGAGTTGTTAGTGGCAAATAAGTTAAATTCTTGTTGTTAATCATGGCAAACCACACGCATAAGACTTCATTATCACCTTCGTCAATATCTACAGTACATGACCTCGATAGGTTTGAGATGGCGGATTCTGACTTTTTGCAGCTTTGGGGTATAATAAATAAACCTCTTACAATTACTTGTAATGTTGGGCCTTTGGGTCTTTAAATACTGGAGAACCTAATGCTGCCATTCCAATCATGTAAAGAGAGGTGTGCGTTTGTTAATTGGGCACGGTATATTCAGGGTGTGCCCATAAAGTAGGCATGTCTAAATTGTTCACCACTGTACATTTTTTATGGTTCCATTTTTCATGGTTAGATTATGCAAGTGGGCCTCAATCTAGGACACTCACATAAACTATATACACCAACATGTACACTAAGGGGCATATTTATTTTCGAATTGAAAAAACTTTGAAATTCGAATTCAAAAAGACCAACTGAAATTAAGTCGAAGTTCTTTTTTGGTCAGATAGGTCCAGTTTCGGTTGAATAGGTCCGTATTTGGCTAAATTTGAATCATTTGAATCAAACAAATTCCATTCAAAGTTTTTCCCAAAAACTTTTGATTTTTCAAAGTCCACCAATTAACTCCAAATAGGTTCTAGAAGGTCCCCCATAGGCTAAAACAGCAATTCGGCAGGTTTTAGATGGTGAATAGCTCGAAATCCGATTTTTTTTTCTTTCGAAAATTTACCTCGATCTTTGATAAATCTGCCCCTTATTGTAGATATTAGTATCACTATGGCCTATTATATTATGTCTTTTCAAGAAATCATCCAAACCCCTCTTAAAGGGGTTGTTCACCTTGAAATGAACTTTTAGTATGATGTAGAGAGTGATATTCTGAGACAATTTAAAATTGGTTTTCATGTTTTATTATTTGTGGTTTTTGAGTTATTTAGCTTTTTATTCAGCATCTCTCCCGTTTGCAATTTCAGCAATCTGGTTGCTAGGGTCCTAATTTCACTAACAACCATGCATTGATTTGAATAAGAGTCTGGAATATGAATAGGAGAGGCCTGAATAGAAAGATGAGTAATAAAAAGTAGCAATAACAATACATTTGTAGCTTTACAGAGCATTTGAATTTTAGATGGGGTCAGTGACCACCATTTAAAAGCTAGAAAGAGTCCAACAAAGGCAAATAATAAAAAAAAAACTATAAAAAATAAATAATGAAGACCAAATGAAAAGTAGCTAAGAATTGGTCATTCTATAACATACTAAAAGTTAACTGAAAGGTGAACAGCCCCATTAAAAGCATTAACAGACTTAGCCATCACAACATCATTCCACAGTGAATTCCACAATCTCACTGTGAAGAAGCACCTACTCTCCTTCAAATGAAACTTTTGTTCCTCTAGTCTATAGGGGTGGCCCCTGGTACATGTATGTGTGTGTGTAAGTGTAAATATGTAAAATAGTGCAAAAAGTGTGTGTTTATGTGTGAGACACTAACCTGGGGAAAAGATCCCAGAAACTGCAAAGGAGGAAGCTGAAGAAGTCCAGGATCCAGAGGAGGTTGTCTTCTTTTTTGATCCAGTTAGTTGAGGTCTCTGGGGGGTCCAGAAAGTGCGGGCAGCAGTAGACACATAGATTACACATGTGATCTCCCAGGGGCCCATTGTTCCCTGCTCATTGCCTAGGGGTGGTGAGTGAAGGAGTGGCCTTAAAAGCCACAGAACATGGAATCTACGTTCTGTGGCACTTTGGTGCTTTTATCCACAGTACATAGATTTTATGTTCTGTGGTATCTAAAAGGTTAAGTCATAAACTAAACTAATGATATACAGAAAATGACAGCAGACTGACATTGTACAAATGCATTAAAAAGCACACGCATCCCGTCACACGCCACATACTTTACACAGCGGCTCATTACACAAATCCGGCCCTGGTAACCCCCCACAACACAAACATTCAGATGCTCAGTAACCATCCCTCCTCACAAACATCCATAGGCACAGTGACCCCCCCACAAAAAGCTAGAGGCACAGCGATCCCCCCATGAGAAAAGGCACAGTAAACCCCACTCCATACCACGAGCATCCAGAGGCACAGTGATCCCCCAACCCCCTCCACATGAGCAGCCTGAACACTGCACCCCAATACGAACATTAGAGTTACAGTGAACTGACTGAAAAAGCCAAAGATAAAAGCTGCTTTGCTGGAACAAACCTAAAATGGCCACCCCGAGAATTAAGTTGCAAGTCCTATGAAGACGCAGTCTGCAGGGATTTCGCATATTTGATTTTACCGCTGCACTACAGCTCGGTCACATGGTAGGATCACATGGTGAATTTGGAAAGTAATGTCACATGACGCTGACGTCACCGGCTCCATTTTCAACTTGGAACTACCAGCTACCACGATAGAAGGCGGAGAGTTATCACACATGCGCGGTATGTGACCTCATTCTACTTTAACCGTTTGGGCTCTGGCGGAGGCCACACAATGAAGTGGGAGGGGTGGGTTCGTAGGAATTGCGGAAGGAACGTTTTGTGTGAGTGTTGATTCTGAGGTAGCTACTGCCTGTAACTTTAATATTCGTGTTTAACTATGTTGCTGCCGGCCGGGCCTCCTCGTGTCACGCTAACAGGCGTCACATAGGCCTCGGGGGCAGCAAAAGCGTTTATTGGAGTAGCAGCCATGTGCTTGCCTTGTGCGGGGTCGGCTGCATGTGCTGATCATAAGGGATCTCATGTCTGGGACCAGTCAGTCGGGGCTGGTTTCAGGTTAGGACAGGGAGATGTTTGGCCTGGGGCCCCAGCATCACACGGATATGGGGGCGTAGTAGATGTCAATGCGTAGGGCGCATTATATACATTTACACTTGTTTCATATATTCCCTGTTTTATATCAGTGATGGCCAAACTACAGCCGCCCAGTTGTTTGTGGGACTGGGGAGGGGGCTACAGATTAAACATCCCTGGTACAGGAAACCCCTCTTTTCCACAAGTAGAGGGCCCCAGCCTTCCTGCATTGCAACCCCCCCCTCACACAGTTGATAGACAGGATGGCAACTCCCAGCAGCTACAAATTTGGTTGTTAGAACGTGCAATCTAGCATCAAACTATTTCCACTATTTTGGATTCGGCCGAACCCCCAAATCCTTTGTGAAAGATTTGGCCTATTACCGAACCGAATCAGAACCTTAATTTTCTGACAAAAAGTCATGTGATTTCCTCCCCGCCACTAATTTGCATATGCAAATTAGGGTTTGGATTCGGTTTGACCGGGCAGAAGGATTCGGCCGAATCCTCCTAAAAAAGGCAGAATCCTGGCCGAATCCTGAACCAAATCCTGGATTCGGTGTATCCCTAAATCTAAGGTCTACTTTTAGTGATCATGTCCCATTATGATCTACATCCATAAAAGCATGATTAGCATTCTGTTCCATGGAAAACATTATTTAAATACTGATTAATGGGAAAATGTATATTGCTATATTTAACAAAATTCTATTTCTTATGCAACCTTAACATAATAAATATCTGAATAAAAAGCATCAAGCAGGAGAGTGATATAGACAAGCTGTTAGTTGACAGATCTACTGATCACCAGCTAAAGGTCTACTGATAGATCCCCATCTACCTTTTGGGCACCCCTGGTATAGGGGGTATATTTTTATCAATGTGCAATTGGTCTTCATTGTTTGAGTTATTTCACTTTTTTCAGTGGCTCTGCAACTTGTAAAAAAAAACTTTTTATTTTCTTAAAGGGCTTGTTCACCTTTAAATTTACTTTTATTATGATGTAGAGAGTGATATTCTGAGACAATTTGCAATCGGTTTTCATTATTTATTATTTGTGGGCTATTGACTTAATTCAGTTTTTATTCAGCAGCTCTTCAGTTTGCAGTTTCAGCAATCTGATTTCTAGGGTCCAAATTACTGGAATATGAGAGACTGGAATATGAATAGGAAAGGACCTGAATAGAAAGACGAGTAATAAAAAGTAGCAATAACCATACAGTAGTCTTACAGAGTATTTGTTTTTTAGATGGAGTCATTGACCCCCATTTGAAAGCTGGAAAGAGTCAGAAGAAGGCAAGTAATTAAAAAACAATAAAAAGAAAATTGAAAGCCAGTTGCAAAGTTGTTTACAATTAGCCATTCTATAACATACCAAGGGGTATATTTATCAAAGAGTGAAGTTAGAGGTCGCCACAGTCGTCTAGAGTGAAATTCCGCCTCTCTCCATTCATTTCTATTCTATTCCTTTAAAACTCTCATAGAAATGAATGGAGAGTGGCAGAATTTCACTCTAGAGGCGACCTCTAAATTCACTCTTTGATAAATATTAGGGATGCATCAAATCCAGGATTTGGTTCGGGATTCGGCCTTTTTTGAGCAGAATTTAAATTCGGCCTAATCTGTTCTGCCTGGCAGAACCCAAATCAGGGAGTGAAATTAGGTCACAAAACAAGGAAGTACAAAATGCCTTCCCCTTTCGACCCCTAATTTGCATATGCAATTTAGGGTTTGGTTCCGTTTTCGGCGGAATCTTTTGTGAAGGATTCGGCTGAATCCAAAATAGTGGGTTTGATGCATCCCTGATAAATATACCCCTAAGAGTTAACTTAAAGGTGAACCACCCATTTTAATCTGATTCAGGTTGGCAGGGGCATATGGCGAAGGTTGTATCTGTGCTTATTCCACACTGATTATATTGTGCTGTTTCTGTGATGCCAACTCTTGCCATAGGCACATGGGTCTGCCTGGGCATCGAGGCCTTCGTTCTGTTTTACCTCTTTTTTCATTATGTGGCTCTTATGGTTTAATTTTGTTTTTGTAGTTCCTCATTTCTTAAAAATTCACTTTTGATTTATGTTTTCTCTTTATTCTATTTCTGTGTTTTGCGCCATTTGAGTGATTATGCACAGTGAAACCTCAATATTACATACCCTGATCCTAAGTTTTACCACATTTCCTTGATTTTACGTTTTCCAGAATTTTACATCATTAAAATGGTTGTTCTACTGTATACTATATCCGTTTATTATATTGTACCCACAACCATGATTATATTTAGTGTACATTGACATGGTGGGGGACTCTGCAGTCTCTAAAATATACTATAAAGAAATGCAATTCGAAGCAAAGTACCAATATTTATTGATTTTAAACAATTTAAGTGGTTTTAACATGTAAATGTAATTGCAGTTGAAAGTAACGTTTGTTTCAATTTTCTAGTTCTCTGGTTCTAACGCTTGAATCAGTGTAGTTTAATGTTAAGTATGATTCAGAAAGTGGTATTTTGAGACAGCTTGTAGTTGGTTTTCATTTTTTATTTTGCTATTTTTTTAAATTGTGTTACTCAGCAACTCTCCAGTTTGTAATATCATGGATCAAAAACTATGAAAAATAAGTAATGAAGACCAATTGAACAGTTGCTTAGAATTAGCCATTCTATAACTACTAAGTTAACTTAAAGCTTAACCACCCCTATAAATACATTTTAAATAACTTGTACAGTTATGGGACCTGTTTTCCAGAATGCTCAGTGGCTTTCTGGAGAATGGATCTTTCTGTAATTTGGATTTTGCTACCTCCCAAGTCTACTAGAAAATAATGTAAACGTTCAATAAACCCAATAGGCTGGTTTTTCTTTATTAATTGCTTTATTTATTATATCTTGGTTGGGATCAAGTACAAGGTAGTGCTTTATTATTACAAAGGGATATATTATAAAGGGAAATAATTTTTAAAAACTTGGATTATTTGGATAAAATAGTCTATGGGATATGGCCTTTCCGTAATACTTTTTGGATAACAGAGGCCATACCTGTATTGGAAAGTTACTCGGTACATTACATTTTCTCACTATTCATAAACGTTTTTGGGTGGAGATCCCTTTTTGAGCCCTAAATTACATATTGACAGTGACTGGGATTTCCCACTTGAACGTGCCTATTAATGATTAATCACGTCTTATTTTTTGTGTTACAACCAATATAATTTAAGAAGCGAGTTTTGTATTTTACTGGTGTTAATGAAAAAGGGGAAGCGGTTTGCAGTCTTCATCTGTTGTAGAAATGACACTATGGGGCACATTTACTGTTGGTCGAATAACGAGGGTTAATTAACGAATATCGAAGTCGAAGAATTTACCGCAAATACTTTAGATCGAATGATCAAAGGAAAAATCTAGATTCGAAGGATTTTAATCCATTGATCGAAGGATTTTACTTCAATCAAAAAAAAGCTAAGAAAGCTTATGGGGAAGGTCCCCATAGGCTAACATTGATGACCGGTAGGTAGTCTAAGTTTTTTTTAAAGAGACAGTACTTTGACTATCGAATGGTCGAATAGTCAAACGATTTTTTAATGTGCCCCTATGTGTGTCCCGAGCCAGCAGCAATGTTTGTTCTGTGCAGTGTGTTCATTGTCACGTTGTGTTTGCAGAGCAGTGTGTGGGACGCAGGGATATGCCACCTGTCTGAGCAGCTGCTAAACAATGCAACAAGGCACCGCAGGAACATTCAGGGGCACATTTATCAAGGGTTCGATCTGAAAATTAGAAATTCGAATTTTATTACGGTGAAAACGGTCAAATTTGACTAGGGAGTTATTTAAATTTGATTCGGGTTTTGTAAAAAAAAATTAAATTTTCAAGACTTATCATACTCTAGCCAATTCGACTATTCACCAACGAAAACTTGCCCAATTGCTGTTTAGGTCATTGGTGGAGGTCCAGGGATCAATTTGGAGTTTTTTGGAGTTGTTTGCAGCCTTTCTGAGATTCGAGATTTTTTTTAAAAAAAAAAAAACTTAAATCAAGTTTTTTATTAATTTTAATTGTTTGAATTTATGGGATGGATTTATGAATGAATTTGAAATTCAACCTTTGATAAATGGGCATTTCAGTGTCAAAATTGAATGCTAACAATGCTTTTATGGATGTAGATCATAATGGTACAACATCACTAAAAGTAGACCCCACATTAGTAAAGTATTGGGTCTCCTGGTCTAATATATATAAAATCTTTATGCTGATTTTAGTGACAGTAACTCACCAAAATCTATGCTCTCAGCAGCATTTGGGCAGTGCTGGATCAGAGACATATTGTGCAAAGTGTTTGTGTTAACCTGACACTGACCCTTTTCATCAATCCTAGCAATCATATTCGTATAACACTAAACCATTGCTATAATTTTTTTTTCCAAATCCTCCCCAGAGCAGCACTACCGTAAAGGGATTGTTTACCTTTGAGTAAACTTTTAATATCATGTAGACAGTGATATTCTGAGACAATTTGTAATCAGTTTTACATTTTTATTATTTGTGTTTTTTTACTTATTTAGCTTTTTATTCTTCAGATCTCTAGATTGCAATTTCTTCATCTGGATGCTTGGGTCATCAACCATGCACTGATTTGAATAAGAGACCCAAATAGAAAGATGAGTTATACAAAGTAGCATTAACTATAAATGTGTGGTCTTACAAAGCATTTGTTTTTAGACAGGATCATTTGAAAGCTGTAAACTGTCAGAAAAAGAAGGCAAATAATTCAAAAAGAATGCTTAGAAATGGTCATTCTAAAACATACAAAAATGTAACTTAATGGTGAACCACCCCTTTTAAAGAACGCCTGTTGGGCAAAAAATATTATCCCCAACTAAAGGAGTGGGCTAATAGAGTCTGCAGAAGGTAACAGTAACAGAAGGTTTTTTTTTTCTTTCTTAAATTGCCCCCCGCCAGCTCTAGGACCCTCGCACCGGGAGAGAGCTCCCAGTAGGAGCAGCCATGTTGGGGCGAGTGTCCAAGCGCTACACCTTTGGTTGGGGATAATATTTTTGCCTAATAGTTGCCCTTTAACAGTAGGATCCACAGAGATCCAATCCGTCAGCATGACCCTTCTTTAGCTCAGATTCTCAGAAATACTGATTTTCAGTCATTAAAGGGGTGGTTCACCTTCAAACAACTAGTTGTTTTCAGATAGATCACCACAAATAACAACTTTTTCCAATTACTTTCTATTTTCTATGTGTCACTGTTTTTCTAATATTGAAGTGTAAAATGTCATTTTTCGACTTCAAAAGCAGCTCTGGGAGGGGGGGGGTCGCAGACCCTGTAAACTGTTCTAAATTGATATTTAGTTGATACATTTCTTATCTTTGTCCCTGCTGAGCTGAATCCTTGAGTTTCATTACACGCAGCTGTTAGAATTGATACAATAATTGCTAATATTCCACAGATCTACTGAGAAATGGATCAACTAAATGTTGCAAAATTGTAACAGTTCAGAATCTGAACCTGAATTACTGAGCTGCCAGACTCAAACACCAGGACGGGAACATTCAACTTTAAACTTAGATTTTGGAAAAACTGTAAAAAAAATAAAAATAAATGGAAGGTGATTGAAAAAAGTCTTTCTTTCTGGTAATCAACCTGAAACCAACTCCACTGAAAAAGTGTTTGGAAGGTGAACAACCTCTTTAAGCAATATCAATTCATATTCAAATTGATGTGAGAGTGATTTCAACTGTTGATTGACTAGGGGGAACATACACAGTGGGGGTCATTTATAAAGTTCGCGCAGCGCATATTTTTCGCAAATGGTTGTATTGCGCATGTTTTTTGCTGAGCGCTAATATATTGCATTGCTCTGCCCGTCTTTCCTGTTTTTGCGAATTCGCAGTGTGAATAAATTTACGCAAATGGCGCGCAAATGAGACAAGAGTTTGCGCAAGAGCACCCAATGTGCGAGGTTGTTGTACGTGAAAATAACGTTAAATTCGCAGTTTGCAAAACTGTTTTGCGAATATTTTATCCGCCACCAAAGTTGTGGCGTAATTGAGTCGCAGAGTGTGCGCATAAAGATTCACAATTTGCAAATTGTGACATATTTATAAAGCCCTTTTAGACATTCGCATTGTGAATAAAAAATTTGCAATTCTGTATGCGCCCTCTTATTCAGCTTTATAAATATAACCATGCGCAGGGCAAATATATTCACTTTGCGAACCAATCTGCCCTGCGCGAAATATAAATATAAATGACCCCCAGTGTGTCCATCTTTTAAAGAGTGAAGAGAAGCTACTGCTCTTTATTATTTCCTCATCTGCTGATGCGCCATATACTGTGACCTGCTATCCAGAATGTTTGGGACCAGGAGTTTCTGGATAAGGGATCTGTCTGATCTCTATATCTTAAGACTACTAAAACAAATAATTTGAATATTTGATAAATAGAACCCTTTTATCCAATAATGATTAACTATATTCTAGTTAGGACCAGTACAAGGTACTTTTCTATGATTACAGAGGAAAAGAACATTTTTTAAAAAACAATGTGAATTACAGGCATGAGATCTGTTATCCAGAATGCTCGGGACCTGGGGGTTTCCAGATAACGGATCTTTCCGTAATTTGGATCTTCATACCTTAAATCTAGTTAGGTCACATGAGCCAATGAACAGACAGAGTTCCGTTGCTTCCACTCTTCTTCCTGTTACAGTTAAAGTTGTAGTATTTCTGGTCAGATGATCTCCGAGGCAGCAAACAGACCATCACAAAATGGTGGTTCAAGGCAACATGACCTATTGGTAACTTTTAATGTACAAAAAAAAATGTAGTTTTTTCAGTGTTTAGTGACAATTTATAATTTAGCGTATATCACAATAAAATACTGTATATCCAGCAACTTTAATCTTTAAATGTTGTTCTTTCTTTCTTATTCTTCTCTGGTATCACTATAATAATGTAGCATTTAGGAAAACATATACATGCCACTAATCCACTGCTTGAAGACAAAATTACAAACACTGCCACCATGTACTTCCCTGTGGTGCTGAGGTAGGCTGGGATGAAGGAGATCCAAACAGCTCCAAATATCAACATACTAAAGGTGATCCGTTTGGCCTCATTTAATCTGCCTGGTAAGTTTCTTACCAAATAAGCAACTACAAACCCTCCACTAAAAAGAAGCTAAAAATCCCATATATCCCATTGTGCATAAATAAGCAACAGGTGATCCCTTGTTCCATACCGCAATAATGGTACCAGTCTTGGGGCAAATTCACTAAGATCCGAAGTTGCGCCGGCGATAGCTTCGCCACACTCCGCCAGGTGTAGTTTCGCCAGCGCTACAAAAATTCACTAAAATGCAAAGTTGCGCTCAGGGAGGCGAACGGTAGCTAAGTTGCGCTAGCGTTAATCCATCAAGCAAAGCGAAGTTACGCTAGCGATGCCTTATTTGCATACGGTGCCAAGTTAAAGTAAAATGGACGTATGTGCAGCAGCAAATACATTACACTACACAAGCTGGGGAAGCTTCATAAAATAAAATAGAGTTGTTATTTTGCCCTATATACCGTATGTGCCCACTGTATAGTTTAGGTGCCATATGTTAGGAAATGTAGGGGGGAAGGAGGTGTGACAAGAGCTCTGATAAAGCTGGAAGCTGCAGGCCTGAAGGGGTGGGGCAGGGAGATCACATGGTCAAGAAGCTGTTTGCTCAGAGAGATCAGGAGGAAGGGGGAATGCATGCTGGGAAAGAGGTAACATGAAAGACTTGCTGCAGTGTGGGCTGGTGGCTGCACAACAGAGTGGGATAAGCTGCGGCGTCCCCTCCATTTGGACTGTGATTCCTCAGAGCTGCACCCCATGTTATGTTACTGGACTGTTAATTTATAAGCCTGTTATACACAAGTGCAGCTGGAATTCTCACACTCACTTTCCCTCTTGCTGGACTGCCTGAGACTGGAGGTGAATCTTACTGTATATGAGAATCTTATGTGGGACTGAAGGGACTAGGCCACAAATATACACTAACTTGTGCTCCTGTTGAGCAGTTCTTCCCTACCAGATACTTAAAAGGATTGTTTGTTATTAAAGTTTCCTTGTACTGTTACCTGCCTGTGTGCTTCTTATGTGCCCATAAACCAGTCCCTTGCTCTGGGACGTCACAGGAGGGTACCCCCAAAAAAATGTACGATCTTTTTCAGCCCATCAGCCTATCACCCTTAAAAAGGAAAAGACGCCAGCGTTTTTTTTTATTTGAAGCAAGCCCTATCTACTCTATTGCACTTCGCCTGGTCTCAGTTGGTGAAGGCAAATCTGGCACAAGAGTTAACGTTCATGAAAATCCGCAAGTTAGTGAATTAGCGCAGTTACATCCCTTCGCCATAGCGCAACTTCGTCTGGCGTAAGGGTGCGAACTAGCGCTAGAGTAGGTCCACTTCGCTAGCGAATTTACGCCAGCACCCGTTAGTAAATCGGCGAAGTAACGAAATGATGTCACGCTGGCGAATTTGCGCCAGCGTCAGCCACTTCGCGCTTTAGTGAATTTGCCCCTGTGTCTTTTTGTCATCATATGTAAATGGTGGAGGGTTTGCAAGCAAACCAACACATATAATAATTTGTATAGTTGTGCACACCAGCACCAAACTGATAGGTAATTGAGACGCCCTCCACATTCTCCTGCTGTTCCTTGGCTGGGTGAGGTTGAAGGCGATCACCACCATCATTGTCTTTCCCAAGACACATGAAATGCTCATAACAAAACTGATCCCAAATATAAACTGCCTGAGGACACAGGTTATAGAAACAGGGCGGCCAATAAATGATAGAGAGCACAGGTAGCAGAAAAACAAGGAAAGTAGACGAAGATAACTTAAGAGTCCGGTTATTAGCTCTCACAACAGGTGTTTCCAGTGTTTTATGAAAATTGCCAGGATGCTGAGAGTGATGAAAGATCCCACAATTGAAATAGTAGCCAAAGTCCCTCCTAAGGTCTCATTATATGACAGAAACTCCCAACTTCGTACCCTGCAGTCATTATGTTTTTCATTTGCCCACATGTCTTCAGGGCACTTCTTACAGATTATCGAATCTTTAAAGAAAAATATATCGATCAGTGAAGCAGAAAATTATAATCTACTTTAAATGCGAGGGTAAGAATTACACCCAATAGGCTCAAATTATCAAATTATGGTTAATGTTGCATGTGTAAATAATGAGTTCAGATCAGTATGAATAAAATGGCTGGGCACCATTAACTATTTTATAACATGTTTTGTTTAATACCCCTTGCTGTTCTACTGTCTCCAATTTCAATGGCAATGAATAATTGGAAGAAGCCTGAATATGTGAATGTTGAAAGAGAATAATATATATATGTTTTAATTAAGCTAGGCAGAGAGCTATCGGTTTATACGTATCGTTTTTACGTATAATATGTTAGCACAAAGCACCTGTGCAAATACGAACATTAGCAACCATTTTCACGTCCTTTTTGACTGATTAAAGACCTCACTGACTTCATTGCAAAGTTTGTGCCCGAATGTCTTTTGCGAACATTCGCAGCGTGTGTAATTAAATTTCGCAAACGCAAAGTGTTTTTTGCAACAAAATATTTACAGAAACTTCAGAGCAGGTGTTAACGTGAAACTTTTGCTTAGCGATAATGCACAATAATAGTAATATTTGTCAGTGAATGAATTTATGTTGCTTTTCTATCTTGACATATAGGCAACTCATACATACTAATCCAATAATAAACATGATACATTTTGTTTATATAAGGTTTGCTTCTGAAATTTAGAACAAATCTGGTTTGCGTATGTATAAGAATTGTAGCACTCCAATTATGCGTTAAAACCACCTTTATTCCAACAATAGCATAGCGACGTTTCGGACACAAGAGGTCCTTTTTCAAGCTAACAAAGCATCATCAGCACTTCCTTTTATACCCATATCAACTAGTGGCCATCACCTGAAATTGCATATATTTAAAACATCCATATCTCATGGTTCACATATAATTCATACATATTTATATAATGTCGTAGTAACATGTAATTTCATAAATTTCAGCATTACATTATGTCATAGAAAATGAGTAATCATAAAGCAGTCTATTCTTTAGTTCCTGTGTGTTCAATGAGATGATGTTCTCTAGGAGATAAAGAGTACAATACAATTAAAACCAATTAAAAAAAAAAAATGGTTAAAAACAATCTGTGTCATTTCTTATTTCTTGTTTCTTGTTATTTTTGCACATTTCTTGTTATTTCTGCACTAAGTTCATATTCTTTGTTTATTCCTTTAGGAGCTAAAGTGTCCAATTTGCAGATCCAGCCTGCCTCACATTTAAGAAATGGTTTTACTCTATCACCCCCTCTCCTAGGTTTAGGGATCTGTTGCAGTACTTGGAAACGTAATTGAGCTACAGAGTGGCCAGCGTCAGAGAAATGGCTTGCTACAGTGCTTTGTTTCACTTTCCTTCTAATATCGGATTTATGTTCTCCTATCCTGTCCTTAAGTTGCCTAGTGGTCTGACCCACATACAGTACATAAGTCCACAGGGGCACTTAATGGCATATAATACATACGTTGATAAACATCTATGATACCCCTTGATCTTTATTGCTGTCCCTCTATGAGGGTGGTAAATTGTATCTCCTTTTAAACAGCTGTTGCAATGTTTACAAGACAGACAGGGAAATGTACCATTTCTCCTTGCACCTATAGTATCTTGTCGCAGTATTTTCTCTGGACCCACATCGGCCTTGACTAACCTATCCTTTAATGATTGAGCTTTTTTATAGGCTATGCTGGGTGGTTTCTGAAACACACTCACACCATGGAAATCTACCCCCAATATACTCCAATGTTTATACACAATTTTTCCAATTTGTCTGGACAGGCTATTATATTCACTAATAAATGACATTCTTTCATCTGTCTTTCTCTTCTTTTTTGCCTCATGTCCCGATGTCACTTCCCTTTTAAATTTTTCTAGAGTTATCTTGGGATAACCCCTTGTTAAAAATGTATTTTCCATCTCATCCAACCTTTCAGTCAAATTTTCCTTTTCGGATACGATCCTGCTTACTCTGGAGAATTGTGATTTTGTCACTGAATGTTTTATATGGGGTGGATGAAATGAAGAATAAAGCAACAAAGTGTTTTTATCTGTTGGTTTCACATATAAATCTGTTGCTAGTTTACCCTCATACTTATACACCAGAACATCAAGAAAATGTATACGTCACAGATCATACTTTAAAGTAAATTTCAAAGCTGCTAAATAGCCATTCAATTTTCCAAAAAAGGAAATTAGGGTCGAATGTGGCCCCTTCCATATCATAAAGATATCGTCTATATAGCAGTACCAGGCTTTACAGTATCGCTGAAATTCTCAATTTTTGTAGACAAATTGTTCTTCAAATAAATTTACAAATATATTTGCATATGTGGGGCCACATTCGATCCCTTTGTGGTACAGCAACGCTGCTCATAAAAGGTGTCTTGGAACATAAAGTAACTTCTCTCCAATATAATACTTAGAAGGTTAATTATCAAACGCCATCCCAAGAGGGATCATTGCTAATACAACTTTCAACAGCCTCCACGCCACCAGAATGTGGTATATTGGCATAGAGACTCTCTATGTCTAAAGTAACCAAGTACACACCCTCACCTATTTCTCCAAGTTTCTAAAATATAGTCTAAAATAAATGATCTTTGTGTCTCTACATAGGGTTGCAATATTCTATCAAGGAACACTGCTAAGGGATTAAACACTGATTGTACACCTGCCACAATCGGATGTGGGCACCACAAATTTTTTTATTTTTTATTAAGGTTTTTATTTTCTTAACACAACAGAACATACATATACTTGCAGTGAATGTTTGTCAGGTAACAGTAAGTTATACACTCAGGAATATATAGTAGGATATACACCAGAAGTCAATGGGAGAAACCTTATGGGAAAATGAATGATGTTTGGAAGTAAATTAGGTAAATTGAGTATTTTTGTAGTCTTAGGAAGCTCTCCCTGGATTAACTTCCAGCCAGGGGTCCCAGACCTTCTCAAACTTTTCGGGGCACCGTCTGGCCAGATAGGTTAGTTTAATAACTGGCAGCATACTGTTTACTAGTCTGACCCATTGTTGTAACTGTGGAGGAAGGGGACTCATCCATTTCATTACCACATGTTTTTTGGCATAGAAGTATAGTGTTTTTAGTAGCGTTCTAGTCTTATTCAATAGGACCGTGTCCTCAATTACTCCCAGCAAGCACACCTCCGGGCAAGAATGCCAGGTAGCAGGACTTGTTCGTTAATGTATTTCACTACTTCTGCCCAGTACTTATGCACCATTGGACATGCCCAGATCAAGTGGAAGAACCCAGAGTCTGGAGAATTACATTTGGGGAATGATGCGGCGAGGTTCCTACCCATAATTTTTAGCCTTAACGGAGTAATTTAAGTCCTGTGAATTATTCTGTACTGCACCATCCTGTCTTTGGTGGAGATTAGATAACCATATAGCCCATCAGTTGCCTCTGCCCACATCTCATCATTCAAATTAGGTATATCCGCAGCCCATTTGTTCCTTGCCCTATCAAAGGGTTTCCCCAGGTTAGTTCCAATATTTTGCTCCCCTTCCTGTATATATAAAACATAATATTTATTCAGTAAAGAAGGGCAGTCACACTGGTAAGAAAAAAAAATCTTATTCACACACTGGCACTGTGACAGTTGACAGAAGAGTAATCTAAAATAAGACATACATTTTACCTGGCTCTAAGAGCCTTTAGGAGATACTTTTTTGCAAATAAAAAATTTACAGTGAAATTGAAAAGGGGGGACCTAAAATGTAGAACCTTTTATAGTTCTGCAGTTATTAGGAAACCTGTGTTTGCTCTTTGTTAAAACTGTGGTTTACTCTTAAAACACATGCCAGACAAGCACAAATATAAATGAAAAGTATGGTGTCCCTTACACAAGAGGCCTTGATTTCCTTGGATAAAATTTTGCCTCTTAACCATTTGGGTCTAAACTCCCCCAATCTCAGCTTGCTATCTTCCAACTGCTTCTGTAACGGTCAAGGATGCTGCTGTGTTGACCAAGTTTGATACAAAGGTAATCAAGCAAATGTCTACAATTACCTACAGGCAATCACAGAGCTGAACCAAGCTATCTTGGCACAACATTCTGCCATCTAGAGTTAAATATACAGATACCAGCTTCTACTAGCTTATAATATGTTGTTGCACCAATGTTCAAGATAATTACACAACAAAAGTAATTTGATGCTGATTCAGAGAAAGCTTTACCCAAACATTGAGTATTTGCTAAAGGCATTGCCTCTAAAGAGAAAGCTAGCAATTCATTTATGAGCTTGCAAAATGAATGTAGCCTGTCTATTCTGAAATCTGTGCACCTTTGCTTTATATGGAAACAAGTGTCTCCTTGTCGTAAAATATACGAGAAGAGCTGTGTATAACTGTTCAGCTGTGTGATGTCATAATGAGTAGCACTGTTGCCAAGCAACATTGACACAGGTGTTTACCAAGCTAGTGCACTATTATGATGTCATTATAGTACAACATTATGAGATCATAATTATCAATGTGACAAAGCTGTTGGCTATACTTTACAGATTCAGACCAGCGAGAAGTAGAGAGAGAGACAGGATGGCAGTTATCTGCAGACTGTTTTTTTCTTTATTTTCGCTATTTATCCTTATTTTATCAATTCACTATAACTATGGATGCATTCCCTGCTTAGAGGATAACACTGAGTATCTAAAATATGATTTAAAATTAACATGGCATGAGATATATCCCAAACAACAAATCATACAGGCAGATATGGATAAAGTTGTTGATTTCTTCTACGATGAAGACTACAATGTGCGATATATTGGTAAGACTTGTTTTTTTTCCCCCAATAACATTTATGTATCACTTTGTGAATGTGAACTATATTTAAATATACATGAGGTGAATAAGAAATCATGCAGGCAAATGAGACCTAAAGTGTTAAATACATTTGTAAGAGATTCCTGACCATTTACTTTTTCAGGCTATATTTTTTGCATTCTGTTAGCAAAGTCATATGCTCCTTCTGCTGAATGCCATATAGAAGTGTAAAAGAATGGGAGGAGACTAATGTAAGGAGGCTTAGAGAAGAAATAACAATAATTAACTGCCAATAACAGCTTCCTTCATGGGGGTCAAGAATGTAACCAAATTACAAAGTCGACAATGTTGTTAAAATGGTTCCAATAACACAATACAATTTTGTTTTCAGATCTCTGGAGTTTAGAAAAGACGTGTGCGTGGCTTGGCGTAGAGATCGTAGCATTGGTAGCAAAATATAAAAGTAAGTAATGCTATATAATTCTCATATTAATAGAACAACTTGCTGTTTTTGCACAGATGTAACTAAAGCCCCATAAAATATGTTTTCCTTTATGTTTCAGTACACAGAACAATAATAAATGACCAGATTTATAACAGAACAATAATTCATCAATTTCCCCACAACTGTAAATATTCTGAGGGTTTAAACACCAGTCAGATTCAGCCATGCTTTCAATCCAATATTCCATGCACTGAAACATATTTCATAAACCATAAAAAGATAACTAATAAAGGAGCTCATAGTGTACACTGGTGCATTGAAAGGTCACTTTTTAATTCTTTTTGTTGTTACATTAGGCTTACAGAGCAAAGAAATCCAACAAGAGTTTACAACTTTAAAAGCGAAGACGCAAGAGTTACTTGTGAATGGGTCAAAAATAAATCAAAAATTTAGTAAGTATGACATCATATTAAATATTTATTATTAATTGTATTGTTTTGAAAACATAGAAATTGAAACATTTTAGTTAACAGATAGATTTCTCTACTTGTCACCAATTAGTGGGCTAATGGAAATGTTTAGATATTTCTAGCTAACTGACACTTTATGCATTTCCTAAAGATGTGGGTGGAATGCTGAACTAAACTGTATAGTGTTGATACAAAGGTTGAAAATCCAATTTTTGTGGCTCTTATACCTGCAATAAGGATCTAGCCAAATAATGCAGTATACAGGGCTAACAATGGAGTCCTGGGGTATATTTATCAAAGAGTGAAGTTAGAGAACGCCACAGTCTGCTAGCATGAAATATCACCTCTCAAATGGTATTGATCAAATGGTAAACTTTCACCCATTGATAAATATGCCTTTAAAATCCCGTAGAAATTAATGGATAGTGGCGGAATTCCACTCTAGCAGACTGTGTTGATGTCTAGCGTCACTGTTTGATAAATATACCCCCCAGAGAGTTAAAATCATAATGGTTTCTGTCAAAACATCAGTTGCCTTTAGATATATCCAGTACATTTGCATCTGTAATGCATTAATACTGGGACCTCTTCCTAAAAGTGGGATAAAATAGATTAAATGGTTTCCCAAATCCCAAACTGTAATGTGTATTCATAATGGCAAAGATCAATCTAACACTTGTTTTCTTCTCTCTTTTCTGTAGTTTGCGGAAATGAATGCAGTAAGTACCTTCTTTTGTATTCTACATACCCATTACAATATCATTTAACAAGAAACATAATTCTCAAGACATGTTTCTTTTCTTATAGTTGAAGAACATGATGATATTATAGACTGTAAAAGCTGCAGCAAAGTGGACATTTCCTGCAACGAAATTGCATTCTGTGGAAGTAAGTTTCTGTTTATTTGCTGAGCTGTTGTTATTCAGTATGGGTATCACAGTCAAATTATATTTCCCTTTAGCCAAAAACTATTTTAGTAATTAAATGAAAACCAGGCACCAGATGCATGAAAATAGCATGAGCAAGATCTGCTGATGGCAGACAACAACTTTTAAATCCTTCAAAGGGACAAATTACAACAGTTTTTTAAGATTTTATGATGCTGGTTTATTCAGCTGAGTAAGAATTTATCAACTATTAATAAATCTTCCCATAAGTTTAACAATATGCTTTGCCTTGATAATGTTGTATGCTCTCTAGTTTATAATATGAATGCCTAATTAACTTTCTGATTTTGTCTTTAGGATGGGGTTTTTTATTGATGGTTATCATCTCCCCAATTGCGATTTTGACCCTAGTAATCGCTTTTATATGGTGAGTATATTTAAAATATAATATAAAAAATATATAAAAACAGAATAAAGTTATCATCAATTTTGAATTATCCCATGATGGGCACATGCAGTAGATAAGAATAAGGCTTTTTTCCTGCAGCATATAATAATTTTTCTAAAAGGCTTGTAACATGCGGTAGTAATTTCATTTTTTTCACGAAAGGCACTGTCTAATGTACAAATATTTATTATTTTAAAAGTTATAATTGAATCTCTTTTGAGGTCACCTATTTCTATATTCTATGTATATTTAACTTGTGTTGTTTTGACTTCCACAGGTTTGTGAGCAAACAAATAATTGCACGCGCACACAGACGCATAGAAGCTGAAAAAAACCCTAAAGCTAAAACAGATGAAGCAAATGAGGTCAAAATCACTATTCCCGAAAAAAAGGATGAAGCAGTAGAGAAACAAACTAAAGCTAAAACAGATGACGCAAAAGAGGTCAAAATCACTATTCCTGAAACAGATGATGAAGAAGAAGTAGAGGAAGAAGAAGAGGTACAGGAAGAAGTAGAGGAAGAAGAAGTAGAGGAAGAAGAAGTAGAGGAAGAAGAAGTAGAGGAAGAAGAAGTAGAGGAAGAACAGGAATTAGAGGAAGAACAAGAAGTAGAGGAACAAACTAAAGCTAAAAGGGATTATGCAAAAGAGGTCAAAATCACTATTCCAGAAACAGACGATGAAGTAGAGGAAGAAGTAGAGGAAGAAGAAGTAGAGGAAGAACAGGCAGTAGAGGAAGAACAAGAAGTAGAGGAAGAAGAAGTAGTAGAAGCAGAAGAGGGCAGTGAAGCCTCAGATACAGAGGAAGAATAGTAGTAAGAGGAGGAAAACATGAAAGCTGATCTGGCAAAAAAACTCTTCCTGCAGGGCTTGCAGGTATATTTTACATCTTGTTTTTACCTAATAATAAGCACATGAAACATTAGTTTGCATTATATATTTTAGATAATAGTATAATTCTTGAGGAATAAAAATAGGATTAACCATACTGTATTTCTAAGTTTGCCAACCAACATTTACATGAATGTTCTTTATCCTTAGGAAGAAAAGACACAGAAACTTCCTCTAAATGCAAAGAAACTTGTTTGACATTACACAATGTACTGCCCTCATCAGCTTATTACTCTCTTGAGAGAGAGAGAGACAGGAAAAGATTGTCCTGCTTGGCAGACTCAAGCTACTGATCAACAGGCTTCTACTGATCAACAGGCTTCTACTTCTTGCAAGCAAATAGAAGAAAAAGTAAAAGGAGAATGAACCGCTTTATTTACTGGCTACCAAGATCAAAGTTACTTGGAAGTAAAGACGTTTATATATGTTTTTGTTTTAATAAAGTTAATATATTTTCATAAAATCCCTTGTAGCCATTATTTATTATATCTTATAATCTTAATCCTACTGTTCTAACTTTCAGAGTTGTTAGAGGCAAATAAGTTAAATTCTTGTTGTTAATGTCTGTCCAAGAAATCATCCAAACCCCTCTTAAAGGGTTTTTTACTTTTAAATTAACTTTTAGTATGATTTGGAGAGTGATATTCTGAGACAATTTAAAATTGGTTTTCATGTTTCATTATTTGTGTTGTTTGAGTTATTTAGCTTTTTTTCAGCAGCTCTGCGGTTTGCAATTTCAGTAATCTGGTTGCTAGGGTCCTAATTTCCCTAGCAACCATGTATTGATTTGAATAAGAGTCTGGAATATGAATGAGAGGCATGAATAGAAAGATGGGCAATAAAAGGTAGCAATAGCAATGCATTTGTAGCTTTACAGAGCATTTGCTTATTAGATGGGATCAGTGACCCCCATTTGAAAGCTGGCAAAAGGCAAATAATGAAAAAAACTATAAAAAAATAAATAATTAAGACCAATTGAAAAGTTGCTTAGAATTGGTCATTCTATAACATACTAAAAGTTAACTGAAAGGTGAACCACCCCATTAAAAGCATTAACAGAATCAGCCATCACAACATCATTCAGCAGTGAATTCCACAATCTCACTGTGAAGAACCACCGACTCTCCTTCAAATGAAGGTCTGTTCCTCTAGTCTATAGGGGTGGTCCCTGGTACTGTGATCCTCTTTATGGGAAAAAAGGTCCCTGCTATGTCTATAATGTCCTCTAATGTACAGTAAATAGTAATTCTCTGCACTCTCTCCAGCTCATTTATATACTTCTTAAAGACCAGAGCCCAAAACTGCCCTGCATACTCCAGATGAGGCCTTAATAGGGACCTATAAAGAGGCAAAAATATGTTTTCATCCAATCAGTTATTTCCCTTTTTTATGCAAGAAGATCCTTCTCAATTAAGGAAACCCCCAACACATTGCCATTTGGGGTGGTTATTTATGAAAGATAGAATTTTAGAGCTATGTGAGCTTTTTTAAACCACGAATGAACTGACAACCCGAATGGTTTAACTCGAATCAGAAAGTTTGCGTTGAGTTTGAGTTGCGAAACCCAATAATTGAAATTGAGTTTCCGGCGAAAAACTCTAATTGATCTAGTTTTTGATGAAAAAAACTCTCAAATTGCTTGAATTGATTTTTTGAGCGAAACCCACCGAAAAAAACATAATGAAGGCTATTAACATCGTCAAATGGTTCAAGGGACCTCTCCCATTGACTTCTACATGACCTCCACAGGTTTTAGTTGGAGTATTTTCAAATTCGAGCTAGCTTCAGGATATAATTAGGGTTGCCACCTATTAATAAAATTGTCACCAAGCAGCATTTTTACCGGTCAGGCTGGTAAAATACTGGCCAGGTGGCAACCCTAGGTATAATAAATCTCGAAAAATTCCAGTTTTCTCACAAAAACTTGAAAATTTAGATTTTTTTTTTTAATCCAAAATTCAAATTTTGACTGAAAAACACAGGTTAAAACACAACTCGATCCTTATTAAATATGCCCCTTAGTGTATAACTAGCATTTATATTATTTCTAGCAGAGTGTGTAACCTTGCCTTAATCAACATTGGAGCTCATATTACAGTTTACTGCCCAGAGAGATGATTGGACATTCCCAAAACACTGCGTCCATTTTATGTGGCCCCTCGGAGGCCCAGCTGACTGAGAGGAAGGGGGAGGCAGGAATGTAAGGGTTGAATGGTGCAATACTTCATGAGCATTTCTAGTATCTCTATAGGTAAAACAATTCACGTTCTCAAAGTTGTTGTTTTTTTATGACAATTTGCTGTGAGGACTTGTGTCTTGCGCTAGACACCGCCTAGTTAGCCTATCACCCCCGTGACGTCCTTTAGTAACATTCGAGCAAACTCTCAAAGGAGTCACGATTGTGGATTCCAATAAAGAAGTTTAGCAAAACGTCTCAACACGGCGAGGGCAAGGAATGTTAGAACGCTTTCTGTAACACCTCAAAACATTCGCCGCCATTGCCTAATTGTCACTTCTCTCACTTATTGCCGCGCGATTTCTGAGCTACAGGTTTTGCCCTGTTTACTTCAGCGGCGCGCTAACTGCTCAGCGCCATCTAGTGGCCAAAAGGTAATAGAACCGAGACGCCTATCGGTCGCGTCAGTCAAAGCTGCGCGCCTTATTGGTTAGCCACCTTGCTGGGGCAGCAGACTTTTATTCTACACGTCTTTTCTTTTTACGGAAGTGTGGAGGGCGTGCGGTGCAGTGATTAACTCATCATTTACTGGAAAGCTGTCGGTAGGGGCCGAGTGGGCCGCACCGCTGTTCATTACACGGGCGGTGAGACGATAGACGGCGGCGAGATATCACGCATGCGCGGTACGTGACCTCATGCGACTTTAACCGTTTGGGCTCTGGCGGAGGCCGCACAATGGAGTCGGACGGGTGGGTTAGTAGGAATCGCGGAAGGAAGGTTTCGTGCGAGCGTTGGTTCTGAGGTAGCTGCTGTCTGTAACTTTAACATCAATGTTTAACTGTGTTGCTGTCGGCCGGGCCTCCTCGTGTCACGCTAACAACAGGCGTCACATAGGCCTCAGGGGCAGCGAAAGCGTTTGTTGCAGTAGCAGCAGCAGCCATGTGCTTGCCTTGTGCGGGCTCAGCTGCGTGCGCTGATCATAAGGGATCTCATGTGGGACCAGTCAGCTGCTCGGGTCCGGTTTCAGGTTGGGACAGGGAGATGTTTGGCCTGGGGCCCCAGCATCACACGGATATGGGGCCCATATCCGTGTGATGCTGGGGCCCCAGGCCAAACATCTCCCTGAGCGCATTATATACATTTACACTTGTTTCATATATTCCCTGTTTTAGATCAGTGATGGCCAAACTACAGCCGCCCAGTTGTTTGTGGGACTGGGGAGGGGGCTACAGATTAAACATCCCTGGTACAGGAAACCCCTCTTTTCCACAAGTAGAGGGCCCCAGCCTTCCTGCATTGCAAACCTCCCCCCCCTCACACAGTTGATAGACAGGATGGCAACTCCCAGCAGCTGCACTTTGGTTGGTGAGCAGGGAGTTGCATCCTTTCTGTGACTCAGCTGGAGAGCAACAGGTAGAGGCTGAATGCTCATAGCACTGGCTGCACAAGCTGACTGTCCCTAACACAGTGGTTATAATGTATTGCTATAGAACCAGTGTATTCTGCACCGCTGTACAATAGAACTGTCCCAAAAAACAAATCCTGACCCTTACACGAGGTCAAAAGGACCCTGCTTGTTAGAACGTGCAATCTAGCACCAAACTATATCCCTAATCTAATATCACAACTGTATTCTTTGCTGGGTATAGAGCGAGTGCCCGTATTTTACTTAAATAAGGTCTACTTTTAGTGATCATGTCCCATTATGATCTACAGCCATAAAAGCATGGTTAGCATTCTGTTCCATGGAAAACATTATTTAAATATTGATTAATGGGAAAATGTATATTGCTATATTTAAGAAAACCCTATTATTATGTAACCATAACATAATAAATATCTGAATGAAAAGCCTGAAGCAGGAGGGTGATATAGACAGATCTACTGATCACCAGCTAAAGGTCTATTTGTAGATCCCCTGTCTACATTTTGGGCACCCCTAGTATAGGGGTTACATATATAATCTGCCCACATATTTTTATTTTTGTACTATTGCTGCCTCCTCTCTTGTCCTTTCTCATTTATTTCCAATAAGGACCAAGATTGATTGGTATTATTCACATTGCTACATGTTGCCAAAGTCTTGATATGGAGTCAGGCTGAATGGCAGACGCTGCTCATCTATAGAGTACATAGTTCTGCTTCTGTGGCTGTTTCTACAGATACTAATTGATAATTGCTCAAAGTGTCCATTGAAGGGTTGTTCACCAATGAATTAACTTTTAATATGATATTCTGAGATAATTTGCAATTGGTCTTCATTGTTTATTTGAGTTATTTCACTTTTTTTTTTCAATGGCTCTGCACCTTGTAATTCAGCAATCTGGTTTCTAGGGTCCACATTACCCTAGTAACCATGCATTGATTTGAATAACAGACTGGAATATGAATAGGAAAGGACCTGAATAGAAAGACGAGTAATAAAAAGTAGCAATAACCATACAGTAGTCTTACAGAGCATTTGTTTTTTAGATGGAGTCATTGACCCCCATTTGAAAGCTGGAAAGAGTCAGAAGAATGCAAATAATTAAAAAAACAATAAAAAGAAAATTGAAAGCCAGTTGCAAAGTTGTTTACAATTAGCCATTCTATAACATACCAAGGGGTATATTTATCAAAGAGTGACGTTAGAGGTCGCCACAGTCCCCTAGAGTGAAATTCCGCCTCTCTCCATTCATTTCTATGGGATTTTGAAAGGTGTATTTATCAAAGGATGAACTTTCACCCATTGATAAATATTCTTTTAAAAATCCCATAGAAATGAATGGAGAGTGGTGGAATTTCACTCTAGAGGACTGTGGTGATCACTAACTTCACTCTTAGATAAATATACTCCTAAGAGTTGACTTAAAGGTGAACCACCCATTTAAATCTGATTCAGGTTGGCAGTGGCATCTGGGGAAGGTTGTATTGGTGCTTATTCCACACTGATTACATTGTGCTGTTTCTGTGATGCCAGTTCTTGCCATAACCACATGGGTCTGCCTGGGCATCATGAGGACTACTGCTTTACCTTTTTTTCATTGTGTGGCTGTTGTGGTTTGATTTTGTTTTTGTAGTTCATTTCTTAAAAATGCACTGTTTTGATTTATGTTTTCTCTTTATTCTATTTTTGTGTTTTGTGCCATTTGAGTGATTTGAAACCTCAATATTACATACCCTGATTCTAAGTTTTCCTGCATTTTACACTTTTTTTTTGTAGTCCTGACATCATATAGTGCATTTCCTTGATTTTACATTTTTCTGAATTTTATACCATTAAAATGGTTGGTCTACTGTATACTATATCCGTTTATTAAATTGTACCCACAACCATGATTATATTTAGTGTACATTGACATGGGGGGGACTCCTCAGTCTTTAAAATATACTGTAAGGACATGCAGTTCTAAGCAAAGTACCAATATGTATTCATTTTAAAAAAAAAAAAATCTGTGGTATTAACATGTAATTGCAGTTGAAAGTAATGTTTGTTTTCAATTTTCTAGTTCTCTGGTTCTAACGCTTGAGTCAGTGTAACACACCTCTAGGTTTTAAAGGGTTCACGTTTAATGTTAAGTATGATGCAGAGAGTGGTATTTTGAGACGGCTTGCAGTTGGTTTTTAGTTGTAGTTTTTGTTACTCGGCAACTCTCCAGTTTGCAGTATCATGGATCTGGCTGCTAGTTTCCAAATTACCCTAGCAACCATACATTGATTTATGGCTGGAATATAAATAGGAGAGGCCTTAATAGAAAGATGAGCAATAAAAAGTAGCAATAACAATACAGAGCACTTGTTCTGTGACCCCCCCCCCCCATTTGAAAGCTGAAAAGTGTCAGAAGAAGAGGGAAAATCATTAAAAAAAAAAAAACTATGAAAAATAATGAAGCCCAATTGAAAAGTTGCTTAGAATTAGCCATTCTATAATATACTAAGTTAACTTAAAGGTGAACCACCCCTATAAATACATTTTAAATAACTTGTACAGTTATGGGACCTGTTTTCCAGAATGCTCAGCGGCTTTCTGGATAATGGATCTTTCTGTAATTTGGAGTTTCCTACCTCCCAAGTCTACTAGAAAAGCGTGTACGTTCAATAAACCCAATAGGCTGGTTTTGCTTTATTAATTATATCTTTGTTGGGATCAAGTACAAGGTACTGCTTTATTATTACAGAGAAAAGAAAGGAAAATCATTTTTAAAAACTTGGATTATTTGGATAAAATAGTCTATGGGATATGGCCTTTCAGTAATACTTAGCTTTTTGGATAACAGAGGCCATACCTGTATTGGAAAGTTACTCGGTACATTATATTTTCTCACTTTTCATAAATGTTTTTGGGTGGAGATCCCTTTTGGAGCCCTAAGTTACATATTGACAGTGACTGGGATTTCCCACTGTACTGGTTAATTGAACGTGCCTGTTAATGAATAATCACCGTCTTTTTTTGCAACTGTGTTAAAACCAATATAATTGAAGAAGCGAGTGTTGTATTTTACTGGTGTTAATGAAAAAGGGAAGCGGTTTGCAGTCTTCATCTGTTGTAGAATGACAGTATGTGTGTCCCGAGCCAGCAGCAATGTTTGTTCTGTGCAGTGTGTTCATTGTCACATTGTGTTTGCAGAGCAGTGTGTGGGACGCAGGGATATGCCACCTGTCTGAGCAGCTGCTAAACAACGCTAAGGCACCGCAGGAACACTCGGGCACTTTTATCAAAGATTTGACCTGAAAATTAAAAATTCTAATTTTATTATGGTCAAAACGGTCAAATTTGACTAGGGAGTTATTCATATTCGATTCGCGTTTTGTAAAAAAAAAAAATCAAATTCAATTTTAGATTCTTCATACTCTAGCCCAGTGATCCCCAACCAGTAGCTTGTGAGCAACATGTTGCTCCCCAACCTCTTGGATGTTGCTCCCAGTGGCCTCAAAGCAGGTGCTTTTTTTTGAATTCCAGGCTTGGAGACCAGATTTGGTTGCATAAAAACCAGATGCACTGCCAAACAGAGCCTCCAATAGGCTGCCAGTCCACATAGGGACTACTAATAGCCAATCACATCCCTTATTTGGCACCACCCAGGAAGATTTTTCATGCTTGTGTTGCTCCCCAACTCTTTTTACATCTGAATATTGCTCACGAGTGAAAAAGTTTGGGGACCCCTGCTCTAGCCCTTTAAGAATTCGAATTCGACTATTCGCCATCTAAAACTTGCCCAATTGCTGTTAAGGTCAATGGGGGAGGTCCATGGATCAATTTGGAGTTGTTTGCAGCCTTCCTGACATTTAGTTTTTTTGATGAAAAAAACTTGAATCAAGTTTTAAAAAGGTTTCCGGTCGATTTAATTAATTATTTCTTTTTTATATATATATATATATATATATATATATATATATATATATATATATATATATATATATATATATATATATAAATTTCAATTGTTGAATTTATGAATGAATTTCAATTTCGATGTTTGATAAATGGGCATCTCTGTCAAAATTGAATGCTAACAATGCTTTTATGGATGTAGATCATAATGGGACAACATTACTCAAAGTAGACCCCACATTATTAAAGTATTGGGTCTCCTGGTCAAATAAATATAAAATCTTTATACTGATTTTAGTGACTGTATCCCACCAAAGTCTGCTCTCAATAGCATTGTCAGTCTTTTGGGCAGTGCTGGATCAGAAACATTGTGTGCAAAGTGTTTGTGTTAACATGATACAGGCATGGGACCTATTATCCAGAATGCTCTGGACCTGGGGCTTTCTGGATAAAGGGTCTTTCCATAATTTGGATCTTCATACCTTAAGTCTACTAACAAATCCTGTAAATAAACCCGATAGGCTGGTTTTGCTTCCAATAAGAATTATTATATCTTAGTTTGGATCAAGTTACGGTTTTATTATTACAGAGAAAAAGGAAATCCATTTTTAAACATTTGGATTATTTGATTATAATGGAGTCTATGGGAGACAGCCTTTCCGTAGTTCTGAACTTTATGGATAACGGGTTTCCGGATAACTGATCCCATACCTGTACTGAATCTTTTCCTCAATTCAAGCTATTATATTCGTATAAGACTAAACCATTGCTATGGTTTATTTTATTTTATTTTTTTTTTTTTAAATCCTCCCCAGAGCAGCACAGGGATTGTTCACCTTTGAGTAAACTTTTAGTATGATGTAGAGTGATATTCTGAGAAAATTTGTTTTCATTTTTTATTTGTGGTTTTTGAGTTATTTAGTTCCCAGTACAAGCGGCCATGTTGGGTTTTGAAGAGAAGCTACTGCTCCTTATTTCCTCTTCTGCCGATGCATCATATACTGGGACCTGCTATCCAGAATGCTTGGGACCAGGAGTGTCTGGATAAGGGATCTGTCTGATCTCTATACCTTAAGACTACTTAAAAAAATAATTTGAACATTTGATAAACCCAATAATGATTAACTATATTCTAATTAGGACCAGTACAAGGTACTCTTCTATGATTACAGAGAAAAAGGAAATTTTATTTTTAAAATGTGAACAGGCATGGGATCTGTTATCCAGAATGCTCAGGACCTGGGGTTTTCCAGATAACGGATCTTTCTGTAATTTGGATCTTCATACCATAATCTACTCGAAAGTAATGTAACAATTAAATAAACAGACTGTTTTCTTCCAATAAGGATTAATTATGTTTTAGATTGGATCAAGTACAAGCTACTATTTTATTACACAGAAAAGGGGAATCGTTTTTAAAAATGTAGATTTGGATAAAATGCTGTCTATGAGAGACAACAATTCCGTAATTCTGAACTATCTGGATATCTTGTTTCCGGATAACGGATCTAATACCTGTATTTGCTTAAAATGGAATCTATATGAGATGTCATTCCAGATAACGGGGTACTGGATAGCAGGATCCCATAGCTATACTAGCCATTTCAGTGTATCTGTAAACTTTTGAAAGAGGCCCAATCTTGGCTGTCAATTGGGATTATATGTCCAGCTTTCAAAAATTATCACTGGCGCTTGTTTCCACCATAGAGCCATGTAACACACATATTTTGTTTATTTTACATCTGATGCTTCTTATGGTGATGGTTTATGGTACTTGCAAATGTTTTGCGGTGGTGATTCACATTGACTTCTGTATTTTGTGATTTAGCGTGGATGGCAAACTGTCAGAAAATACACTATGTAAAAAGTCGTGAATTATTAAATATTAGAATCACAGTTCAGTTGCTCAGTTCAGATTTAACATGCAACACTCTACAGGTATGGGACATATCTGTTATCCAGAATGCTCGGGAACTGGGCTTTTCAGGATAATCATTCTTTCCATAATTCGGATCTTCATACCTTTAGAGGAGAAGGAAAGGCTAACATTAAGTAAGCTTTATCAGAAGGCTCTATATAAATACACCAGTAAACATGCAAAGCAATGCTGCTCTGAGTCCTCTGTCAAAACAAACGCCACATTTCTTACATTAGGGCACTGTACATGGGGTTAGTCCCCCATTCTTTTCGGGGTGATGTATAACTTGCCTTAATAAGTGTCCACAAAATGGCACCTGTCTTTTTGCTGTGACTGTGAATTCCAAGATAGAAGGAAACACAATTTAAATATGATGTATGGTGTAAATAAAGTTTATATTGTTCAACTAACATAATAGAAAAGGATTTGGAACTATGTCTTGGAGTGACAGGTCCCCGTTAATGATAAATAAAGCAAAATCAGAGATGGGAGTTTAGTCAAGCATTTTTTATTTAAAAAATGAGAAAAAATCTGATTTTAGTGTGGTGTACTGTGTGCTGTTCTTTTTTGATGTAGTTTTTTAATTTGCTTTTTGTTTAGCATCAATTTGGTTGCTAGGGCCCAATTTAACCTAGCAGCCAGGCAGTGGTTTGAAATAGAGACCACAATATGAATTGAAAGTTAAAGGGATTGTTCACTTTTGAGATATTTGCAATTGAAAAGTTGCTTTGAATTGGCCATTCTATAAAATACTAAGTTAACTTATTAAATGTGAACCACCACTTTAAGTAATAGAATGTAACTCTAACAATTAAATTGTAGCCTCGCAGTGCAATCGTTTTTCGGCTGCTGGGGTCAATGACCCCCATTTGAAAGCCGAAAAGAGTCAGAGGAAGGAAAAAATTCAAAAACTAGAAAAAAAATGACCAACTGAAAAAACAATAGGGCACTCTATAAAATACTAAAATTCAACCTGTACAGTCAGACTATAGATCAAATTTAATTCCTTGCTGAGTCTCATCAAGCAAAATTCAATTTGTTAATGCTGTAAAAAGAAGTATTGTAATGATGATAATCTTTTGCATTTCTTCGGTAGAACTAATATGTTTATCTGTTTTTGCCAACAGGTACTAAATAATAATGATCATGTAGTTTCCTGCATTTTACTTGTGTGAATTGATTGCTCTCTTCTCGGCTACCTTCAAGGAAATCAGGTAAATAAATGATTTTTTTTTAAACGTAGATTTTCCATCTTATTTTAATTTCAGCATAATGGAGTTTTGCTATCCATGAAATTTAATAGCCTTTGTAAAATAAAAAGTCATAATGTCTGCACCCCATTGGTAAGCTTGAGGCATATGTGCTGCATTATTACATGCATGGGACCTGTTATCCAGAATGCTTGGGACCTGGGGGTTTTACGGATAAGGGATCTTTCTGTAATTTGGATCTTCATACCTTAAGTCTACTAGAAAATCATGTAAACATTAAATAAACCCAATAGGCTGGTTTTGCTTCCAATAAGGATTAATTATATCTTAGTTTGGATCAAGTACAAGTTACTGTTTTATTATTACAGAGAAAAAGGAAATAATTTTTAAAATCTTGGATTATTTGGATAAAATTGAGCCTATGGCAGAATACCTTTCCTTAATTCAGGACTTTCTGGATAATGGGGTTTCAGATAACAGATGGAGAAACAAAATGTTGGAGCAAGACACCCAGGTAGGTCCTGCATAGATTAGACAAATTATAAGTAAAAATAAAAATATTTTATTTGTATAAACAACTCATGCCTAACACGTTTAGTTGTTTATACAAATAAAATATTTCTATTTTTACTTAATATTAGTCTGATTTATGCGTGACCTACCTGAGTGCTTTGCTCCAACGTTTTGTTTCTCCATATATGGATAGTCCGCTCCCTTGAGCTGAGGGCCTGGGGCAGGAGCATCTAGGCCACCCATTTAATTTGGTGAGTTATTCTACTGGCGAAGTGTTTATGCTTATACATATTTGTTTCAGATAACAGATCCCATACTTTGATGATTATTACAGGTATGGGACCTGTTATCCAGAATGCTGAGGAGCTAGGGATCTTTCAATAATTTGGATCTACGGGAGATGGCATTTCAGTAATTCGGAGCTTTCTTGATTCAGATTTCCTGCTAACGGATCTCATACCTGTATTGTCATTCACATTCCTTATTCATCAGACCATGGGAAGGCTTTATTTTTTACTTAAATTACATTCCACATCTGAAAGCTGAAAAATTAAAATCTTTTATCTCTTTTGCAGTTTTAAAATCGTGGATATTGAAGAAATTGTAAAGTCCCTTTCAAAAGCTCTTCACCCCCATTGTGTACGCTGCCAATCATGGCACTCCAGCCAGAGAAGAGAAAAGTGCGGGCTCTAAGCCTTGCAGGCATTGCCCAAATATCTAATGACATTTCCAGGAAGTTCCTCGATCGCAGTGACCTGTCCAGGCTTTCTCGCATTGATATGAATTCTCCAAAAGACTACGCTCAGGTTCTGAAAGCTCTGGATAATTTCTTTGTCTCGGACCCTAATGGCAAAATCAAACTGGTGTTTGTCGAAGATAAAGTTATAGTGAAAAACATTTTTATAATGTCCTCTGCAATGCAAGAACGGGCCCAGAAATACCCCGAACATCTCTACGTGGATCTCTTAAAGAATGTTAGCCCTGGCTTTAACCTGTACAGTGTTTCCTGTGAAGATGAGAACTCGGAGTGGAAGATATGTGCCAGCTGTATATCACAGGCAAATAACCCCGATATATTAAGATTTCTCATTGTTTCTGTTCTGCAAAGCATACCAAAAATGAAGGCTCAAATCAAATACATAACCGTACATCCAGGTATAACAGATTCTCTTGACATGGGTACTCTGTTACCGAACGCAACTATAAGGCTTTGCTATTTGTTAGTTTTGCAAATATTGGAGAATAAACTGTCTGAACTGCAGTGTGCTACCCAGACCCAAATCAAAACTGTCTTGCATATCCTCCTGCACACTCGCTCCTTAAAGGTCTACAACCGTTGTCTGAATGAGTTCAAGAACGTATGTCCTGCAGAAGTGTATCAGTACTACTATGAAACATGGCACCCGAGCCGAAAATTGTGGTGCACAAAGGATAACAAAAGGCTTAAAGCTGAGAAAGCCATCTATTCCTATGTTACGTCTCTGCATTATACCCTTGCGACAGAAATGGGCAGCTCGTTGTCGCTGAATAATTGCCTTTGTGTGGTTTTCAATGAAAATCGTGAATTAAAGAGTGTTCCAGAAAGTTTACCTCCAGTGAATCTGCTTCCTGTGCCTGAACCTCCCCCGGCTGTTCCTGAGAAGGTACGTTTTTGTTTTATTTTGTGATTTGATATCATTAATGCATTCGTCTTTGTTGTGATGTTAATTGGGCTACTGTTATAGCAATTTACAACCTGTTGCAATTAATGGGGGAAAAAACTATTCTAACGATTTATGACCTGTTGTAATTAAAGGAGAAAAAAAACAGGAGAAATCTCCCATTAACAAATTGAAGTTACCTTTGAGTTAACATATAGTATGATGTAGATAGTGATATTGTGAAACAATTTGCAATTGGTTTTTATTATTTGTGGTTTCTGAATTGTTTAGCTTTTTTTATTCAGCAGCTCTCCAGTTTGAAATTTCAGCAAACTGTTTTTTAGGGCCCAAATTACCCTAGCAACCATCACGAAGAAGATCCTGTTGCTTGGACACTAAAAGGTTTAAGAAGCTCCTTATCCTGCACTGGGCTTCATCCCCTGCCTACTCCTTTACCCTTAGTTTTACTTTAGTGTCCTCAGATGGGGAACAGACACGTTCTGGAATGGAGCAGTGGTACAGATTAATTCAAGTGCCATGCCAGCAGTGGGGACTATGGGCGAGTCATTTTCTCAATCTCATCCCATACACAGCCCAGGCAGTGAGGTTTCAGCAGGTGTCATCTGTCTCATAGGAGCTATCTTCCCTGCCTATTCCCTTAGGGGTTAGTTTACTCTTCCGTGACCGACAGAACAGAGGAGATGCCCTCTATTAAGCCACAAGCTACGGTACGCACCCCACCACTGGTATCACACCTTGCTTGTGCATCCTGCAAAATTAAATTTTCCAACGCATCTGCTGACCCAGTGTGTGGATCTTATTAATCTGGCCCTATCCCTGCATTTTGTCAGTGTAATGCAACCCTACCATCCAGCTCAGCAACTGCTTTGGCCATTCAGTTGAGCTCGGATTCAGAATTGATGCAAGCACTTTCTCTATCTCTGGCAGAACTTCAGAACCTAGCTAGACTACCTGAGACAGGGTCTTGGAACATCTGTCAGAGCAGCCACAAAGGTCAAGCCTGCAAGCGACTGTGATTAAGTACCCACGCCCCCTAACCCCTAAACACCCAGAGGAGCAGGAGGAATCTGGGGAAGAAGGGCAGGTGCTTTCTGGGGAAGATTCTGATCAGGAACAGGATGCTCCTAGATCACTATGGGAAGTAGAAACTCTGATTTAAACAGTGCTACAGACACTAAATATTGAAGACACTTCAGCTACCGCTGAACCAAGCAAGAATATCTTCAAGAAGCAAAAAAAGACTTCTTATGTCTTTCCGGTTTATGAGCAGCTGGATGACTTTGTAAGGGCACAATGGAAAATGCCCATCTGCAAGGTTCCATTCTCAAAGTGATTCACGCAAACCTACCCCTTCCTACAAGAATGTATCGAGCTCTGGTCCTCATTGCCAATGGTAGACCCTCCAGTATCACGACTATCCAAGACCACAACTATTCCTGTGGCAGAAGCAGCATCCTTTAAGGACCCCATATACAGGCGCCTAGAGGGGATCTAAACGTCCATATTTTCAGCAGCTGGAGCAGCCCATCTTTGCCACAGCATGGGTATCGAGAGCAATGGATGTCTGGTTAGAGCAGGTGGCACAACTCATTGGGTCAGATGACCCCTCTACAGACCTTCTTCTGTCCCAGATTGCAGCTGCGAATGTCTACATCTGCGATGCAGCACTGGACACGGGAAAGCTAATTGCCAGAACATCCACCCAGTCTATTGAAGCCAGATGGTTTCTATGGCTAAAGACCTTGTCTGCAGACCTCACATCAAGGAGATCACTTGTCAGTCTTCCATTCGTGGGAAAACAACTGTTTAGGGCAGAACTTGACAAAATAATCTCACAGGCGACTGGGGGCAAAATAGGCCCAAGTGCACCACCTTTAAGAGAAGACCATTTCTCCGGCCCTTTCATCAAAGGCAGAGAACGCTGACTGAAAAGCACCAGTCAACCGGTCCCCCCAGATTTCCACCTAAGCAGGGCCGCAACTGGCCCGCAGCAAGGAATACGGCCAAGCCGTCTCAGTACAAGTCCACCTCCACATGAATGGTTGCCCACCACCGAAGGCCTTCTCTTAGGCGGTCACCTAAGAAACTTTCAGGAGGTGTGTGAACAGAGGGTTCAGGGTCCTTTGGTGCTAAAGATAGTGGCTCAAGGTTACCTCATCAATTTTGTACAGGCTCCACCCGAGAAATTTTTCCTATCATGCCTGCCCTCAAGGGAGCCCAAATGCTCCGCCCTTCAGGGAATCCTTCAAGACGGCTCCGATTCGGGGGTAACGCAGCAAGTTCCTTCCCTAGACAATGAGTTCTTAGCGTCCAGTGCTAGACCTAAAAGCGGTAAACCAATATGTCCGAAAGCAACGCTTAAAGATAGAATCTGCACTGTTATCCTTAGAGGAGGGGGGTTCATGGCAATGATCGACATCACTGATGCATATCTTCATGTGTCAATACATCCCAACCACTACTGATTACATTGTTTTTTTGCCACAGGAGAGCATTGGCAATTTGTGGCACTTCCCTTCAAAGGTGATTGCAGCAGCTGTGGCAGATGTGAGACTCCAGGGTGTTGGGGTCATACAATACGTTGACGACCTGCTAGTCAAGACCCGCTCTTATTCCCTAACCACAAACCATCTCAGACTGTGGTGGGAACACTGACTGGGCTGGGATGGCTCATCAACTACATGAAGTCGGTATTTACACCTTCACAGAGGACGGAAGACCTGGGTCTAACTCTCCCACCAACCGAGAGAACCTCCTTTCGCACACAGCTACTGACTATTGAGAGGTAGAGATACATACCTAGCAATATAGGCGTTGGGGGCAATGGTAGCATCAATTCCTGCAGTACCATATGCACAGATACACATAAGACCATTGCAGACACTGATCATACAGCATCCGAGAAAGAATTGCGGGGAACTGGACCGCAAGATACTTGTAACAACTCCTGTTCGGGCATTGATGGAATGGTGGCTTCGGCCTATGACACTGCAATCGGGAAAGCTTTTTCCCCAACCACTCATCGGTAGAGGGTTCTTGAAAGACCACGCTGTTCAGGGCAGATGGACTCAAGGAGAAAGGTCACTCCCCATCAACATCCTAGAACTAAGGGTGATATGGCTCTCCCGGTTTCCTTGGACAGACAACCTAAGGGGTCGACCCGTACGAGTACAATGGGACAACGTGAGGGCAGTAGCCTACTTAAATCATCAGGGAGGCACGAGGAGCCAGGTGGCTCTTACAGAGGCAAACGGATTCTACTGTGGCCAGAGAGGAACATACCAGCAATCTCCGCGGTTCACATCCTGAGGGTAAAAGAAGAAGGCAGGGGATGCAGCCCAGTGCAGGAGGAGGAACTTAACGTTAGTAGAGTGGTTGTGACCAGTGGTTGTGGGAAAGATTGTAATTGTAGCATGAATGGCCACCTTAAGTCACTGTACACAACCTCGATTAAGCCAAGATATATCTATTATTTTCTGCTTGAGTCATGAGGACTGGTGTCCCTTCACTTTTTATTCATTAAGGTAAATTGCTGTGCTGTGTGCCTGACACAGAATCAGAAAATTAATTGCCAATACAGGCATGGGATCTGTTATCAGGAAACCCAGTATCCAAAAAGCTCCAACTTAGAGGTCTCCATTGTAATCAAATAATTCACGTTTAAAAATTATTTCCTTTTTCTCTGTAGTAATAAAACAGTACATTGTACTTTATCCCAAGCAATATATCATTAATTATTTTTAGAGGCAAAACAATCCTATTGCGTTCATCTAGTTTTTAAATTATATTTTAGCAGACCTAAGGTATTACGATCCAAATTATCCAGCAACCCCCAGGTCCTAAGCATTCTGGATAACGGGTCCCATACCTGTAGTAGAAAGGTGTAAATGTCTTGTCCTCTTCCACAGCCAACTGAAGAAATCGCAAAGACAAATGGACTGGAAGACATGACGTTCTCCAGCTGGGAGGAATTCCAATCATTTCTTATCTCCTGGTGTGAAGAACAGAAGATTATTTTTGTAATCCGCAGTTCAGTGCCACTTACTGATGAAGATATGAGCCAAGACTTGATCCAGTCTTTAAAGTACAGTACTGTGAACCTTGGATGCAGCAGCTACACAAGGTATTTGTAAAATGGTGGTTAAAACATAGAAAAAATGTGTAGCAATGAACAATGGGGATTATAGGAAATGCAATAATACAATAAAAATGTTCTTAGCTCCTGTCATTAGCAGCAATATGTTTTTCCATTAGACCGCACCAAGCAAATGGAATTTTTCTTAAAAAGCCTTTATTAGAAGGGCTTTATTCAGACAGAATTAGCGATATGCTTTCTTTATTGTGCAGATCTAACGGTTGCTTGCTGCAGGTTCCTATGGCAGAGTAAATTTTGCCATTGTTCGCAATTTAACCCATGCAACTTCCTCCTCAATCCAGTTTCCTTTCTTTTATAATATTGATGTTCGTAGGGTAGAAAATAGGATAAAATCATTTAGGTATTTTTAATCTACCTTTTAAAATGTATGCATATGCCCCTGAAGGTTTTTTTTTTCTTTTAATTATTTCTAGGAAACGCTGTCCGGCAACAATTCATCTAAAATTGGGCCCAGACAAAGACAAGCTCGTTATTGCAAAGGCTGACCTCAATCACATTCATGACTCTGAGATTGACCTACCATCTCGTTTCACCAGAAAACCGTCGTTATTCGTTGAATTCCCCATTGGAAAAGCAGCCGAAATTTCCGATAAATTCATGGACCGAAATGAGTTGACAAAACTCCTCCGTTTACACTTCCCATTCGGCGGGGAGTCTCAACTCCTGGACGAACTGGAATCCCTTTTTAACTCTGACCCTTCCGCAAAAGTGAAATTGATTTATACCGAAGATAAGTTTATCGTCAAGAACATATTTTTAATGACCAGTGCCATGCAGAGTTTGCTGCAGCATTTTCCTGAAACTATGTATGTTGATCACATCCCTACCTTAAACCAGGAATTTGATTTGTATTCTCTCCTTTGTCAAGATGAAAGTTTCAGCTGGCGGGTTTGTGCCCACTGCATCGGAAGGAAGGAGACTTCAGAAACATTGCGGTTTCTTATACAAACTGTCCTGCAAGTGTGTCCCAATATAAGCACCCAAGTGAAGTATTTCACAGTCAGTCCCGAAATACGGAATCCTTTAGACACACAGGCCCTGCTTCCCAATGCCTTGGTGAGGTATTGCTCACTGTTAGTCTTTGACAGTATGCATAACAGCATCTCTTTTCTAAGCCAGATGGAGCAGTCGCAGATTAAGAACCTATTAGTGAGCCTCTCCAAGGCTCCGTCAACTGACGTCTACACCGAATACCTGGCGGATTTAAAGGCAGCATGTCCGGATGAAGTTTTCCAGTACTATTTTGACACTTGGCATCCACATTGGAAATTATGGTGTGAAAAGGATAATAGGACGAGTGATTTGGATAGCTCCATTTTTGCATATGTCGAGACAAAACATAACGAACTGAAAGCACATTTGGGATCACTGCCTTCTTTATATCAGTGCCTACAGGCTATCCTATCAGAAGATCAGCAGGAACCTGTCGAGTCATCAGAATTGAATCATGTGGAGGATTTAGACAAAAGCACATCTGATTTGAAATCACAGACTTCCATGGAAGAATCAATCACTCCACTGGAGGAAAATACTGCTCCTACTGTAGATCAGGTAACCATTTCACTTTTTGCTGTTGCTGTATAAGGCGCTAACTTTTAACAATTAGAAGAAAGGAGGTTCCAGCTCAGTCCTCGGTGGGGATTTTTTTTTACAGTGAGCTGTAAAGATGTGGAATTCTCTCCCTGATTCAGTCGTACAGGCTGATACAGTAGAAAGCCTTAAGAAGTGGTTGGATGACTTTTTAGGTAATGGAAGATAGCTCATAGTACAAGTTGATCCAGGGACTAGTCCGATTGCCATTTTGGAGTCAGGAAGGATTTTTTCCCCTTCTGAGGCAAATTGGAGAGGCTTCAAAAGGGTTTTTTTTTATTTCCTCTGGATCAACTTTAAAAAGTTAATTCAAGTTAGAAAGGTTATATATAGACTGAAAACGTTGAACTTGATGAACGTGTCAGTTTTTTTTTTTTTCCCAACCTTACTATGATATGGGGTTTATGGAGCTTTAACATTTGATATTCTCCAAAAATAGCCACTGATAATCTAAGTGTTGCAAAAATTGATTTTGGACCAAAAAAAATAACCTCGAAAACTCACATTTTCATGGCAAACAGAACTCATTTCTTAATAAATCTACCCCTAAATCATCATTTGTATTATAGATCAACACCCACATCAACAGAGTTGACATCCAGCCAAAGTGTCCAAATTTTCTCAGAATTCACAGAACAGCCCGTGCTTGATGTCAGTCGATAATAGGAAGAGCTGTATTGACTGATGTTAGCCATTGTTTGTGTCGCTACAGCTGTTCCTATCAAATTAAGAAACACTGATTTCTTATAATAAATAATAAAGAGAAATGCTTTGTAATCACAAATATAAGCCACAGTAATATATTCTAATAGCCATGGGCTGTGCTACCAGCAAGATGAAGGTTAACTATGCATTTTTTTTAATTAGAGTCCTGAAGAAACTGAAGGAGACTCGGATCAAGTGCATGGGAAAGAATTCCAGAGCTGGGATGATTTTAGCTGTTACTTGGAAAAATGGAGCAAAGAGAAATTTCTGGTGCGCTTATCTTCTGCCACTTTCAGTGAGGAGACAGATGGGGACAAAGGTGTCAGTCCACAGGCAGCACTGTCCTTAAAGTACAGCTGGGTACAACTTTACTGCAGTTGGTGAGTTTGTTGTTTTTAACAAGCATTGATTCTACACAAAGTATAGCTTTCAAATATACATGATGGAAAATGATGGGATTGCTTTTCTAGTTTCTAAAGCTGGCAATATTCAGGCAGATAAAAGCTGCTGACAGAGCGAGTCGGCAGCTTATTAGCATGTGTGTGGGGCCCTCCGACAGGCTTCCCCAATCGATATCCGGCTGAAATGTCAGATCGGGCTGGGGTAAAAATCCCATTGAATCATGGACCGCATCTGTTCGTTGATGCAGTTCTGCGATCCGACTACCTGTATTCCTTTAATTATGATCTGATCGTTGGACCCTAGGGCCCACGATCGGATCATCCTGATAACTCCCAGGAGAGAGGGAGAGATCCACTAATTTGAAATCACCAAATGAGTGGATCTATAGCTGTATGGCCACCCTAGGTCTAGTGTTTAATAGCCTGAGGGTGTGACAGAACCCTAGGTTTCTTGTTTAGAGTGCTTACACAAACACCCACAGCCAATCTAGAAACATCATCTGCAGGACATCCAGGTGTTACTGTGTTGGATGCAGGTCTATACAGGGCAGCAGATTATTGGTGCAGTGAGTTTGCTTTTATTGAAGAGTTGCTGCTGTGCCCATATTTATCCAAATTATAACTCGGGACATTATCATAGGCATAATTTTCTCTTCAGTTAATTTCTGCATTATGTGTGTCTTGACATTATTTTTGGTCAATTTTAGGAAGGAATGTCCAGCTTTTATTGAGCTGACACTGGGACCCGAGAAAGACAAGCTTATTATCACCCAGAGCAACTCCAGTCATGTCCATGAAGCAGAAGAAACAGCCCAACCTCCTCCTGCTAAGAAATGCAAGTTGTCATCCGCCGTGGGGCTACCTGCTCAGGTTGCAAACAACATCTCCAGAAAGTTTCTAGAGCCAAGTGATTTGAAAAGGCTTCTGCGGTTTCGCTCTGGAGCATTTGAAGATCGCACGCAAGTTCTGGCAGAACTGGACTCACTCTTTATCTCCGACCCTGACGCAAAAGTGAAGTTGGTGTTTGTGGAAGACAAATTGCTTGTGCAGAAAATATTTCTCATGACTTCTACACTGAAAGAAATCGCTTCTAAATTCCCTGAAAACATTTTTATTGACCTTTTCTCAGACTTTAGTCAGAGTTTTGACCTGTACACCATTTATTGTGAAGAAAAGGGAGTAGGTTGGAAGGTGTGTGCTTACTGTATTGCAAAGAAAGAAGTACCAGGTACATTGGACTTTCTTTTAAGTTCAGTTGTCCAGATTAACCCCACACTAAGCAACCAGACCAAACACTTAACAGTAAACCCAGAAATTCACGAACCTGTCAATCTAGAAACCCATTTGCCACATTCATCTTTAAGGTACTGCATGCATTTAGTTCTGGATATTCTGTATCGCAAAATCGCCAACCTTGATAACACCGTAGCAGCCCAGATTAAGAATTACCTTCATATCCTTTCTCAAACGTGTTCCTTGAAAGTTTACAACCGATATTTAACTGATCTGAAGGCCATTTGCCCTGCAGAGATATACCAGTACTTTTACGATACCTGGCACCCACGGCGTAAAATGTGGGTCAAAAAAGATAATCGGATCGAAGAGGGAGAGAAAAATATATTTGAACTAGTATCACAGAAGCATGAGAATCTTAAGCAGGTGCTTGGCTCCTACCCGTCTTTGCATCAGTGCCTCTGCGCAATTCTTGGTGACGGCTACAAGAAATCAGACCAATCGCATCTTCAGGAACTCCATTCATATTGTGAAAATGAAGAATCTCCATCATCGAATGAACAGGTAGGACTAATTATACCGACATCTGATTGTGTTGTAGAACAACCTGTAAAATTGTTGAAATGTTAATCTATGCAAGGTGTATTCATTCTTTGCTGTGAAATTGGTCATACATTGAGAGATTACAGGATCACAGGCCGTCGGGTAAAGGACAGCATCGACAAGCCAATAAAGTTCCTAACCTAACTTATCGATATATTGTGGGCCTGTCAGGGGGCCACATACATGAGCAGATAAGTTGCTGCCGACTAGGAAGCAGCTGTATCTGTCATTGTATGGCCACCTTCACTTCCCCTTTAGCTGAAAATGCAAGACATTATTAAACCCTTTAATCATGTCTTGCAATCTTAGTTAAAGGGGAAGTGAAGGTGGCCAAACAATGGCAGATACAGCCGCTTCCTAGTCATGGGAAAAAATGTTTTGTTTTTTTCAAAACACAACAGTTAATAGTGCTGCTCCAGCAGAATTCTGCACTGAAATCCGTTTCTCAAAATGCAGGCAGATTTTTTTTTTTTTAAATTTAATTTTGAATTCTGTCATGGTCTAGACATATATTGTCAGTTTCCCAGCTGCCCCCAGTCATTTGACTTGTGCTCAGATAAACTTCAGTCACTCTATACTGCTGTGATATCACCCCCCCAGCAGCCTAACAACAGAACAATGGGAAGGTAACCAAAAAGTAGCTCCCTAACACAAGATAGAAGCTGCCTGGTAGTAAAGTCTAACCATAAAATAAGGCTAGAAATGCTGTATTTTGTTTACTAAACATGAACTCGCTGCACCACAAGCCTAATCAAACAAATTATTTATGCTTTCAAAGTTGGCCACAGGCAAGGCCAGATTTACATAGTGTGTGCCCCTAGGCCCACTGCCGTTCGTCGCCCGTGTCCCCTCCCCTTTATTCGTGCAAATTTTCATCATCTGGACCCGAGCAATGGGGATTGGCGTGTGGGAAACGTAAAAAATGATTGTATCTCCAGTGCATTCCCAGTGTTTTTGAACCAATGTGGGTGTGGTTGGGCAGCATGCCACCCCCCCCTAAAATCCTGCCGCCCTAGGCCTGGACCTAGGTTGCCTTTCCACAAATCCGGGCCTGGCCACAGGGGGTCACCATCGTGTAACTTCTTTGCAAGACCAAGACTGTGCACATGCTCAGTGTGGTCTGGGCTGCTTCAGGATTGTCATAAATTATCAAAACCGCACAAGTCAAATAATATTTGCCAGAAAACTAATAATCAGAATGTACAGACTGCACTGGGTCCTTTGTTGTTGTGTAATCTAATGTGGATTTTATAGTTTTTGTATTGTTTAATACAAACTTTCTCCAACTCTGTAGAAACAGTTACTGCAGCAAAATAATACTCCAAATAGAATCCCAGTTTATCTGTTTAAGTCTGGTCTTTGTCCCTGCCACTGGAGTTGGAAACCGTAAAGGGGATGTAAAGGCAAAAATAAAATCCAATACAAAGTCGCCGACTGCTTTACAGGGAAAAAAACAAAGCTGCTTGAGTTCTGGAAAGTAAGGCGGGGACTACCCCTGCTGTTCATAAGTATGATTGTTTCCCTGCAGAGCAGTTAGGGACAGTCTGACAATTCCTATCCACCGCAGTTAATGAAGGAAGAATTTCAGTACATATAGTCAGGTTTCTTATAAAAACGGTACACGCTTTTTAATTAAAGTATATTGGAGATAGGTTTCTTTTTCATTAAAGAAAGTATCTCATTAATCCAGTTTTTATTTTTACACTGAAATGTTCCTGTAGCAGCAGGCACCACTACTGAATGTGAAACGATGAGGGGCAAGGGCACAAATGGTTTTTTTTTTTTTTTTTTTATAAATGCAATAATAGGTATATACATGAGCAGCAGCCTGTACAATAATATTCTAAATGCATCTTACCATAAATTAACAAACATGGGTTACAGAATGTAACGATGAGCTTACACGTTCCTGAGAACAACAGTTCATAATATAAATTCATTTTTTAAGGACTAGAGCAGTGATCCTCAACCAGTAGCTTGTGAGAAAACTGTTGCTCACCAACCCCTTGGATGTTGCTCCCAGTGGCCCCAAAGCAGATGCTAATTTTTGAATTCCAGGCTTGGAGGAAGTTTTGGTCGTATAAAAACCATGTGTACTGCCAAACAAAGTCTCCTGTAGATTGCCAGTCCACATAGGGGCTACCAAATAGCCAATCGTGGCCCTTATTTGGCATCCCTAGTGACTTTGTATGCTTGTGTTTCTCTTCAACTCTTATCTTCAACTGAATGTGATTCACAGGTAAAAATAAAAAAAAGATTGGGGACCCCTGGCCTAGAGCATCTATGTGCTGAGTAAGGTGCCAGTTTAAACAGTTAAAATTGCAAAAAGTAGGTATTGTCTGGATGTCCTAATATTCTTCAAGAAAGATACTACTACTTTGTCTGTTGTCTCGTACTGATTTGTAAACTCTTCTTAATCAAGAGACATCATTGATTTTCTTGACCCCATGTTTTGATCTCTGTTCTCAAAAAGCAGAACAACATTTTTTACTGTTTTGCACAGCAAATGCTAGCAGTTTATCAAAAAAGTGACCAACTGGAAGTTCTCTCCGACCCTCAAAAAAACATCTAATTGCAGATGTCCAATTTGGTGACCTATGAAGGTTGAGTTTGTAGCCTAAGCCTGGAAAGATTTTAATAACATATAACCATAACTTGGTTTCATATGATTTGTTCATATGCTCATTCTTGGCATGAATTTGAGTATGTCATGAGCCTGAATGGTTGTCAGAAATAAAAGTAGCACCGCTATCAGAAAATCGGCATAGTAAATTCTGGCAGCAGAGATATAAAAGAGATGGTGTGTGTTTTTACAGTCGGCTTTAGCATTCCTTTACTTAGGCATTTTATTTTCCTGATAGGATGGAGATCAACAGATGATGGAAGAGGAGGCTGAAATGATTGACTCTAAAGCCGACTCAGAAATGATCATCTCTGAAGCCGATCCAACAAAAGACAAGGAGGTAATTATTTAACAAACTCTTTGAGAACTGATAGAAGTTATTTAGGGATCTATGCACCAAATCCATGGTTTCAACCAAATGGCCAATCCTCTACCTTCCAAACCTGAATGTTCGTATTACAATTTGACATAAATGCATTTGTTTCAGCTGTTCAGTTATCCAGAGTTATAATAATAAAATGCGATTTTAGGGGGTACATATTTGTTTCGGCTCAGGAGCAGATTTATGTAAGTTCATGCAGTTGTGGTAAAAAAAGTGATGGAACAAGATGGCAACTTCTACTTGGATTTCTACAATTGTGTGCATATTTCACCAAATAAATCTCAAATGGGTCAATCAAGGCCACATTTCTACTGGTGCTTTGAATATTGCAGCTTATAGTGAACCCTGCTGGATGGATCTTTATTTCACCTGTTAGATCAAGTGGTGTACAGTCTTTGGGCTTGCTACTTGTTGCAAGTTTACTTTTGAGAAGGGAAGTATAATCACTGGGGAAGCGGTCGCTCCCCCCCCCCCAAAATAATTAAAATCCCTTAACTAAGACCTAGGGAGCGCCAGGTCACCATCTTCTTCTTTCTGGACGTTCTCCGGACCAGTTGTGCATGTTTAGTACAAGAGCTGAATGTAGAAGCAAAATGTTGGACTTTTTACTCTACTAGTCATGCACACCCCACCCTGGCCTACAAAGAAGAAGATGGTGGCATAGCGCTCCTAGAATACTGAAGTACCCGCTGTCCAGTTAGGTTTTCAGTGAATTTCCTTTAGAGCAGTGGCCGATATTTCTCGCCTGTGATAAAATGCACGACTGCAGGTGACAAATCTCCTGAAAATGCGTCTCCATTGAAACATTGAAAATAAAAAATTGCCGGTGGAAAAACCAAAGAGGAGCTTTGTTCTTCTGAAGTTGCTTCTGGAGGAAACTTTTGGGTGACTTTGTGATATGGTGGTTTTGCCACCAGCGATTTCAGTTGTTTCCAATGGAGACGCAATTTCGGGAGTGCCTGTATGTTAACTCTTTTTTTCTAAGATTGGTTTCCATGGAGTATAATGGAGGTGTCCCGCTGAGCCTTGTGTGTCAGATTTTGGGGATTGTGTACATGCCTTCTACGCCATGGAAGCTTTAGGTTTTTTTATTGTTAGAACAGAGTCCACAATGTTTCATTTTTTTTCTTCCTTTCCACCCCCCTTTTATATTTTTTTTTTGTACAATAATTTAGGCCCAACAGTTAAAACTTTAATCTATACTGTAAGGAAGTGCTTAACCTGGCAGGCATAATATATTAGGTAACAGCTGTATCTCTCTGCGTGTATCTATGAATAATGTAGGGAGTTACTGTTGTACTGCCAAGCCCTTGCTGTTGTCTATTGATTTAAACTTCACCAGGCCTTGCCCCATGCTGGTCTATTATAAAAGGTTTATCCGACTGCCTGGAAAGACTTTACGAGTAGCAGTATGGGAATAAGTACTAGAGAATTGCTGAGAAAATGCCATTATAGAAGCTTATGCAATATAAATATAATTGTCGATATTTGCTTTAGACCAGTAAGCTTATTTCGAGATTCTTTAACATATATCATATATTTATTGCTATTGATTCAGGCTCCTAGAATTAAAACAGGGGGGGAAAAAATATACACCTTTTAATGAAAATGTAATCTTCCACCTGTTCCGACAGAAGCAGATGAATGAAATGTACTAATTGAGTCCTCCGTTCGCATCACACTCCATCCTCCGCTTGTCTTCCCGTTGATCAGCAGCGTTTTGTTGAGTGGTGCCCATCGCTCAGCACCTCATCACATTGAGCATCATGTCCATTCTACTGTGATTTTTATTTCCATTCACTGACTTTGCCATACATGTCAATATACTGAACCCGTGTGTAAATAGAGGACATCAATTACCTTCTTTTGGAGTGTTTTTATTATTGTTTTGCTTTTTTTTTTTATTATTATAATTATTATTATTATTTTTTTTTTAAGTTTTGGTGAGGGATTAATTTAGTAGAGGTTCATTTAGGGCTAATCATGCCAAAAATCTGACTTTGAGAAATGTTGTAAAATGCTGTACAAATAGCTTATTTATATGCATATAAGAAATAAATATTCTTTAACAAATATTCTTGTATTATTCACTATTTAATGTCCATAAGCTTCTCTGCTGTGTAAAGCTGATCTTAGTCTAACTCGATATTAACTGTAATGAGATCCTTTATAATATATATATATATATATCCATGAACCGAGAATCACCTTTGGGGGGGATTTTAATTGTGAATGATCTTTCATTACAGGGGAACTATTGGGAAACTGAAAATTTAATATAAGCTTCGTCATACTGAAATAAGAAACTTTGTAAATATAGTCAATTAAAAATTTGACATTGTTGCTGATTTTAATCTTCACTATTCCTCTCTCAGCATCTGTTTCTCTTCTTTCTGTCTTCATTCAGGAGTTGGATGTCCAATATTAATTGACAGTTGGATACAATATATCGTATGGGGGCTCCACTTCATAGCAGATGTATTAGAGCTCACTCAACCGATTTCAGTACAAACAAAAAATCTAACTAAATAACTGCCTTTTGCACAAATTCTGCATGTAGAGAGACATGATGTCTGGTGATTTTATAGTGAGCTCTAATACATCTTCTAGGCAAAAGGAGCCCCCCTATAAGATTTATTGCATCTAACTGTCAATGATTATCTGACACCCAACTCCTGCATGAAGACTGAATGAAGAGAAACCGTTGCTCAGAGAGGAATAATGAAGATAGACTTGATTATTTCAGAAACGGTACACAATTTGTAATAGATTATATATAGAATACTTCTTATTTTCAGTATGCTGAAGCTAATATAAAATTTTCCACAATAGTTCCACTTTGATATCGAACATAAAGAGATACTGACACATCCCTGTGAAAATGTATAGGAACATGTTGGTATTACTAGGAGACTTGAGGCTCTGATTTCTTTCTGCCCAAAGTGTTAGCCCAGCCAACACAACATGGCTTATAAGGGATAGTGACACATTCCAATTTTATCAGGCTGAAGCCTAGCACTGCTATTCTTTTCTAATGGATGTACCCCTACCTCCCCCAGCTTACCGCTCAAAACGTGTCCTTTTTTCCGGGAACATCTTGTTGTTGAGCAGATTCCTGGTTTACGTTGCATTATGGGGGTCGGACAATGTTTTCATAGGATGGGCACCACTTACATTTGTTAACACCCCCCAAGTGCCATCACTCATGAAGATGTTTGACTTGAAGCCATGCCAGAGCCCGACACAGGATAGTAAGGGGTGAGCTGACATAGAGGCACATTCCTATTGAAACCTGAAATACGTCACTATCCATTTATAGGTCCTCCCTGGTTGCATCCGTAAAACTGGGCTGGAGGTGGTACAATCCTTCATTAGGCTTTTTATTTATTTCTTTTTTTTTTTTGTAATCAGCCTGTGGAAAGATGGCACCACACCAGTCCAGCATGATGAAAGATTATAGTTCTGCTCCTTAGCTCTTGGCAGAAAGTTTTGGCTTTGACTACTTTAGTAATACTGACCTTTTATTATGGCTTTTCATTGGATGTGTCTGTATCACTTCATATTCTCCAAAATGTTCACAGACCCCGTACTATATTTCTCTTCCTAGAAGGTTTTGGTTTGTTTTTGTTTTTTTAATCTATTAATCCTATATTAGTGTAGTTAAGGACTTCAGAACATTTATATATTAAATTATAATTTTGTAAGAAAAAAAGAGTAATGTTTCTTTTATTTTATGTTGTGAAATTATGGTTGTTTTCCTTTTTTTTTTTTTTCCCCTGTACATTTATTTCTCATTTACATGCAGCATATTCTGTTCATACAGTTGGTCACAATTACCATTGTTCGTACACAACAGATCAGGATTTTAAAGGGGTAAAATATTCTCCTTTTTGACATAGGTTCACCTAAATTACGGGAGGAAAAATATATATATGTGTGCTGGATCAAATACTCATTCAAGGATCCGCACACCTTATCATGAGCTGCCCATACCTAGACAGTTAGAGGTTATCTACATGCTGGGCCATTGGGGGCTATAGAGACACTTCAGACTATCACTGCACCAACTCATGAATACACTCCTTGGCCCGCTTGATTTTCAAATCTGCTTGACTCGCATATTGGTTATCTATGGCCAGATAAGTCTGACAGACCATTTGGTGGGCCCCATATGCTGGCCAGTAAGGTACCAATTCTGCATGGAGGGGCTGGAATTCCAGTTTTTATTGCTCTGTGTGTGGCCATCTGTATGCAAACATTTTTATTTTCAATAAATGTGTCCCCACTGGACCCTCATTTAATCACCAGTCCCTACCAAGAACCCCCTCCCTTAGTCTGGCAGAGTTATTTATACCAGTGGTTTATATGTAGAGACTTGCAGATAAGATCCAGCTAAGAAAGTCGATATAGAGAAAAAAACGCTACCCCTTTTCAAAGTTATGTTACAGAAGCTCCAGATTTATTAGGAGGGATGCATAAGCGTAATGCAGTGTATCATGGTTATCAAATTGTTGGGTTCATGATTGTTTCATTTAGGAAATAAAACTTGGAATCTGTGATACAGTAAACCTGTGCTGTTAAACTTCATGTAGCCCTTAATACGACATGTTTTAAGTCCAACTTATATTAATATATCATATGCCTGTGGAACCCATGAGCAAACTGAGAGCACCCTAAAAATGTTCTGGGTGGTCTTAACTGGCCAGCTGGGAGTCCTGCATTAGGCAAACTGCATAGCTAAAATATAGCACATTTGATTCATGTCTAAAAGGGATAATGTCACGGGAAACCGTTTTTCCAGAATGCATCTGTTAATAGTACTGCTCCACAGAAATACTTTTTGAAAAGCACAAACTTTTTTGTATATTTAATTTTAAAGTCTGGCACTAAACTAGATGGCAGTTTCCCAGGTGCCCTCTGTCATGTGACTTGTGCTCTGGTAAACTTCATTCGCTCTTTACTGCTGCACTGCAAGTTGGATTTATTTAACCTGGTCCTGTTCCCCAACCCCCCACCCACCGTACCATAACGACAGAATAATGGGAAGGTTTCAAGGGTACTGCTCCCTGCTACATATGAGAACCGTACTCAATAGTAAAAATGCAAGTTCTATAATGACTTCAGTTACATTGAGAGATACAATAGCTACTCTGAAAGCAGTTCCATCATGAAGTGAAAGCACATGGCCAGGCAAAATGACCTGAGATGGCTGCCTACACACCAATATTACAACTTAAAAATCCTGGTTCAGGAATAAAATTTTAGATTGGAGTGAATTATTTGCACTGGAAACAGTGTAATTTAGAAATAAAAACGACATCATAAAAATCATGACAGAATCCCTTTAAAAATATCTAGAAAGAAGATCCTCTGAGTTACAAATCCATTTGCAGATCCACATTCCCTTCTGTGTGATTTCACTGTTAAAGTAACAGTAACACTAAAAATGATGTGACAAATTCACTCTAAACTGCTTCAATTACAGCTCTATTGTGCATAAAGTTTATTATATTTAATGCTTTGTCCAAAAAACATATTAAATCTCTGCTTCAGGATGTACATTGTAGAATGGCGAAAGGGCGATTCTGCAAAATCCGAGGTGCGGCTGCCTAGACTGCTGAACCGGAAGCTAGTTCTTGCTGCTGTACTGAGGATTTTAGACCTCTGCAGGACTTACTTCTGTGCTGCAAGCAGGGAAGGAATGTTCACAGCGTAATTTACTTTAGTGAGTGCTGCGTGTGGAGAAGGAATACCCGCAGCGGTTATTCCTAAGCTTGCTTTAGCTCGTTCAGTGCTGCGAATTGTAAAGGTAGCGCGTAGATCAGCCATAAATCTAACACGCAGGACCCAGTAAATTACCGCTGCAGACATTCCTTCTCCACTCGCAGCACTCACAGAAGTAACTTTCCTTCCCTGCTTGCAGCACAGAAGTAAGTGCAGAGGTCTGTAAAATCCTCAGTACAGCAGCAAGAACTAGCTTCCGCTTCAGCAGTCTAGGCAGAGATGTAGAGAGCCGCACCTCGGATTTTGCAGAATCGCCCTTTTGCCATTCTACAATGTACATCCGGAAGCAGAGATTTAATGTTTTTTTGGACCAAGCATTAAATATAATAAACTTTATGCACAATAGAGCTGTTATTGAATCAGTTTAGAGTGGATTTGTCACATAAAATGTTTTGGTGTTAGTGATCCATTAAAGGGGTCCTGGTCTGAAATCCTGTAATCTTGCATTAGAATTTATTTATACATGGGACTGTACACATACAATTATAGTTTGTGTAACTAAACCTCTAATTTAAAAAAAAAAAAATGCTTATAGTCTTAGAATTATGGCATAGTTCTGATGTGCTAATGGCCAGTTAGTGCAGTTATATGCAGCGTTATGCCTATGAGCTCTATTAGTTTCACTGTTTGTACACCTCTGGACTTCTATAAAACTATCTCCATTTAAAGTGTTTTATGGTCTATACAGCATGGCTTCATAAATGTGGGTTTAAAGTAAACCAATGGGATGTTCCATATGTACATAGTAACATAGTTAAATTGGGTTGAAAAAAGACAAAATCCATCAAGTTCAACCCCTCCAAATGAAAACCCAGCATCCATTTACACTCCCCTCCCTACTTTTAATTAAATTCTATATACCCATACCTATACTAACTATAGAGCTTAGTATCACAATAGCCTTTGATATTATGTCTGTCCAAAAAATCATCCAAGCCATTCTTAAAGGCATTAACTGAATCCGCATCACAACATCACTGTCCTGACTGTGAAGAACCCCCTACGTTGCTTCAAATGAAAGTTCTTTTCTTCTAGTCTAAAGGGGTGGCCTCTGGTACGGTGATCCACTTTATGGGTAAAAAGGTCCCCTGCCATTTGTCTATAATGTCCTCTAATGTACTTGTAAAGTGTAATCATGTCCCCTCGCAAGCGCCTTTTTTCCAGAAAAAACAACCCCAACCGTGACAGTCTCCCCTCATAATTTAAGTCTTCCATCCCCCTAACCAATTTAGTTGCACTTAGTCTCTGCACTCTCTCCAGCTCATTTATATCCCTCTTAAGGACTGGAGTCCAAAACTGCACTGCATACTCCAGATGAGGCCTCACCAGGGACCTATAAAGAGGCATAATTATGTTTTCATCCCTTGAGTTAATGCCCTTTTTTATGCAAGACAGAACTTTATTTGCTTTAATAGCCACAGAATGACACTGCCCAGAATTAGACAACTTGTTCTCTACAAAGACCCATAGATCCTTCTCATTTATGGAAACTCCCAACACACTGCCATTTAGTGTATAACTTGCATTTATATTATTTTTGCCATAACCTGCATTTATCAACATTGAACCTCATTTTCCAGTTTGCTGCCCAGGTTTCCAACTTAGACAAATCACTCTGCAAAGTGGCAGCATCCTGCATGGAACCTATAGTTCTGCACAGTATCATTTAGTATCATATGCAAAATAGATGACTTGGGGCAGCTGGAAAATTGACAATATGTCTAACCCCATTTCAGATTTCAAAATTGAATATAAAAAAATCTGTTTGCTCTTTTGAGAAATGGATTTCAGTGCAGAATTCTGCTGGAGCAGCACTATTAACGGATTCATTTTGAAGAAATTTTTTTCCCATAACAGTATCCCTTTAACCTGACAGATGTTCTAAAAAAATACATGGGCGTGCTATGATTCTTTTTTATTTTACTAATGTTCTCCATGACCCTTATGGCTGAACTCCACGGTACGACTTGTTCTGTTCAGATGAGAGGAAGCGGATGCAACGAGACGAATGCGTAAAATATAATGTAATAGGAATGCTGGACCTACAAGCTGCGTGCACAGCGTTCGCACCCAACAGTAGTGTCAGATGCACGCAGCTTGTAGGTCTGACATTACTTACATTATATTCGGCGCATCCATCCTGTCGCATACGCTTCCTCTCATCACACCGTGGAGTTCAGGTACTGTATGCTTACAATACAAACATACAATTTAGCACAAAGGCAGATGAAATATATATATAATATAAATACTCCTACAGTTGATATACATTTCTGGTAAATAAATTCCATCAACACAAGCACGATTTATGGAATTCTGCAGAATGCATTCAGAGAAATAATGAACAGTAAGAATTGGAGGGTCGCTGGATGGTGATCCAGTTGAGAAAATTTAAGGGTTTTCATCCTGACAGATGTCTCATTTTATTATTATTGTATCATATTTTCTGTACGTGTTCCCTTGAAGTTACTAAATCTGTGGTGGTTTCATGAAACTCTTTATGGGATAGCAGCTACAAAGTGCTACAGATTGATTGTGTGGGGGTTTTGACGAGAGCTTCATGGGATAGATGCCAGAAAGTAACACACCGTGATAATATGTGGGTTTTGAAGAGAGCTTTATAAAATTGCTGCCAGAAAGTACCATAGAATGATCACGCAGGGATTTTGTGATGTTATTTTTCCAACACAGGAACTCAGAAAAAAGAACTGTTTAGGAGACAAACCTATTTTCCTGCTGTAGCTTATATATTTATAATAATATGCACAATATTACTTAGAACAAGTATAACTGGCTGCTATTTATGTGACTTGAATGGCCAGTGTTAATCCAAGATTAAAGGCTACACTTAGGGGCCCATTTACTTAGCTCGAGTGAAGGAATAGAATAAAAAAAACTTCGAATTTCTAATGTTTTTTTTTGGCTACTTCCACCATCGAATTGGCTACTTCGACTACGACTTCGAATCAAACAATTCAAACTAAAAGTCGTTTGAATATTCGACCATTTGATAGTCGAAGTACTGTCTCTTTAAAAAAAACTTTGACCCCCTAATTCGCCACCTAAAACCTACCGAGGTGCAATGTTAGCCTATGGGGAAGGTCCCCATAGGCTTTCTAATGTTTTGTTGGTCGAAGAAAAATCGATCGATGGATTAAAATCCTTCGAATCGAACGATTCGAATGATTTAACCGTTCGATCAAACGATTTTTCGTTTGATAGAACTATTTGCGGTAAATCCTTCGACTTCGATATTCGATGGCCTGAAACCTGTGGTGACCAGCAGGTTGACCACTGTTTAGGTGGAAATTACGAGTTAGGGTGGGGAGTGGCACAGACTTCTTCACTGCTCCCAAAGATTCCCTGTCTTGGAACTAGAGGCACACACATAAATAGTTTACAGGACAAGAAGATGCGGATAGAGGTGGAGTGCAGTCCTACAATGGCAACATTTTGTGGATAAGGGTCAGGTGTGGCTTGAATTATTCCTGACCCGCTCAACACTAGCTCAAAAGGTATATGGCTTGGAATGAACAGTATTATACTAAAGTTTGCATGTTACTGTTTTTCATGCATAATAACTTAAAATGAATTATTATTCATCAAGTCTTCACCTACAGTGATGCTCATATTCATCTGCAGTTCAACATTTCAGTTACAATGCATTTCAGATGCAGGGACATAATGCCTTTGGCATCCAGGATACAAGAGCACCATTATAAAGTTAATGGAATAGAGTGCAGATGATTTTGTGTATAAGGCTTAAACCAGTGGTGTCCAAAAGGTAGACCGGGATCTACCAGTAGACCTTTAGCTTGTGAGCAGTAGAACTCAAGACACTGTCAACAAACAGCTTGTCTAAATCACCCTCTTGTTTCATGCTTTTCTTTCAGATATTTATTATGTTACGGTTACGTAACAAATAGTTGTTTGTTAAATATAGCAATATACATTTTCTTAATATTTAAGTAATATTTTCCATGGACTAGAATGCTTAAAATGCCTTTATGGATGTAGATCATAATGGGACAACATCACTAAAGTAGACCTCGTATTAATAAAGTACGGGCACTCCTGGCTTAAATCAATATTAGCTATGCATTATAATAATGAATTGTTGAAAAACAAAATGTTGTGGCTAATAATAGTGTCACCTGGGCAACATATCTGGACTTTGTTTTTGGATAGGCAAACACAGAAAACCATAAGACTGGGCTGGGCAGGAATGAATTTTACAGCTGGGACGATTTCTGTTCCTTCCTGGATCGCTGGTGTGAGGAAAAGAAAACCATGTTTGCAGTTCGTCATTCTGTGTTCCTTCAGAAAAGTGAGATTGTAAAATTTCCACATGGGCCAGAGGTGGCAAAGTCTTTAAGATACAGCACAGTGATTTTGGGATGTAGAAGCTGCCCAAGGTAGGATACAACAACAACAAACTTGGTTGTATTTGTTAAGAACATAATGCCTCTTTATAAAATCATTTCAAACCAGATATACTTCAGAATGAAGAACTTTATATTTCTCAAGCTCCAAGCCATCATATATAATATAAATATCAGATGCATCAATATGTCTCTACTCCATCTGCTAAGCTAGCTCAAGGCTTGTCTAAACTTTTGTAGAAAGTTATACATTTCCAATCAGGTAATTAGGTAAAGTATTTTAGGAAGTTCTGTAATTCTACCTTGAGGCAAGGTGAGAACCTTTCCTCGGGGGAAGCAAATAGCCATAGGATAAATTGTATGCACTGCCATGGAGATTACGTTGAAACGTTGATATTGGTGAAGAAGAAGGGGCACTTTCCCCACTGCAGAAAACTTCATGTGTGCGGATCCGTGATTAAATAGTTGCTGTTGCTGTGGGACCTTGCCGGGTCTGCGGAGAACCAGCACCAGTACTGCAGAGTAAGTAGATTCCGGGTGTGCAGTGTATCGACTACATTACATACCTGCCGTAACTACCCACTCATAAATAAACACAGGGCTCTACTCCATTTGCTCAAAATGGCAGTTTCTGGCATTCTGCCTTTCGTATAAGTGACAGTGGAGCAGGCCTTGTATGCAGCCAGTATTCCACTGTAGCCTTTCATCTCTTCTTCTCAGCCTACTGCTGCCAATGGGGTGTGCCAGATGAGTAGTAATTGGTTCAAGGATCCACTCCAGTATGCAAGAAAATGGTTTTATCCTATGCATCAGAGATGGAAATTCTGTATGAGATGCTCATGGCATTTCTCCTAAAATTTTGTAGGCAAGTTTTATATTTCTAGATGCAAATCAGGTAGAATTATAGGGTAAGGTACATTATGTTATAAATTACATTATAATATTAGACTATTTTGTGTTGGCATTGCTTATACAGTATCTTGAGAAATGAATGCAACCACCATTTGGTTGCTATAGTTTACTACAACTAGTTTGTCATAAATATCTTGTCTTACAGTTATTTACAGGAACAATTGTTTTATTTCTAGGAATAAATGTACTGCAATGATTGAATTAAAGCTTAGCCCATGCATGGACAGGCTGATTGTTTCTTCAAGTAACCTTTGCCACACCCATGACTTGCCAAACCCCACAACCCATAGCACATCAAAGGACCAACTGCAAGCCATCCAAGAGTGCCAGCTAGCTATGATCACAGATGATATTGCTAAGAAGTTTTTGGAATGTAGTGATGTCAAGAGACTTCTCCCCTTTTATCCTGATTCATTGTCAGATCATAATAAAGTTTTGGGTGAATTAAATGCATTCCTGAATGCAGACACTGGTGCGAAAATTAAGTTGGTTTTTAATGAAAAGGGAGATGTGGTGAAGAGTATTTTTATAATGACATCCTATATGCAAGACCTGGCACAGAGATTTCCTGATCACATATTTGTGGACCGTCTGCCCCTGAGTGGTGGGACCATTGGCTTGTATACTTTGTTTTGTGAACGAGAGAACAAAAGGTGGACAACATGTGCATACTGCATTGCACAAGAAGATTCCTCAGATACATTCCAGTCTATCCTATTATCTTTTGTGCAGAGCATGGCTTCCCTTCAAATGCTATTAAAACTAATAACAGTGAGTCCAGGAATCCATGGTTGCTTGAACGTTGAATCGGTATTACCAAATGCAGTAGCAAGATATTGTAGGATGATGGTCATGGACATTCTCTTTGAACAGTGCTCTCATCTAGATTTTGTATTGCAAGCACAGATCAAAAGTTCTATCCAGATGTTAGCTCAGACCAGTTCTCCTAATCTCTACAGTCAACACCTATTTGAGCTTGCAGCAGCTAGCCCTCCGACAGTTTTCCAGTGTTATTATAACAACTGGCACCAACGCAGGAAGCTCTGGGCAAGCGATTCCGTGGCAGAATCCCACATGTATTCCTGTGTGAAGGCCAAACAGCAAGAGCTAACTTCAAAACTGAGTAATCCTTCATCTTTGTGCCAATGCCTTCAAGTCGTTCTTGATGATTGTCAGTTGATTCATGTTACCAGAGAAGCTTGCATCGATGAAGTAATGTATTTTTCTTCTCACATCATTTTATACCTTTGTGTCTTCCATTATGCAGATTGTTCTTTTTATTTGGTGTATAATTCATTTTTATGTTATTTCATCATCACCGGGTAGATCCATTATTCAGTATTTTCTGAACTTGGGCTGTGGAGTAAAAAAGATGGTTACATTATTTTAGTAGCAATAACATTTAAGTACACATTTCCCAAAACTGTTCTCACATGCTTATCATAGACAATACTCAGGCCTCAATCATTTAAAAATGCAGTAACTTAGATCCTATGATACACCAACCAATCCAACACCATCCACCACCCGGAGTAGCACAAGATGACTCCTGCCAAGCCCACTGCTCAACTCTTCATTTTTATACCAGGTACAAATATAGGGTAGCAGATGATGTGGAACGGGAATGGGACTTATGGAGGGAGCCTGGGGTTGGGGGATGAGTTTAATTTTAAAAGGACATGTAAAGCCTACATTACAGTATAAATTGGGCATATCTTCCCCACCCAAGCCATTTTCCCTCTTACACATCATCAGTAAAATTGAGACATGTATGCTGTAAAGTTCATGCAATGCAGGTTTATATAAGCACAACATACTTTGATAATAAGTTCTGCTGGGGTTGAGCACTGTAATGGTTAAGCTGAGCTCAAGGGAGGTGGTTAGGAGCAGTTTGGGAAGCTTAGTCGCCCCAAAGAAGAGGAGATTTGTCGCGGGGCCACTAATCTCCCAGAATCTGAGCGTGTACCCTGACCCTTACTGTTTACCATTTAACACCCAAAGTGGCAGTTATCTAAAGATTTCAAAGAGGCTGTTCACTGATTAAACTGGTTTTTGGAGGGGGTTTACATTTTCTTTTAACTCAAAAAAGTGGTGAAAACTGCTTTAGTTTGAGAAATACTGCTCTAATCCTATGTAACATGACCTGCCCTACCACATTGCTGGAGGTTTATATTATTAGATGGCAGCAGTGTCCAAAATTATTTACTGTAGGCCCATCAAATTACAAGGAAATTCCAGTTTAAAAGCCTACTCTGTTTATGTTCACATGGTGCATATATAATTATCCTGTTCTGCCTCTTTCAGATATCACGCTTAAAATGCTGTTTGGTCTTAACTTTTAGTTACAATTCAAACGATAAGAAAATGAATGTGTGGCTAGATTGTTTGAATTTCAGCCGATTTGCTATTAAATCTTCTAGTCTGCCATTTTGCCCAGTGTCATATATTATATTGTAATTATATTCTTGCAGACTGTGGAGCAAAGTATTAATATCAGAGAAAATTCCTATCTGCCATCTTCCATGGTGTGTTCTGCCATCAACACTGAGGTAAAATGTGGTTAGAAGTCATCAGTTTTCTTGTTTCTATGTTTAGATATCCAATTCTAATAATTGTATTTTGGTGACCAGATTGCTTCAGTTGTTATAAGATTTTCATGTTTAATATAGAGAACGTATCTGTACTTCTGTATTGAATATCATTTATCTGTGATCTGTTGTACACAAGAGATTTATGGTTTGTGCCAGGGGGCCTATTGGCTCCCAGTGGGAGAAGTCCGGACCAAGCAGGAAGCTTCGGGTTAAAAGTCCAAGTTCAGCAGTATCCAAAGGGGTCAGACGAAAGTGTAGTCAAATTCAGGCAAAGGTTCAAAAGGCAGGCAGCAAGAATCAGAATCAGGGTCAAGGCAGAAGTCATGAATCCAGGAAACAGCAATTTAGGGAACCCAGGAACACAAGTCAGTAATTCCTATAATTGGGCATGGAACCCTTGACCTGGAAGCTCTTTTAATTTAAATTTTTGTGCGTCACGTGACATCATCATGCCGGTATCGCCCACCTGGTTCATGGGCGCCACCATCTTTGATGTGGCAGAGACGGGAGCTCCATCAGCCACTCCTGACAGTTTGAAAGCAACATCTTCCTGGGGTGTCCAGGACCTACCCGCTACCACCTCAGGGGCCTTGCCAGAGTTCCATACCTGACGTGGCATCCCTTTTCCCTCCCTTGCCCTGCACAATTGCATACCTTTTACCTCTCTCCTCAGGTTGGTTTTTGCAGCAAGCCTCCGGCAGTGGGCAGCTACCACTTTTGAGACAGGGGTGTCTGTATAGAAATAAGGTCCCTCTGATTTTTCAAGTCCTCATAGTTGCTATTTAAACCACTTAAAAGGCAGAGCTATGGACCTATATCTTAAAAACTCTTGCATGTATTAGTTTGACACCAAATCACAGATATGTAAATTACAAAAACTTTGTGTAAATGTAGATGAGTCCTTTAAATGAGGAATCAGTAACATTTTCTAACAAATGGAGAAAAAAAATAATAGTATATTTACTTTATGTGTTTTATTATATGTGAACCACAATTTCTCTTTAGGGAAAAGACATGGATTATGACCTCGTTGGGAAGAAATTTACATCTTGGAATCAGTTTTGTGAATATTTTGACCTCCTATGTGAAAAGAAAAAAACATGTTATAAAGTTAGCAGTGCAATTTACTTTGAAAACACAGATAAGAGGGCTGAGATCTACAAATTTCAAAATATTCGACTTGGATGTTGGCCATTGCCAGATGCGATGGAAAAAGACACAGACACGCAAAGGTACGATTTTGCAGGAAAATCTTAAATTGAGATTTCTGCTCAAAGTATAATGCTAGTGAAGCTGTAATGGGGAAAATCATGATTGCATAAATGTTCAAATTTAATCTAAATACAGGTTTGGTTCAAATTTTAGCAAATTTTAGTGATATACCTATTAGAATGCCTGAATTGTCACTTACAATATTTTGGTCTTACTGTGTCCCTTAAAAAGTAGGATATGGGAACATATAAATTTTTTGATGGGTAGACATTTTAAAAACTACACTGCTAAAAGTTCCAAATATTTAAAAGTTCAAATTATAGAAAAAGTTGAAACTTTAGTTAAAGGAGATGATTTTCTAAGAACTTTAAACTCGAGAGAGGATTTCTGGATAGTTAAATTGAATATAAATGAGCCTCTAGGTCTCAATTCTAGATAGGATATTTAATATATAATTTGATATGCATTACTAATAAATTTCCATTTATTCGCCCATATTTATTTATGTATCTTTTATGTTGGATAGCTAGTAGTAAATTCCAGTTATCAATTTTTTCTTTCCCTGATACTAACTGGTAGGTTTGATTCAATGACCTTCTGAATTAATCATTTTCATAAATATATATTTTTATATATAGATTATTTAATTGAGGGTCTCATTTTCCTGTTTTGATTTTAATTTACTAAGCTTTTCTATTTTGTATGCATTTTAATTATTAAAATGTAGATGGCGCTGTTATCTAGTGAATAAAAGAATGATAGACTGTCATCTTGTTTAGCCTATGATTAAGGGGTGTTCCAGGGAATGCGTTAGGTGTCCATTGCACTTCAGCCGCCTGGTTCTTTTTAAATGACTAAATAAATACCGTAGTAGTTTTTACTTTATGAGGAAGGTGTGCCATTTAATTTTTTCAGTTTTTAATAAAAATATGAGATCAATTTGAGTTGTAGTAAATAACCCCCCTTAATATAAAGATATATAAATATGGCCTGAAAAGAAAAGCATAGAATAGTGTGTGAATGGTTCTTTCAGAAAATGACCAAATTCATTCTCTATGATACTTCCTCCATGATCTGTACAGAAGAGATGATCACCTGAACCAGTATTTTGACATTTAAAATGCACATATAAGGGGTTATTTACTAAAATCTGAATGCAAATATCACAACAAATTTGTGATTTTTTTTTATAAAATCGGACTTTTAAAAAAAGTTTTTTTTGGAATTTATTAAACCCCGAAGATGGAAAAGTCTGAATGAGAAAAACCGGCATCTCAAACCTGTCGAGGTTGCATATTAGTCAATGGGAGAAGTCCCATTGATTTTTTGATATGCGATGGGTTTCGTGCAATACCCCAAACTGTTCAGCGTTTTCGGGCAAAATGGGGAAAAATCAGAAAAAATTGTAAAAATCAGATTTTTATTTTTCCCGCAAAGCAAATTTTCAGGAAAATCTAATAATAAATAAGCGTAAAAAACCTGAGCGGATTTGATCAGATTTTGTAGCAAAAAATATTGAGGACAATTCGGACTTTGATAAATAACCCCCTAAGTATCACTGTTACCAAGCAGGAACTCCTTCATTGCCCATACTTCTGAATCTTCTCAATTTAGGAAATGATGGCAAAAGTCTATGACATAAAGGGAACAACACTTCTAGACTAGAATCTAGACTTCTGTGGTATATTGCTTTCATCTGTGCACCCTCAATAGAGGTCAGAAGCTGAAGGTCAAAATTAAATAGACCCACACACGCATATAGCTCAAGGGAGCACACATGGAGGCTCAATAGACCAGGCATAGCTACAAGGTTCCTGAAGCTCTCTAGTACCTATAGCATGGGACACTAGTGAACACTTTGAACCATTCCTAAAATGTACAAAAGGATGAAATGGATACACATGACAAAATGTAGTGTACCATAACATTTCCAAGAGGTTAGTTAGGATTGGCACTGTCAGCAAAATGCATCATTGTATACTACTGATTTTTAAGAGCTCTGAGAGTTCATGATTTCTGCTTAAATCCCAGTAGAACATCACAAATCTGTGAATTGATGAGATAAAGGGGTTAATAGCTCATCTCCTATAAGTGCTGAATCTCTAAATCTCTTGATTACAAGAAACAAACCTAATTTGTTGTAGATGTCATTTTATTTAGATTTCCGTCAAATTGTTAAATCATTTTCATCTGAAACTTTTCAGTGAATTATTTATACTTCTTTTCACAGTAATAGAGAATGCAGCCATGTGTCTTGTCCAGCTTCTCTGTTTTTACAATTTTGTAATGAAGACAACTGCCTGGTGGTGATGGACGCACAAATGGATCACAATCACAATACAGACATCCAAAGATTTGCAGAGTTATTCAACCTCCGCAGCCTTTCCTCCTACACGCGCTTCTTAGCCCTGGCCAGTAACTTGGCTCAGAAATTCATTACTCTGCAGGACTTAAAGGATTTGTTATCCTGGAAGAAAATACTAGAGAGTTCAATTTTGGATCTTCTTCACTCACTAAGGACACTTTTGTATAAGGATCCGTTGGCCAAAGTGATTGTACGATTTACACCAGAGGTTATGGAAATAAATGAGGTGTTTTTTATGACTTCCCAAATGGGTTCCTTATTACAGAAATCTCCACCTGTCATCTTTATTGCCAAGCCCTTGATTTTTACTGATAACTATGAACTATATACAGCAATGTGCGAGGATAATGAGAACATGAGTAGAGTTTGTGCCTATTTTTGCACCCAAAAAGGGAATCCAGCCCCATTCTGTAGCATGGTACAGTCTATTCTTCAGAGCATTCCCGAGATGAAGATAAATTCTATGCTGCTGCAATCAGATATTAAAGAGATGAATTCAGTACGTAATATTGTACCTTCTTGCTCTGTGCATATTAGTCCAGCATATGTGCTTGAGGTTCTACATCAACATTTGAAAGAAGATGATCCTTCAAATGAGGAGAAGGTAAAAGGCTTGCTGTGTAATTTAATCAAAAGTAACTCCTCTGAACTGTACTCCACCTACTTTGCAGATCTTCAAAAATTGTCTTCAGATAATTTTCTTCAATACTTTCTCCAAAACTGGAACTGTTGCAAGGAAGACTGGTGTCATGCCATGAAAGAAGATCATTTCCTAGAGTGTGCATCCAGGCAGGACGATGAGGTGAAGCCCATAGTGATCAGTAAAGTTTCACTGGGAGCTTTCATCCAAGCTGTTGTAAAGGTGGTAGGGAACAGTGATGACTATGCGGCTGTTGAAGATGATGATTATGAAAACGGTGATGAAGAACCTGTGCTAATGGAAATTTCAGATGCTTATGCTGAAAAGGTAATAGTCCAAAATAATTATTTCATGTTGTAGGTACATTTTAATAAGTAACAGTGTGGTTGTTGATCTAGGAAGAATGATTTAAAGCTGTTTGCAGTAGATATTGGAGCATTCACATCAATTTCTCATCCACACTGTCCTGTTGCAAATTGGACTGTACAAAACCAAAGCTACATTTGCCTATGAAGAATAAATTATATTTTCCCACTTCTTTTTTGGGTCTCGTCAGCTTGGTCCATAATCCGAACATGCCACCCTCCCATTGTTTTTGTCATGTGCATGCCTTGTTCAACATCTGCAATGCAGCTACCACACAGTCTATGCATTATATACATATACTTGGATATTTTCTTGCTTAGGATTTAGGCATGAACCATAAACAGCAGTGAAAAGGTGTCTACTTATGACCACTTGTCATAATTGTAAATAGACACCCAGTATGGGTTTGAATTTTTAAATGCTGTTTTCAAGGAATAATTATGTCAGACATCACTTATAACTGTAATTGGAAATATTTAAAGAATACTTATAACAAAGAATACAAAGAATTGTACATTGGAAGAAAAGTAGGAAATCGTTTTTAGTGATTTTGAAACTTTATAATTAGGAAAATACATGTTTCTGGGATTCTGCACCCTGGACCTGTCACCCAGACATAAAGAACACATCCCCCCGTTCTCTTTACCATTTAATTGAGTAGCCAGGACATGGGGATGGACATCAGGTCCCCCTGTTCTGGTGCACAAACAAGATTCTGAGATGATATAAGGCTTGCCTTAATAACAGTGTCCACAAAATGGCTCCTGCCTGCTTGCTATAATTAGGACATATCAGACTGAAGGAAACAAAATTCAAATATACAGTGTAATTAAAGTAAATTTTGCTTGACTAATGTGATAAAATAGGATTTGGAATATTATTTTTTGGCTGATGGGTCCCCTATAAATGGGCGCATACAAAGGGGCAAATTTACTAAGCGGTGAAAATTCGCCAACGACGGCTTCGCAGGCAGCGCAACAATTCGCCAGGCAAAAATTTGCTCGGACAGCGCTAATTCATTAACATGCAAAATTGTGTCCAGGGCAACGAACGCTGGCGAAGTTGCACTAGCGTTAATTCGGCACGCAGAGCTTAGTTGTGCTAGTTTTGGCTAATTTGTATACAGCGGGAAGTTAAAGTTGAATGGATGTATATGTTGCAGCAAATACATTACATTACACAAGCCCAGGGAAGCTTCATAAAAGTTGTTATAATGCCCTACACATGAGCCCAGTGTATAGTTTATGTTCCATATGTTAAAAAATGTAGGGGGGAAGCCGGTTACCAAAAAAAAAAGTATGCTCTTTTGTAGCCTATCACCCTGAAAAAAGGAAAAGACGCCAGCATTTTTTTGGGACTTATAAAATGTTTTGAGGAAGTCCTATCTACTCTATTGCACTTTGCCTGGTCTGAGATGGCGAAGGCAAGTCTGGCGCAAGAGGAAACGTTCTGTAAAATCCGCATCTTAGTGAATTTGCGTAGTTACGTCCCTTCGCCAGAGCGCAACTTCGCCTGGTGATTGAGTTTGAATAAGCGCCAGTGTCAGTCTCTTTCGCTAGCAAAGTTACGCCCCCACCCATTAGTAAATCAGCAAATTACCGAAATGACGTCGCGCTGGCGATTTTTCCGCCAGCGTTAGTCACTTCGCCCTTTAGTAAATTTGCCCAAAAGTGTTGTCAAGCAAGTGATGTCTTAGTGAAAATGTCTGAAAACCAACAAATAACCAATAATGATCAATAATTAACCAATAAATAGAAACTTTTGCAAAAGTATCTATTATATCTTTAATTATAATACTCCTTCATGGAGGTGGGTAATTTTAAAAGAATTGTATTAACTGCTTTGGCCTTACTTAGATTTTTACATAGATAAAATTATACAAATTACAAATTTGTAGTAAAGCAAATCTAAATAGTTTGTATAGTTTTCTCATAAAACTGCTATTTTAGGGCTTTTTAAGAAATATTGCAGCTTGACGGTGTCGGACTGTCCCACTTGGATACCAGGAAAACTCTCCGTGGGCCCAGGAGTCAGTAGGCCCTTATGCTTCTAAACATTTAGCCTATTTCATGGTCATTCGCTATTTATTTATGGAAAGCAAATGCTTAATAATGGAAGAATATAGTAAGTAGATATAAAAGACTAAGAGAATAAAGAGGTAGAGGGAGGAGATGAGGAATAATAGTTTGGAACGTTGACCCACTGTCTAAGGTTTTCTGGTGGGCCAACAGTCTAAGGTTTTTTGGTGGGCACCTAGCATCCCAGTCCGATACTGCAGCTTGGTATGGTGGTGGAACATGGAAATTTGGTACACCACTTCACCACCAGAAGCAGTTTTTCGGGGGAACTTTAGTCTGTCTTCAGTTTCCTTTACAAGAGAGTGATTTTTATTATCAACCATAGAAAGGAAATATTATTAGCAAATACACATTATTTTTATGTAAATAATGAAGAATGATGTACAGAGATGTTATAGAGAGAGAGAAAGAGGCGTTTATATATATTGGACTTTTATATATATATTATATATATATATTGGTGCATTTATGCACCGAATGGTTCGGGATTCGGCCAGGATTTGGCCTTTTTCAGCAGGATTCAGATGTTTTCCCCTTCCAACCCCTAATTTGCATATGCAAATTTGGGTTCGGTATTCGGCCGAGTCTTTCGCAAAGGATTCCGGGGTTCGGCCGAATCCAAAATTGTGGATTCAGTGCATCCCTAATAAATAGACATGCCTGCAGCAAATGGAATTTTAAATACCAACCAAAAACCGTGTTTTGGAATTGCACAATGTTGCACTTAATAAATTAGCTCAATTTTTCCCTTAAGGTTGAAGGCATTATGTTGAAAGGTTGCTATGGTCAGAAACCCCATTAACCAATCAGCACATTGCCAGAAAAAAACTAATAACGGACAGAAATTTAAACATATGTTAAAGAAAATGGAGTAGCATACGTAATTGAGGCCACTTACTTTTATACAATTACTTATTTACACACGTATGTACTAAATACTGCATATTTGCCTGAAAGTGAACATTCTATTTAACCATGTACTAGTCACCAATATAGGCAATAGGCAAGACAATTTACATTGCTAATTACTAAATAAAACCATTACATTTGCATCAGTGCTGCTTTTTGATAAGGGTCCATGGAAATATTCAAAATTGACTCTGTGCAGCAGTTCTGTTGTGAAACGAGGGTGGCCACCAAGTCAGCACTTGCATACACAAACCTTGATGTACAGGACTGTTATATTTACACAAACCTTTCTGTCATTAAAACATCACAACTCTTATAAATTATTTTACAGTTGGAATGCATGAAGTGATTAAACGCCATCTTATGTGTATTATCTACTTGTTTTTAGCTAAGCGTTAAGTCTTCTGATCTCAATGGCATGACTTTCCAAAGCTGGAATGAGTTCAGTGAGTTTTTTGATTCCTGGTGTGAAGAAACAAAAACCCTGTTTAAGATAACAAGTGTTATTCACTTGGAAAATGTGTCAGAGGATGACGTGAAGCGCCTGAGATACCAGCTGGTTCAGTTCTTGTGCAAGGGAACTGGTGGATGGCCTCAACAGAGAGATACTTTAAGGTAATGCCTGGCATAGTATGTTTTGTACTGCATTTTTTTTATTTTACTGCTTTTTTAGCTTTATAGAATTCTTTGAAAACTGACCTCATGCCTGCCACCAGTTCACTAAGCCAGCACTAAAGGAGCATGCTCTTAACAAAATCTAAGCCAATAAAACCATGCTAGGTGATCTAGTTGTCCAAGCTTATGTCCCATATTAGTACCTACTAAAGCTTGCTATAAATAGTTTCATCTGTTTTCATTAGGGCAAGTAGACTATCTTTGCCCTTCAGGGAACGATGGAAATCATTTTAGCTATCTTCAAGGCACAAAAGACACTATTTTTTCCTTTGGGAACGTGCTTTAGATATGATGAATGCATACATTCAAAACTATTGTAAATTAGCTACTTAAACTATAACCATAGGTTAATGATACTAAAGAAATACATTTATCATATGTTTTACCTTATTTTATTCATAGTATTAGTTCTTATCCTCAGGCGTCTCCAACCTTTTTTTTACCTGGTGAGCCACATTCAAATGTAAAAAAGAGTTGGGGAGGAACACAAGCATGAAAAAAAATACCAGTAGTGCCAAATAAGGGCTGCGATTGGCTATATGGTAGCCTCTATGTGGACTGGCAGCCTACAGGCCATAAACCTATTTTTATGCAACCAAATCTTGCCTCCAAGCCTGGAATTCAAAAATTAGCACCTGCCTGGAGGCCACTGGGAGCAACATCCAAAGGGTTAGGGAGCAACATGTGGCTCACGAGCCACTGGTTGGTGATCACTGCTCTAACAAACATTAATGTAAGAAATCAGTATTTTATCACAAAAACACCATATTTGGAATAAGCTAACTGAAAAGCTTGTGCTGATAGTGTAAAATAAAAAAAGAAATGGAATAAGGTAATTGCAAAGTTTGCAAAGTGCAATTTTGGCTGCAATGCTCCATGTTTTGTTCCTCATGATTCAAAGTTTTCCCCATGATTTCAGTGTAACTGTGGTTGATTTCAATGCAGTGTTCAAATGTGTTGAACACATTGGACACTATTTTTTTTTTTTTTTTGGAAAATGCCAAATTTACAGTAAAGTTTTGTCACGCTCACCATCCTGGGCTGAGAATAACCAACACAATAATTCTGGTTTGTAGCTGCTAAATGAACCAACATGGTTTTTGTGAGCACTTCACCAATATTTACTTATGTTTTTTTTTTATGTATTTCTACCAGCACAGCCCATTCATCTTGCCCTGTTTTCCTTACTGTGAAGCATATGGCAGAGAAGAATTGCCTAGTGATTAGCCATTCACAGCATCTGCATAATCATACAATAGATCCAGAAGAATTTAGTGCTTGCTTCAAGTACTGTCGACTCTCATCTTGGCCCCGGTTTGCGTCACTGACAAGCAGTTTTGGAAACGGTTTTGTCACTCAACAGCATCTTAAGGATATCCTGAACTGGAGTATGTTCCTGGAGAATGATACTCAGGATCTACTCAAAGAACTTGACTTTCTGTTCTTAGAAGATCCCAAAGTTAAGCTGAAGTTATCATTTTGTTCAGAAACGCTGTCCCTGGAGAGCGTGTTTATCATGGTATCACATTCACAACATTTACTGGAAGCATTCTCGTCCCTTCTCTTTTTGGGCCAGTCGCTAACTCTTAATGAGAAGTTTGACCTGTACACAGTGCTATGTGAAGATGACAGAAGTAATGGCAGAGAAGTTGCATACTTGATCACAAGGAAAGAATGTGCAGCTCCCGTCGTGTCTATTGTGATTTCTCTCATGCAAAGCATTCCTCAAATAAAAGAAAGACTTGAAGGTATGGTACTCCAGACAGATCTGACCCAGCTTGATTTTATTCAGGATCTTCTACCTTCCTGCTGTGTGCGTATGAGCCAAACACATGCTCTAGATACATTATGCTACCACATGAGGATGGAAGACCCAGCCACAGAAGAGGAGCTAAAGCAAATCATTTATAATTTAGTTCATTCCCAAACATCCATGCTCTACAACATATACTTTAAAGAGCTGGAAAGGACGGCTACTGAACATTTTTTCCAGTACTTTCTCAATACATGGCACATACGTAAGGAGGATTGGGTTGAAAGCTGGGGCCACAGGATGAAGGATGGGAATTTCATTGAGTTTACAGCCTGGCATGCAAATGAGCTACGTTCAATGTTAAGCTTTCCTAGTTCGCTGGCATCATGCACTGCAGTCTTGCTAGAAATGATACGGACTTCTAGGGAATATACATCACAGACCTACAGCCACCCTGATATTGGTATTAAAGAGGTAAGTAGATGTAAGCATACAAATGCAACATCAAACCATTTCTTAAGATTTGCTGTATGTGTGTGTGTGTGTATATATATATATATATATATATATATATATATATATATATATATATATATATATATATATATATATATATATATACACAGTATATATATATATATACACAGTATATATATATATATACACAGTATATATATATATATATATATATATATATATATATATATATATATATATATAAGCATTTATATATATATGTGTGTGTGACACTGTTAGTATATTATTAATATAGTGTGGCACCTGTAGAGATATGGATATACAGTATATTCTTATAGCTTTCGTACATATGAAATCTCTCATTCCGTAATACCTGTAGTTAACTGCATGAATTATCTTACAGAAGACTGCCAACCTGTGTTGGCATCTCTCGCTGCTTTCCTTTCTCTAGGTAATATTTCCAGTAGAAATTTCTACATACCATATGGCTGCATTATTAGTGAATCTTATGGCTCATTTATAAACATAGGTACTACAGAGGACCAGCGCAGTTGCCCAAAGCAAACAATCGGCAATTTGTTTTCATAAGTCTACTAACGGAAAATTAAAGCAAAGATCTCATTGGTTAGAATAGGTGGCTGCATTGGTGCAATTTAGTAATCTTAGTAAATTAACCCCCTGTGTTGTAAGCCCCCTCCCATGTTTCCATACCTTATTTATCTAGGAATATTCAAATACAATATACACAGTGCATATACATAAAAATTATCTATTCAATGCTGGCTCTTTGGCTGTTAAGATATTTTATATCTGTAGCAGTGTTATTGACTGCCTAGTAAGTCCTGCTTTTTTTCCCCTTTTTCTTTTAATTTCACTATACATATTGATTTCCCCTATGAATAATGAAGAGACTTTATACATGCAGTGTATGTCTAGGCGAGACACTGCAGAAAACAACAGTGTTTCAATTAATAAATAAAGCATTTTAAATATTAAATGATATTCTCCTTTTAAAGGGGACCCATCACCCAAACAAAATTATCCACATCCTACTTTATCATGTTAGTCAAGCAAAATGAACTTTAATTACACTGTATAACTTATTTGAATATTGTTTCCTTCAATCTGGGAATTCATAATTATAGCAACCAGGAAGGAGCCATTTTGTGGACACAGTTATTAAGGCAAGCCTTGTATCATCTCAGAATCTTGTTTGTGCACCAGGGGACAGGGACCCAATGTCCTGGTTACACAATTAAATCATTAAGAGAGATGGGGGAATGTAGGGCGATCAGTGACATCCAGGAAGTGCTGAATGGAAAGTGAAAGTAATTGCTTGCCCCGCCTCTATGCCTAGGCATAGAGTCGGGGTAGGCAATATTTGATTCACAGCTGATAATTTTAAATGAGTTTACAACAGCTATGAATGCTTTAATAAAAAAAAGAAATTGGATTTCATATTTAATTTTAAAATGACTTGTATTATACAGATTATTAAGTCTGGGTGATGGGTCCACTTTAATCCTTATTGGAAGCAAAACCAGCTTATTGGGTTTATTTAACATTTACATGACTAAAGGTAGACTATAGGTATGGAGATCCAAATTACAGAAATATACATTATCCGCAAAACCCCAGGTCCAGAGCATTCTGGATAACAGGTCCCATACCTCTTATAGTAATCCTACTGGGTTTATTTTGTGTTTTATATTAAACTTCTAGTATCTCTCTCTCCACTCAGCTGGATCCTAGCTGCCAGATAGTTGCTGAAACTCCAGGCTAGACAGCTCCTGAACAAAAGCCTTTAATCTTAGCAGTATGCCATCAAGTAATAGATGTTGAGAACAGTGGCTTTGTTATAAGTGTTCCTCTATGTCACAAAAACTCAAGTATCAGTCAGGATGCTTACCTGTGTGCAGTAGTGGTTGAGGCAAAGGCAAATTCTAAAACAGGAACTCATTACTGATGCATGATACAGCTAGGGGCAGATTTATCAAAGATTGAGGTGAATTTTTGATTGAAATTCGCCATTTGCCATCTAAAACCTGTCGAATTGCAGTTTTAGCCTATGGGGTCCCCCTGGAACTTATCTGGAGTAAATTGGTGAACTTTGAAAAATCTAATTTTTTTTTTTGGGAAAAACTTTGAATCAAATGCTTTATTTCTTCGATTTGTATGATTCAAATTCGGCCAAATACGGACCTGTTCAATTGAAAACTGACCTATTTGACCAAAAAAACTTTCGCTTAATTTCGGTAATTTAATTTGATTTTTGAATTTCAAAGTTTTTTCAATTTGAAATTCGACCCTTGATAAATATGCCCCCTAGTGTGGTCAATCCTACAAAGCACAATTCCATTACACTCAGGGTTTTAAAGAAATATATTGCTTAGCTAATGAACAAATTGATCATAAAATCATAAAAATGTATCATAAATATATTATTCCATGTCTTTTAATTCAAGATGTCTGAAAGTCACATGAATGGGATTCATAACAGTTTCTCACAAAGCTCTGAAAGTTCCAAACTGTCAACATCTATTTTAGAAGACATCTCAAATTCCATCCTCAGAGATGAGGTAAGTTGCAGCTCTTACTTACAAACTTTACTTGGCCTAGCCTAGTTATTGAGCCTTACCATTTCCATAAAAAGTGCAGAAAAAATACAAATATCCCTAAAACATCTGAATGGCTAAAAAAAAGTCCAATAGGATCAGCGCAGCTCCCATTGACTTCTATGGGACCTTGACTGCTTTAAAGGAATTTTTCAGTGTAAAAATAAAAACTGTGTTAGTTAGCCAAAAATGTAATGTATAAAGGCTGAAGTGACTGGATGTGTAACATAATAGCCAGAACACTAATTCCTGCTTTTAAGCTCTCTTTGTTTCCACTGATTGGTTACCAGCCGGTAACCAATCAGTGATTTGAGGGGGGAGCCAAATGAGTCATAACTGTTGCTTTTGAATCTGAGCTGAATGCTGAGGATCAAATGCAAACTCACTGACCAGTTATGTCCCATGTTGTCCCCTTCAAGTCACTGACTAACTCAGAGTTAGAGAGCTGCAAAGCAGGAAGTTGTGTTCTGTTCTGTTACACATCCAGTCACTCTAGCCTTCATACATTACATTTTTGCCTAACTAACTATATCAATAATATTTTTTATTTTGCACAGCCTATGTATTTTCTATAATAGTTTTTATTTTTACACTGAGCTGTTCCTTTAAATTTTACACTTAACACTTAATAAATCTCGAATTAATAAGGGGGAATGTAAACAAAAATCGCAAACGATGTTTAAAATGGCGTTTTTTGCGAATTTTTAGCACTGCTCACAATGTACGATCATTCGCTGGCACATATTACATTGCAAAGGTTAGCGTTAGAGTTAAAGGAGAAGGAAACCCCCTGGGCGCAAAAACCCTCCCCCCTCCCCTGTGTTGCTCCCCCCTCCCTCCTCCCCCCTGGCCTACTTGTCCCGCTGGGCAAATGCCCCTAACTTGTTACTTACCCCTCTGCGCAGGTCCAGTCTACAGAGTTCACCGACATCTTCTTCCAAGCGAACTTCTTCCTGCTTTGACCAGCGTTTTTGGCACATGCGCAGTAGGAGCATTTCGCCAGTACGGATCTACTGCGCATGCGCCAAAAGTCACAAAGTGAAATCGGAAAACTTTGTGACTTTTGGCGCATGCGAGTAGATCCGTACTGGCGAAATGCTCCTACTGCGCATGTGCCAGTCAAAGCAGGAAGAAGATCGTGTGGAAGAAGATGGCATCTGTGAACTCCGTGGGGGTTTCCTTCTCCTTTAACAGCTGCTCTGGAGTTTTGTTAAATATTTTGTCGCAAAATACACTTTGAAATTTTATTACATACACTGTAAATGTTCTCAAAAGCCATTTAGTCTCAAACTTTGCGAGAAAGTCATTGAGGTCTATAATCGGTCAAAAAAATGCAAACAAGGTCACTAACATTCACAATTGTCTTTGCGAACGTATTTTCCGATAACAAAATATATTAAATTCTACCAGTAGAGTTTTAGAGAAATGTTTTTTAAAAACTCTAAATTTTAGTAAGTAAATAGGCCCCTTAGTCTTTAGGTTATGGTGCATTCAATGCGGCCGCTCAACCTGCCAAGATCCATTCAAACCAATGGGCAATACTTTTGTTTGAATGAAATTCTTTCAGTTGCTCCAATTACTCGAGAAATTCCAATCTGCATTAACATTAAAGTCAATCTAACAATGTGAGAAAACTGTTCTTGCGTGTTCTCATTTTTGCTGAAATAAATAGAATAGTTTCTGATCACAGCATCAAACTCAAAAATCAGCGTTTACTCATGGCGATGCAACCCACACTTTTCTGAACAGAAAACTTCACAATATGTTACTTTTTTTGCCAGAAACCAGCAAACCTGAACATTGTAGAAGGAAAGAAATTCTCAAGCTGGATGGAGTTTCGAACTTTTTTTGACCGATGGTGTGAAAGAAACATGTATCTGTTTAAGATAAGATGTTACAGGCCATTGTCCAGAGCAAACTCAACTACTGGCAAAATGATGGCAGTGCTAAAATACAGCTTTATACATCTGGTGTGCAAGTATTCCATTATAACCCAGTGTTCAGGAAGGGACTACCCTGGGTATGTATGCATTGTATTCTTTTAGCCTGTATTTAGCTTGCTCCTATTAGAGCATATTCCCCTTCAGTTAGCACACTTCCAAGAGCCACACACAGAAAGTTATTTTAATACAAACTAAAAGTGGTCATTATCACTTTTCCTAGTAATTATTCTATTTTCTGTTAGTGTCTAAATTTAAATATATGGGGTACTTTAAATATTTGTTTATTTCCTATTACTTTGCCCACTGCTTTGTGTGTTTCTCTTCTCGTGAATTTTTTCTACTTTAGTTCTATATACCTTACAACTGTTTTGTCACTGTTTATAAAAAGAGCATATATATATATATATATATATATATATATATATATATATATATTTTATCCAGAATGCACGGGACCTGGGGTTTTCTGGAGTATTGAGATGAGCTCTTGTTCAGTCTGTAGAGTGATTAAACTGACACACACAAGTAAAACAAACATAAGAGATTTATTGACACTTAGCTGAGGGACCCCTACATAAAATGGCTCAGCAGCAATTCCAACATAACCAGGCACTCTGAAGTCCAGGCAGAAGTTAAAGAACCTCCCCCCAAATGAAGCTTTATATATGTTTCCCCCACACAGGATATAAGAAGTATATACATTTTAGCAACTAGCATACTATGTATGGTAAAAATACATCATACTGCACTTAACATACTATATATGGTTAAAATCAAGCATTAAACAGTGTCACATTCCTTGAATTGCTAAAAGCTCTAAACGCCATCTTTAAGGTGTTTCTCTATTCTCTCTATCTTCTGCTCTGTGAATCACTAATTTTTCTTACATCCGGATAAAAGATCTTTCTGTAATTTGGATCTTCATACCTTAAGTCTACTAGAAAATCATGTAAATATTAAATAAACCCAATAGGCTGGTTTCCAATAAGGATTAATTATATCTTAGTTTGGATCAAGTACAAGGTACTGATTTACTATGACAGAGAAAAAGGAAATCACCTTTAAAAATTTTGAATATTTGGATAAAATGGAGCCTATGAATAATGGGTTTCTGGATAATGGATCATATATATATATATATATATATATATATATATATATATATATATATATATAATTAAATATAAAGTAAACATAGACACCAGCATAATGACATATACTGTAGCATGTGTGCCATTTTCAAATGCAGGTGTATAGTAACATCCGCATTGGTAAATTGGGGACAAGTTTTTCTGGTGTCAGAAATGCATGTGAAATTCATAATTTCCATCACCGGTAATTGTGTTAGTATGTGATTCAAAAATAAAAAGTTCAAAACTCATTATGGGAAGGAATAAAGAAATAAAAGGAAAATGGTGGCCCAGCTCCGTAATAGTTAAATACATGCAGTAAATATAGATTGTGCATGAAATATATAGTCTACCAGTTGTACAGACTTTTGACCAGATGTTGCTGTTTAGAGTCAATATAAGTTAAAAAATGTTCTCCATGAACTAGATGGTATTCTGTCTTGGGATCTGTAAAATAAATACCGGTACATTTGGTCCTATTTATAATTGCTCAAGCAATCAACAAGGAAATCTGATGTTAGTTTCCGTACTCACGCTGGGGTTTCGGGCCAAAAAAGCTTGGCAATCTCAGAAATTTATACTAAACGGGATTTTGTTACAAAGAAATGCTTTCAGTATCAAATATTTCTACGTAACAAAAGCCCGTTCGGTAAAAATTACAGAAGTTGCAGAGCTTTTTCGGCCCGAAAGCCAACGTGGGTAACAGAAACTCACATCCGGTTTCCTTGATGATTACACGAGCCAACTTGAGCAACCATAAATAGGGCCCTAAACATGACAATAAGGTAGAAATGATAGAATATGTTGCAATAAACAATGCAAGATGTGCCTTCTTAAAAAAACATTAAAGGGATTGTTCACCTTTAAATTAACTTTTAGTATGATGTAGAGAGTGATATCCTGAGACAATTTGCAATTGGTTTTCTTTTTCTGTTATTTGTGGTTTTTGAGTTATTTATCTTTTTACTCAGCAGCTCTCCAGTCTGCAATTTCACGAATCTGGTTGCTGGGTTTCAAATAACCCTAGCAACTGTGCACTTATTTGAATAAGAAACTGGAATTTGAATGGGGGAGGCCTGAATAGAAATATGAGTATTAAAAAGTAACAATAACAATACATTTATAGTATTTGTTTTTAGATGGGATCAGTGACCCCTATCTGAAAGATGGAAAGATTCTATAAAATACTAAAAGTTAAATTAAAGATGAACTACCCCTTTAAGATACCTATAACTTGGTATACATTGAAATAATAAAATATTGATCAGAAACATTGTTATTGTGCTCTAAATTTATATAAAAAAATGGCCTATACATTATTAGATCATGTCTGTATTTCTTTAGAAACAGACTAACTGTTATTCTATCTCTTATTTAGAGAGCTGCCAGCCCTCTGCCAAGCAAATATCATAGTTGAAGCTGGACCACAAAATAACTGTCTGATAGTCACACACGCTCAACTGGATCACAATCATGGAATAGCAGAAGATGAATTTGAAAGTTTATTTCCTAGGTTTATGCTAAGAGCAAAGCCTTTTCTCTTCTTGGAAATGACTAAAGCCATCTCCAAACAGTTTCTTTTGTTCAAAGACTTGCAGGATCTAGTGTGTCAAAGCAGCGACGAGGAAATCTCCTTGAGAGAGCTTCTGGATGAACTGACTCTAATTTTTTGTAAAGACCCCAAGGTCAAGATCAAGCTATTATTTTACCCTGATATTGCAGACGTAGAAGGGATCTTTCTGATGACCGCTACCATGAAGAATTTACTGCAACGTTTCCCATCTGTGCTCTGCATTGAAAAAACAATGGCAATTAATAATGACTTTTACCTGTACACTGCAGTTTGTGAAGATGCTGAGCAAAGAGGTCGAACCTGTGCATACTTCATCACTCGCAAGGAAAGTCAAACTCCAGTCAGATTCATGGTGGTGTCTTTAATGCAAAGCATTTCAGACTTTGTGAAACCCATGATCAAAACCATCGTGCTGCATGCCACCTTCGAGGAACTTGAGTTGGTGCAGGGTCTCCTTCCAAAAAGAGAAGTGATTATGAGCCAAGCATATGCTCTTCAACTGTTAAATACTAGGATTGAAGAGGAAGAACAAGCTGTGCAAGTCAATATTAAGAACATTGTTTGTGACCTTGTTCGTTCAAGCTCTGCTGAGATATACAAGCAAAATCTTAAAGTGCTGAAAGCGGCAGCTAATACTGCTTTTTTAGATTTTTTTCTCAATCATTGGCACATGCACAGAAAAAGATGGGTGGCGTGTACGGGCCTGCCTGAACCACATCGCATTAGGTTTGATAACCACTTCAGAATAAATCTGCAGTCTTTAGAGTCAGTCAATCTAAGTACTTCATTGGCTTGCATTGTTAATGGTCTTCTTAAACTTCAGAGTCTGAAGGCACTGACCTGCACTCTTGATGAAAACAAGATCACTGATTTTTACAAGAAACTATGCCATCCACCTGTCTTAAAATTGCTACAAGAGGAGATCACCAACACAAAATATGGGCACTATGATATCAGTGAACTCGATGATGGATTTTTACTTAATGATGGCACGTGCTCATTTGTAGTGGAAAAATCTCTTTCACAATGCAATTGCTCCATTTTTAAAGAAAGAGGATTATCATGCCGGCATATATTTGCTGCACGCCTCTGGACTGGTGAAACGATGCTGGACGATAAATTAGTACAAGCAGATACAGCTAATATACAAAATTAACTTTATATTTTTTTTTTTTACATTGTAAACCTACTTTCTCTATAACTTTCAGCTGATATTGTAGTTAAGAATTAGATATTGACGTCATGAGCTGGCCTCCAGTCTTGGTATCTGTAAAAGAAAAGCATTAGAAGTGAAGAAAGTATAGCAGACTTGTTTAAATACACTATGCAGGGTGTGCCTTCTGAATAAATTATGTTAAGCTATTTCTGACTTAACATATATTGAATTAATCACATCTTACTGTGTCTCATCTGACTTGCTTAAATGACTTTAAGGTAACCGCTAACAGAGACATTATTAAATTACATAAATGTATTTTTTTTTTTTTTTGTTCAAGAGTGAGTTGTTAACCGTATGCTATAGGATCCCTGTCTTACAATGAGTCTCATGTATAAAGCAGGATTTGCATTTAGCATAGGATAAAAACATTAGGTAGAAACCATGTAATTCAGTGTGGCTATTTACTTTGTTGGTTATTTACATTGCATTTGTTATAAACAGTATGTAGAGGGTAGTGCTGCGTGGGCTGGCCCAAAACCCGCGGGTCAGGCTGGTTCGGGCTGACTAACGCAAGAAATCTTCAGGTCGCTGGCTTCTGGCCAGTCAATTTATAGACTCTAGCCTGCCCCACGCCTCGGGAATAGGCCGGGTTAGGGGGGCACAGGTATGGGGGAAAACTTGACCCATACATCACTAGTAGAGGAGGCTGGTGCATTCAATGTTGTTTTTTACCTATATGCTATTGCATATACTGTATCTCTGGGAGCAAAATAAATGTTTATGCTCACATATCTTTGAAAGACTTTTCTAGATGGTTTAATGCACTGCTGACAAAGAGAGAAATTTGGCTAGCCAACATTTGAGCCACGGGTAGTCCCAGATATCTAACAGGGTATTTTTGAATAGCCACGTAAATGTATCTATGTTTATGATGAGCCATAGATAGATACATTAGATAGATAGATATGTTAAAGTTTACACTTTTCAGAAGGATATCATTTAAAGTTTAAATCATATACTGTATTAATCATATATTTTTCAAGGCCTAACCACTTCAGTTTTTTCGTCATTCTACAAGCCTTATTGTGAGCTAGTGTTACTAGTGTCTAGAAGAATGTTCCGTAGGATCATGGAAATCCAGAGCTGAGTATTACATACCTAGCTGTAATTCTGTTTTAGCTCCTCACACTAATTTATTTATATTGCTGTGATATGTATTTTTGTAGCCATACTGCCTTTATTAGTTTTTTCCCTGGTTTGTGCTAGCTATCTAAAAAAAAAATGCAAACACTGAAACAGGTAACTATCAATTAGTCAACTAGTATGCATAGACACCTTTTTATTGTCCTCCCATTTGAGTAAGATATTTTGTTCATTAAAAATACAACAAATCATTGCCTGGAGCATATTTAGTTTAAGAGGCCAGCAATGTCCTGGATGGCACACCAAGATAGCTGATCTTCTTCAGCATTAGTTCTGCTTTGTTTTTGAGATGCCAAATCAACCCCTTGCTTCATCTGCATCGAGCTACATTAATTTCCTTCCACGATAGATTTTTTAAACTAGTACAGGTTTTGGATACATTATGTGGAAACCCTTTATCCAGGAAGCTCCAATTTATGGGTCATCTCCTAAAGACTCTACTATAAATGAGAACTCAACCCCCCACTAGTAAAAAACCCTACCCAGAACCTTACATAGTTCCCCTTCCCTGCTCCCTCCACATAGGTGATAACACCTATAAGTGCCCCTAATCCTTTACTCGCCTATAGGTGCAGGGTAAGAGCAGCAGAGCCATCTTCTGGCTCTTTGGTATTCTTCGGGTCCTCTTCCTTCCCTTTGACAATTTTCGTCACTTTTGGCGCATGCGCAGTTGCTACGAACTGAAAGACTGCTCCAACTGCGCATGCACCAATATGGTGCTCAGTTCACTGGATGGCCACACTTCAGACATGGTATTAGACATGGTATTATTTCACAGCCCTTTCCTATATAGATACAGCCAGCATTGTATAAAATATTTGATATTTTGGTTTCTTAATGAAAGGTTTTAGGTTATAAAATCAATTCAGGAAAAACAGAATTTATAAATGTTTCAGGTTTGTTTCTAAATCTGTGTTAAAAAAATAATAATTGTTTAGTGTATTTAGGCTTGACAATTCCAGCTGATTTGAAGTTATATCATTTAAATTTTTCATCTGCTATTAAATGTATTTCTCAATGTAAAAAATGGAAAGATGCACCTTTAAATTTAAGGGGGAGGAACATTATCTTCAAGATGCTTATATTTCCTTAATTAATTTACCCCTTAATTAATCTCCCATTGTTGCTAAGGCATTCTGATATCAAAGCTTTAAATTCAGCTTTGTCATCCTTTTTATGGCGATCTATTAAATCAAAGATTGCCTTGACCAAGATACAATTTCACCCATCAAAAGGTGGTTTAAATGTACCTAATTTCAGAAAATTTAATATAGCCTCATTGTTATGTTATGGAATGGATATATGGAGGGTTTAGTTATACTAATCCAAAAATGGAATCTTGGCATCCTTCATTTGGTCATATTTTATCGATTCTACATAAGAAGTGGTGTGATATTCTCAACTATTTCAAAAGTTTCTTTTTAAGAACCATGACATAGACCGTTGTATTGCACCTTTCACTCCGGTTCAAAATTTAAAGGATTTTGTTTATCCAGTTCCTTCCTCTTTACTTGGGTTTAAGAACAATATTCCAACTTTGCTAAAAGAAGTATTGGATCTAGATAAAGGAAAGATTCTTTCTTGGGAAGTGTTACAAAATAAATTTAACCTTTCTGACAAGTAGAGCGTTTTATATTTTCAAATGAAAGAACATCTACGGTTATATTTTAATGCTAGCTCATTAGCTCTTGCGAGTAATGACTTGACTCAATTGATTAATAAGCTTATAAAACTTCCTTTTTGAAATAAAGTAAATTTTATATCTAGTAACTTTCTAAATTTTCTTTTAAAAATGGACAACCCTTTACAGCTTTCTGCTAGTTGCTGGTCAAAGTTCCTGGATTATTCTATTGCATCAGTCCGGTTTTTTAAATCTCTTAAGAGTTACAATACTAGGTTGGGAGCTGAGAACTGGAGACTGCAACATTTAGGGGGTTATTTATAAGCTCCGAATACCATGAAATTTTATAAAACCTGACTTTTAAAAAAATCACATTTTTCGGAATTTATTAAACCCCGAGGGCTAAAAAGCCTGAATATAAAAACACGGCATCTAAAACTTGTCAAGGTTGCATAAAAGTCAATGGGAACAGTTGGGGGTTTCGGGCAATTTCACAATGTTTTCAGGGCTTTCGGGAAAATTTGCGGAAAAATCTTGAAAATTTGAGCTTTTCCCGCAAAGGTAATTTTCGGGAAAATGTAATAAATATTAAGCGTTAAAAACCCGAGCGGGTTAGATCAGAGTTTGTTGCAGTATTGAGATAAATTCGGACCTTGATAAATAACCCCCTTTAGGTTAATACATAAGGGTTATGGTTAGGGTTATAAATAAGTTGATAGTAATAATAGCTCTTATTGCCCAAAATGTGAGGGTGAGAATGTGGACATGTTTCTTTACTTTTGGTCCTGGCCTTTAATCTCTCAATTATGGGAGAAATTGGAGAGGTTTTTCTCTCTTAACCTAGAGAGAAAAAATCAAATTATATCCAATGTTTGCTTTGTTAGATTTAATTGAGGGTGATAGTGTTTTTGACAACTCAGCCTTGAAATTAGAGAAGGAGATTTTGAATCTATTACACCGTTTCATGAATGCTACGAGGAAACTTATATCTCTTTATTGGATACAGAAGGAAGTCCCTACCTTAAAGGAAGTTCTTGTTTCTCTAAGCCAGTTATGCTTGCAAGAAGCTTTTAGAATTTTGAGAAAGGAAAGTCATCCTATTCTTTTTATTGTCTATGATCCAGATATCTAGATTCCTTTGATAAACCAAAGAAGAAATTGCTGACTAAATTGGGATTCGTAAGGTCATCTGAACAAGAGGATTGAAATATTTCATGAAAATTATCTAATTATTTCCCATTTAATATTATAAGTGCTATAATGCTTTTATTTCAAGTATTTTTGTTCTTTGCTCTAATGTAATTTTTAGTTTGTTCAGATTTATTTTCATAATTTAAGTTGGGTCTTTATTGCTCTAAGTTTTTTTTTTTTTTGTATATTTCTACATTCAATATTTTGTAATTTTGGTTATGTACTGCTCCATTATTGACTTATTTATGAAACATAATAAACAATAAATATAATACAGCCATCAGATTAAAGTTCTAATGATAACAAGGTACAGGTATGGGACCTGTTATCAAGAATGCTTGGGATCTGGGATTTTTCCATAATTTGGATCTCCATACCTTACGTTTGCTAAAAAAAATAACTTAACATTAAATAAACCCAATAGGCTTGTTTTGCCTCTAATAGTGGTTCATTAAATCTTAGCATCCAGTACAAGGTAGTGTTATTGTTACAGAGAAAAGAAAGTAATTTTTTAACAATTTGATTAAATGGAGCCTATGGGAGATGGCCTTCCCATAATTCCCATAATTCTGAGCTTTCTGGATAAAAGGGTTTCCCGATAATGGATCCTAAATGTTTCCAAATAGAAAAAGAGTATATATTAAATTTAGCAGTGAATGGTTTATATTTTCATTATTATTATAATTAAATGTAACATCTGCAGCATGGGATCTATAGTTTTAAGAGGGTTATGTAGGGGGCAATTTGAGAACATTTGCAGTGTTTTTCCCCCACATTTTTTAACTCGGGTACCTTGAAAGGAGTTTTACATGAAACTGTTTGCAGCTAACGAGTGACACTGTTGGTGAAGTTATTTTTAACAGAATATATGTAAAATATTTAAGGGTTTATTTACTTACCACACTGGGGTTCTTCTTGGCTAGTCAATTACATAAAAAAAATCCCATTAGTTAAAAGTACTTGTATCAACATGCGCTTTTGTCACTTCCAATTATTTGGGCTCTCTCCAACCTCCTTTTCCGAATTGAGTGTAGATTTGCCCCTTGATTCAGACCGCCATGGGTCCTCCTACTAGTCCTGAACTGAAACTTCCACCTTAATTATGATGATTACAAAATCTGTACAGGTAGCATGGCTCTGAGGTCAAGTTCATGTCAATTTCTAGGCCGATGAGTGCACAGCCTAGAACGAACACTGGAAATATGAGACCATAACTTTATTAATAGGTCTACTGAACCTGAGAAATGACTTGTGGCCCTTTAAATAAAAACATCCTAGGCATTGATAATTGGAACTACACAAGAATAAGTAAACTCCTGTCTCCGAGATGCTAGCACTCCAGGCTAGGGAAAGCTTTTATACAGGTATGGTATCTGTTATCCGGAAACCTGATATCCAGAAAGCTCTGAATTATGGAAAGGCCATCTACCATAGATTCCATTTTTATCAAATATTTCAGATTTGTATATATTATTTCCTTTTCCCCTGTAATAAGAAGACAGTATCTTGTACTTGATCCAAACTAAGATATAATTAATTCTTATTGGAGGCAAGACAATCCTATTGGGTTTAATGGTTTAATGATTTTTTAGTAGAATTAAGATATGGAGATCCAAATTACGGAAAGATCCCTTATGCAGAAAACCCCTGGTCCTGAGAATTCTGGATAACAGGTCACATACCTGTACTGCAATTCACTAGCGTTAGAAGTATCACCAGATTTAAAGGAGAAGGAAAGTCGTTTACCACTTGGGGGTGCCAAATGTTAGGCACCACCAAGTGAATGTATTTACTTACCTGAAACCCCAGTCTGGTGCACTGGCCCGGGGTTATTCCAGCGAGCACCATGGAGCGCTCCTCTTCCGGCTTCTTCTTTCTTCAAATTTCCCGGGGCAGGCACATGCGCAGTAGAATGAAAAAGCCAACTTTTTAGGTAAAGTTCGGCTTTTCACTCTAATGCGCATACGCGGCCGTGCGCAGAAAGAAGAAGTCAGAGGAGGAGGATCACTCTGTTGTGCTCGCTGGAATAACCCTGGCTGGTGCAGTTTTCTGCTGATAGGAGCACCGGCCTGGGGTTTCAGGTAAGTAAATACATTCACTTGGGGGTGCCTAACATTTGGCATCCCCCAAGTGAATGTAATTACATGCCATATGTTCATAGTCATTACTATTCATAGGTAATGCAAGCTTAGAGAGAGTAAAATGAGGCAATTCACCTACACAAACAGTACACCAAGCCTGGTCACTAGCAAAAGCCAGGATAAATATTTAGTGGGGGCAGAAGCAACTGATGAGAAATGCCAGCAATTTATGTTCAATGCACAAAACTGCATTGACGTAGACAAAATAGAACTGCCTTCATGCTGTTCAGACCCTTGGAATCATGCCATTATATTCGGAGTACAAACAAACTTTTTGCGGCCTACTGCAGTACTGCCCCTTTCCTCAGTGACCAGCTCGCAAATGCCACAGCAAATACTGTGGGAGAGATCTTGCAATTCAAGCAGCATGGAGGCTTCACCTTTAGGTTCCCTATGATGCAAAAGTGAATGTAATTGTCCTTTATACTCCTTTATTGTTGCTGTTTAAGGTGCATTTCGGAACAAGAAGGGACAGGCGACCATAGAAACTTTTAGTATATGACGTTAGAGCCAAATAAAATGGGCTGATTTATAGCTGAGATTTTCATACTGTCTAGGTACAAGCCTCACTGGATAAACCAACATTTAGTCCATTTAGTCATGGCCGACTTATCTCAGGTTGCACATACATGGAAATATTGTAACAGTCCTATTGCTGTATTATATCTAGGACAACAGGAATGTATTTTTACATTTAATGTAACCTTAATTGGCTTTTAGGTTTTTGTTCTGTGGGAATCTAGTTCCTACATAATGATCCCTGTTGTTTTCTGTCTGCCTCCTGAGAAGAAATGGATATGGTAGCTAATGGGTCATCTTGTGCCTGATTAAAAAAAAGCAAAGCTTTCCCCTTGGCTTCAGATACAGGTATGGGACTTGCTATCCTGAATTATCAGGACCTGGGGTTTTCCAGATAGATATTTCCTTAATTTGGACCTTCATACCTTATGTCTACTAGAAAATCATTTAAACATTAAAGGGATACTGTCATGGGAAAACATGTTTTTTTTCCAAAACGCATCAGTTAATAGTGCTGCTCCAGCAGAATTCTACACTGAAATCCATTTTTCCAAAGAGCAAACAGATTTTGTTATATTCAATTTTGAAATCTGACATGGGGCTAGACATATTGTCAATTTCCCAGCTGCCCCCAGTCAGGCTCTGTCAAGTACAAAGTACTGTTTTATTATTACAAAGAAATAAGATATCATTATAAAATTTGGATTATTTGGATAACATGGAGTCAATTGCAGATGGCATTTCCATAATTCGGGGCTTTCTGGATAACGGATCCCATACCTATACCACACTATATTCTGAAACTATAATATGCCGTTTTTTTCTGAAGTTTATTAGCTAGGAAAATCTAAAAATACACTCCAACTTGGAATGACGATAAACTGTCTCAACTAATGAAACCAAAAATGCACCAGATTTAGCTTAAAATGTAATTTTCTGTTTGTCCTAATGGAGGCGCTGTAAGAAGAGAAACATGCTAATAAATTGTATTTTGCAATCAAGACCTGTGTGTGTGTTGATGCTTTTCTCTTTATGGAATGAAGGCATGTCGTTCACCATCAGCTCAGCTCTGTACAACCCTTGCTCTCATGTACTTTACTATAGTGTCAGAGTTCTGGATATATGATCTTTTGTGATTGCAGCAAGGAACAGAGTTTAGTACTGGGTTTAAGACAGTACATGCAGTTTGTACAGATTTCATAAATAAGCCATTAAAGGTAGTGATGTGTGGACCAGCCCGATTCCCATGGGTTGGGTGGGTACGGGCCAACCACGCTTCACCTTTTGCAGGTCGTGGGCGGGTTCGGGCTGAGCTCTTCTGCCTGCTTTGCAATTGGTTTTACTTTTTTATCACTTGTAGTTTTTTGAGTTATTTAGCTTTTCAGCAGCAATAATAATAATTATTTTGGTTGCTAGGGTTTAAATTACCCTAGCAACCATGCACTGATTTGAATAAGAGACTGGAATATGTATAGGAGAGGATCTGAGTAGCACTATGAGCAAAAAAAAGTAGCAATAACAATAAATGTGTGGCCTTACAGAGCATTTGCTTTTAGAAAAGCTGGAAAGGGATTAGAAGAAAAAGGAAAATTATTCAAAAACTAATAAAAATAAATAATTAAGACCAGTTGCTTGGAATTGCCCATCCTATAATATACCAGGGCCTCATTCAGAAATCACTGGCCGTGTATGGCAATATATTCTGGGTCCCCTTGTCCCAGCCCACCCCCAAGCCCCACCCCATATCTTGCTCACTCCACAGTAAACAGTCAACCCCCGTAAGTCCTGATAAAGCTGCATTGGGTTTGGATAGACTGGAGGAGAAGTTCCTACTTCACCAATCAAATCCCTGTACTTATACTTAAGCGACCAACGAGGGTACAGAAAAATCATGAACGCACTGGAGCGTTCCCCCCTAATGAACGCACTGACCGGGCCCCCCTAAGACCCGCGGGGACAACTATCCCTCCTTATGGCGGCTCTGTTACATACTAAAAGTTAACTTAAGACATTTCACCTCATGTCTACAACATTTACTATACATTAAAACATGTATATATTCACCACATAAAACAAATTAATTTACATTTAACACCAATTGGTCAATTCATTAAAAGTGGCAGTACTTTCCACAACATTGTGCGCACTCTGGAGTGATGAACGATGGCACTGTAATCCTGATAAAGTAACTTCTGCATCATTGTTCTGAAGTCGATGTTTGTTGCCTAAAGGAACATAAACAACTCAATGTCGATGGTTGCAGCAATACATAATAAGGTGATGTCTTTAGGCGTTACTGCACCTTGCCATATATTCATAGTCATTACTATTGAGATGGTATATAACTTTGGTAGTGCAAGCTTAGAGAGAGTAAAATTAAGCAATTCACCTACACAAACAGTACACAAAGCCTGGTCGCTAGCAAAAGCCAGGATAAATATTTAGGGGTAAATATATCAACGTTCCGCCACTAAAGTGAAATTCCGCAGCTCTCAATTTATTTCTATGGGATTTTGAAAGGCGTATTTATCAATGGGTGAAAGTGAAAGTCCACCCTTTGATAAATACGCCTATAAAAATCCCATAGAAATGAATGGAGAGTGGCGGAATTTCACTCTAGTGGCGGAACTTCACTATTAACTTCACTCTCTGCAGGCCCGGATTTGTGGCAAAAAATAGGGGCGGCACGCCACCCAGCTGCATTATGGGGACGTGTGCGTCCCCATTCAATTACACCAGCTGCGCCTGCGCTTTTTCGCCGGCGTGCTGGGAAGGGAAAGTGTAGGCGGGCGCTAGGACTGCGTGGCTGCCTGGTCGGACCGCGTGGCCTAGGGGCGGCCAGCAAACAAATCCGATGCTAACTCCTTGATAAATATACCCAATATGTGGGCTGAAGCAACTGCTGAGAAATTTACATTAACCTTTAGTATCTTATGGAATGGTCTTCACTTTTTAGTTCTTTTTTTATTATTTTCTTACTTCTTCTGTCTCTTCCCATCACTGAAATGGGGGGTCACTTCAGCTAAAAAAGTTATTGCTCTGTGAGGCTATAATTGTATTGTTATTTTGTGTTGCTTATCTTTCTAGAACCTCTCCTATTCATATTCTAGTCTCTCGTTCAAACGAGAGACTAGACCCTGACAATCAGATAGCTGCGGAAATTCCAAAGTGGAGAGGTGCTGAACAGAAATTCAAATAATTCAAAAAGCAGTAGCAGCACAACTTTTAAGTAGTGGTTGAGTGGGGATTGGAAATCAAAAGGGAATGTGCAATGGAGGATAGTGGACCAGATGGGAAGGCTGCCACTTGCTGCTTTCTTTTCAAGTGAACAGTGGTACAAACAAAGAAAGAAATAAGTGACAGCATACCTGTCTGGTTAGTGTTCTTTAGCACAGTATCAGGGCAGTTTGGGAGAGGAAGGTGGACTGGGAAAAGGCCCATGGTTACTCTGCAGGCCACCGCTGTGTGTTTTATTTTTTAACCATTAGGACTTCTGTGGGGCCCAGAAAATGTTTTGTACGGGCCCCGTGATTTGTATCTGTCCAGGGTACCTGAAATTCGATGCCCTTACTCTAGTTCACACATGGGGCAGATTTACTAAAGGGCAAAGTGGCTAACGCTAGCGTCAATTCGCTAGCATTAGCGCCCGCAGAGACATTGGCAATTTACTAACAGCCGCAGGCACTAATTCGCTAGCGAAAGAGACAGTCGCTAGCAGTCATTTGCACTCTATCGCCAGGTGACAATTCGATCTGCCGAACGAACGTTACTCTGCATGTTACCTCTTTCGCCAGACTTGCCTTCGCCAGCTCAGACCAGGAGAAGTGCAATGGGGTACATAGATCTTCCTCAATCTTCTGTCACTTACATCATATTCTGTGAGTGGAAAATGCATCAAGGTTCAAAAAACTATGGCGACTTTTCCTTATTTCAGAATGATAGGCTGCAAAAGTCCTTAACCGTAACCGTTTTTCTCCATACATTTTCTAACATATGAAACATAAACTATACAGTGGGATCATGTGTAGGGCATTATAACAACTCTATTGTCTTTATTAAGGTTCCCTGGACATGTGTGGAATAAACAGTGTAAATGTAAAGTATTTGCTGCAACATATAACATAAAAAAGTCCATACAACTTTAACCTGAGCGCAAGATCTTCACCGGTTAGTAAATCTGCCCCATAGGATCTGTTAACCAAAATGCTTGGGACCCGGCCATGCAAGATAAGGTGATTTTCCCTAATGTGCAGCTCTGTACCAGAATGCTTTTAAAAAACAGATTTCTACTGCAGTTAACTTTCAATTCAAGGAATGCACTATATCCTTCTGCCCGGCCGAACTGAATCCTAATTTGCATATGCAAATTATGGGCGGGGAGGGAAAATCACATAACAAGGAAATAAAAAATGTTTTTCCCCTTCCCACCCCTAATTTGCATATTTTTTTTGCCAAGGATTTGAGGGTTCGGCCGAATCCAAAATAGTGGATTCCCTAGTTTATTTGGGGTAAGCAGTTCACCATAAAATTAACCTTTGCTGTAGTGTAAAAATGACCAAAATAATTAAGGTTAAGAGTAAGTTGACCAACACATCAATAAAACATACCTCCCAACTGTCCCTTTTTCGGAGGGACAGTCCCTCTTTTGACAGCTCAACCCGCAGTCCCTCATTTTTACTGGAAAGTCCCTCTTTTCTCTGCACTGAACAGCCAGAAAAAAAAACAAAGTTTCTCACTTAATTGGCTTTTAGCAGAGAGCCCAGAACAGCTAACAGGTGCAAATAAGATACTTTGTAACGATTTTGAGACACAAAAACACAGTTTAGATAAAGAGAAATATTTTCAAACTTTCATAACCTGCCAAATTTTGTAAAACAAACATGGTAATTAGGGGGTGTGGCCACAGAAAGGGGTGTGGTCATATAAATTGCTGCGCTACGTGCGGAAAAAAATTTTTTGTCCCTCTTTTTACTTCCAAAATGTTGGGAGGTATGATAAAAGGTGTTTGGATTTATCATAACACAGAAAAAGCAAATCTATTAAAAACACAAGCGCCATGGCAAGTTGCGTTGTTGTATTTTCTGGGTAATAGACTCAAATATTGCCTCAAATACAGAACAATAAAATGGGTATTTTCACATTCCATCATTTTCTTGTAACAATTACTTCAGCCAATGTCTAAGGACCAAACACTTCATAGATCTTTGCTTTCTGAGGCTTTTGCCCACATTCAAAATGGCCGTCGCATGAACTCACTGACTGGGACGAACCTGTCAGTGACGGCAGGGCGCAGACTGGCGTTTGGCGCTTTAATTTTGTTGCTGGTCCGCCAAGTTACGCGCGAAAATTAAGCACTGTCTGCAGAGAGACACGGGAACCTTCATTTTACGGCGGGAGAAGGAGAGTGACCACTGACAGATAACAGGTAACTGGCGCCCGGTTAGCGCGGGATATATTCGTAGTTTGAATGAAGGAATAAGAATAATCTCTGACAGAGGAATTACAGTTGGCGGTATGTGCACAGCAAGGCCGTGCTTGGGTTTCCCTATTGTACAGTGCGTGTTGGAAGTTGTTGCATTTGTGGTGCCAATTCTAATTAAACTACAACTCAGGGGAGGGCACAGATTTATTGTAACAGACTGGGCTTCATGTAACCTCCTACTAGCCATGCAGAACAATGGAAAGCCCACTGTTGAAACTACAACTCCCAGCATATGCACTTAGTGTCCCTTGTCATTTCTTTGTTCAATATAGGCCTCATATTGTTGCCTTCAGCTGTTGCGGACACCAGGCCTGGACTGAGATTCTGCATTGGCCCTGGCATTTCATTTACACAGAGGCCCAAACAGCCACACTTAATAGTGACTGTCTATGGCAGGCGTGTCCATACTTTACTAATGTATTTTAGTGATGTTGTCCTCTTATGATCTACATCCGTCGTATCAGAGTTCGCATTCTGTTTCATGAAAAATATGACTTAAATATTATATTGATTTATAAGAGAATTATATTGCTATATTTAAAAAACAAGTATTTCTCATGTGGCCTTAGAATAAATATCTGAATGAAAAGAATAAAACAGATGGGTAATTTAGTAAAGCTGTTTGTTGACAGTGTCTTGAGATCTACTGATCACCAACTAAAGGTCTACTGGTAGATCCCCATCTATCTTTTGGACACTCTTGGTCTATGGCATCTTACAGCAGGTTAAAGGGAAGGTCAACCCATTTTTTGCCTAATAAAAAAATGCATAATTCTAAGCAACTTTACAATATATATTCATTACAAATGTTCTATGGGTTTTAAGTTATTTGTATACAGTGGTGTGCAAAACTATTTGCCCCCTTCCTGATTTCTTATTCTTGTGCATGTTTGTCACACAAAATGTTTCTGATCATCAAACACATTTAACTATTAGTCAAAGATAACACAAGTAAACACAAAATGCAGTTTTTAAATGAGGGTTTTTATTATTTAGGGAGAAAAGAAATCCAAATCTACATTTTCATGTGTGAAAAAGTAATTGCCCCCTGAACCTAATAACTGGTTGGGCCACCCTTAGCAGCAATAACTGCAATCAAGCGTTTGCGATAACTTGCAACGAGTCTTTTACAGCGCTCTGGAGGAATTTTGGCCCACTCATCTTTGCAGAATTGTTGTAATTCAGCTTTATTTGAGGGTTTTCTAGCATGAACCGCCTTTTTAAGGTCATGCCACAACATCTCAATAGGATTCAGGTCAGGACTTTGACTAGGCCACTCCAAAGTCTTCATTTTGTTTTTCTTCAGCCATTCAGAGGTGGATTTGCTGGTGTGTTTTGGGTCATTGTCCTGCTGCAGCACCCAAGATCGCTTCAGCTTGAGTTGACGAACAGATGGCCGGACATTCTCCTTCAGGATTTTTTGGTAGACAGTAGAATTCATGGTTCCATCTATCACAGCAAGTCTTCCAGGTCCTGAAGCAGCAAAACAACCCCAGACCATCACACTACCACCACCATATTTTACTGTTGGTATGATGTTCTTTTTCTGAAATGCTGTGTTACTTTTACGCCAGATGTAACGGGACGCGCACCTTCCAAAAAGTTCAACTTTTGTCTCGTCGGTCCACAAGGTATTTTCCCAAAAGTCTTGGCAATCATTGAGATGTTTTTTAGCAAAATTGAGACGAGCCTTAATGTTCTTTTTGCTTAAAAGTGGTTTGCGCCTTGGAAATCTGCCATGCAGGCCGTTTTTGCCCAGTCTCTTTCTTATGGTGGAGTCGTGAACACTGACCTTAATTGAGGCAAGTGAGGCCTGCAGTTCTTTAGATGTTGTCCTGGGGTCTTTTGTGGCCTCTCGGATGAGTTGTCTCTGCGCTCTTGGGGTAATTTTGGTCGGCCGGCCACTCCTGGGAAGGTTCACCACTGTTCCATGTTTTTGCCATTTGTGGATAATGGCTCTCACTGTGGTTCGCTGGAGTCCCAAAGCTTTAGAAATGGCTTTATAACCTTTGAAATTGAACTCAGGTGTGATAAACCACAGTTAAGTTATTTTTTAACAAGGGGGGCAATCACTTTTTCACACAGGCCCATGTAGATTTGGAGTTTTTTTTCTCCCTTAATAACGTAAACCTTCATTTAAAAACTGCATTTTGTGTTCAATTATGTTATCTTTGACTAATAGTTAAAGGTTTTTGATGAGCAGAAACATTTAAGTGGGACAAACATGCAAAAGAATAAGAAATCAGGAGGGGGGCAAATAGTTTTGCACACCACTGTATGTATTGCTATTGAAAGCACTTTCTATTCTCTACCCTGGTGGCTCAGACTGTTGATAAAATGTAAGACATGGCAGCTGATTATCAGACCTGGACTTGCAGAGGAACTAAGACTTGCAACATTGTTTGAAAAGTAGCAACCTGGAGTTACGCAAACGCTGCTTTCAATAGCTTTAAAAGCACTGAACATTTTTAATGTATATTGGAAAGCTGATTAGAATTGCATCAGACAAGCCCCTAGATAGGTTGTTAGCCTTATATGATTAATTATAGTGACTGATCACCCCCTTTTTATAAAGCCTGGCTATAAGCCCCCTAAAGATGCCCTCTGAAGTCATTCTCACTGAGATCTAGCAGGGACAAGCTTTATACCAGATTCATTAAAATAGGTATCCTGTTTCAGAACTTTGTGGATGACCGGTTTACAGATAACCTATACCTGCATAAGCAATAGTAAACCAACTTGTAATATCATAAATCCCAAGTACTGGGGTATAGTGATTTTATAGTTATAAGCATTAAAGTAGGGGACTACTGGTAGCAGCACCTCAGCTGTTTGAGGTTGCTGCAGTTTTACAATGTGTGCAGGTCACTTCCTAGTTTTTATCTTTTTTTGTATCTGAGGTTTGTTTGCCTCTTCTTAATATATATTTTTTTATTATAGCATCAGGAATCTTCTAACTGTTCTTGAAAAAATATGCAACGAACAATAAAGTAAGTTTATTCTTTTTCTTCTTGCTTTAAATTTTACATGTGTTAAAATGCAGTTGTTCTAAGATATTAATAGATAATAATAGTCTGTGTATATATACAATACAAGAAAGGCCCATTCGTTTGGTTTGTATTGGACTGATGACAGCATTGCTTGCAAATGCATATCTGTTGGGGTTGCATGGATCTACATACATTCAGGCTGTCTCTATTGAAAAGTGTAGCGGTATGTATCACCTGTGATTCAGTCTGACCAGTCACACCTGGAACTTCATCCCTGTGCAACTTAGAGTTACATGGGAAAACCGATTTGAGGTAATATATATCAGAGTAAATGGGGAATTTTGTGTTAAAATAATAGATTCACTCAGGTCATGCTCAGTGGTTCAAATACAGTACTCTAGTAGCACATTTCTTAAAGCCTAAATATTAAGTGAGTGCATCATTTTAAGCTACCTTTTAGTAAATGATGCATATGTTTATTATGTCTTGTACTTAGCAACATTTCCGTTGGTCTTTATTTTTTTCATATGCATTCTGCTTCTGTTGCTTAATAGTTTCAAAAGGGGCAGCCAAAACATTGCTCCATGAGGCTACACTTTTATTGTTGTTACATTATATTACTTATCGGTCTGTTCAGGCCTTCTCATATTCATTTTCCAGTCTCTCATTCAAACCACTTATTGATTACTAGGATACGTTGGATCTTGACAAATAGATAGCTGCAGAAATTCCAAGCTGGACAGCTGCTGAACACAAAGCAAAATAATAAAAAAAAAAAATAGCTATAAAAATTTATATCGGTTGATACATGTCCCAGAAAATCACTGTCATCATTTTAATAGTGAACAGAGTCTGCTCAGAACATCATTGCTTGTTTCATGTTTAATTGACTTTTACACCAGAATTAAAGAGAATACCCTTTCTATAAGTAGATTTATTTATTTATTTATTTATTTATATATATATATATATATATATATATATATATATATATATATATATATATATATATGTATGTATGTATGTATGTATGTATGTGTATATATATATATATATATATATATATATATATGTGTATATATATATGTGTATATATATATATATATATATATATATATATGTATATGTATATATGTATATGTATATTGATCCTGTCCAGTGTTGTTCTGTGTGATAGAAACTGACAAACTGTTTTTTCCATAAATGTTTTTTCAATCAGTGGAGAAAATCTAATACTGGCTGAAACCACCCTATATGTGGTGATATCAATTACAACTGCATGTCACTCTGTACTCGGGGCATTTTTAAGGCCCATAAATGCACAGAAGTGCTTTCTGGCTTAAGTCCTCCACGCTGTGCTTATTGACAGACTGATACTATTGAGATCACTGCATAAACATAAGGTTCTACTGGTATTGGCGCTTTTTCACTAAAAGATAAAACTCCGCATGTGTCATTAGCCTATCCAACCTATATGCACACCTGCAGCTTTGCTGACTGCTGGACTTTTCTTAGACTTGCCTCCAGTCTGTTTTAACTACAGTAAATAAATCACACCAAGATCCATCTATAACCTGGTGACTGTCACATAAGCCCTTTGTTTCTCCCAATTTGGAGCACTTGGCACGCACATGAACTTTTTAACGCTGCTTTATTTATTTATTTTTTAAGGTCCTTTTTTCAGCCCAAGCTAGGGGCTGAAGTAAAGACTAAAGAAGAGAAAGTGAAGAATGATGTTCAAAAGGAAAAAGAAGAGCCAGAGAAAAAGTAATTGCGAAAATTAGTCATTTTCTCCAATCTGTTATTGTGTTGTGTGGTCTGTGTAGAAGTCGGAGGGGATATATCCTGGATGGCAGTTATATATGCCCATTCTTTAGGTTTTAAGCCATCGCTTTAAAGGGGTTTTTCACCTTTGAGATAACTTTTAGTATGATGTAGAGAGTGATATTATTATGTATTTATATAACGCCAACATATTGCGTAGCACTGATATTCTGAGATAATTTGCAATTTGTTTTATTTTTTTGCGTTGAATTGGTCGTTACTTTAAAGGTGAACCACCACTTTAAGAGTCACCCCTTTTAGAGCCACCACAGGGTTAACCAGGCAATGGTGTGGGCTGTACACCCAAGGGTATTTTAAGCAGATGAGCTGCAGAGGAATATGGTGTGTGTGAGGGCTACATGTGGGAGCTGCTGTGCATTTCACCTGCAGAATTTACTGAGACCAGAGAACTGTGGGTCTAAGAGAAAAAAGGAGTTCACGTGGTGCAAATCCCAGTGTGATCCCCCCCAAACTTCACATCTGTAAAAGACCTACCATCTTGTTTAGTGATCTACATTGGAATGTTTTCTTTTGCTATATTTGAAATTCTGTATTTTAAGATATCCCATATATCTATGTGAATGTTGTCTTATTGTGTAGCGACCATTTTCTTCCTTGTTTTTTGTTTTGTCTTAATGCCTGGGCTATATTCATTTTTATTTAAGCATCCTCATTACAGTTCTGCTTATGAAAATAATAAAGCTGCAGTGTTGTATATTTGCTTTTGAAAGGGGCAGCAGAGGTTTCTCATGTCCAAGTTCATTTGCTCATGCTACTTCACAGCACTTTCATATTGTTTTCATATTCTGGTGAACCTTTGATATGGTTTCTGCTAAGTGTTAACTCCGCATCATCTCATAGTGTTCCTGAACGTCCTTTAAAAGAGAGAAATGGCAGTGCTTTATGTGGAGATGCCGAGTCACCAGTCAAACGAGTTTCAAAGAAGTCTGCACGTGTGTTGGAAAGTGATAGTGAAGAGGAAGAGGAGAATTCAAAGGTACAAGCGACTCCTGAAAAAATGAACAATGAAAGCGATCCAAAGAATGATGTTAAAGAAACTCCTCCGAGTGCATGTAAAGAAACTCCTCAGAGTGCACGTAAGGTAAGTTCTGTTGGCGTATAAAGTTACAGAGTGTTAGTTATTGCTTATTTTTACGGTTATACGGGTATGGGACCTGTTATCCAGAATGCTCAGGACCTGGGGGTTTTCCATATAACGCATCCTGAGCTGTTGATTTTAGACATGCAGCATTAATGTCATCTTATCCAAGATATTCTGTAATTGAATCTGTATATGTACATCATATTAGGGGTAATGGAGAGTTAGTGCTTATAAAAAAGAAACGTTTTGGTTCTTTCATTCCTTGAAAGATCGGTTTATATGTTTCAGTGCGTCTTATGTAGCTCTTATTGATCCCTTTATAATAAAACTCAATTTTAACATGATTGCTCTTACACAAATCTAATTATTTTAAACTTTCAGGACGCAAAATTTGAAGGAGCTTCAGAGATGAACACTTCCCAAGATTTTGTCTCTCCTTGCAGCAGCAAATCTATTGACAGCCCTTTATGTTCAGATTCTCCTGGCATATCTCCTTCCGGTATCCCCAAACGAAAGACAGGTAAGTAGTTATATTTTTATACTTAATAGATTGTGTACACATAATTGTGTTGCAAAATATGTGCATAACTGTGTAACAAAATACATACTTGAGTTATTAACCTTAATTTACATAATTCATAGGCAACAAAAACATTTTTGTTTTGCAGCCCTCAGACTTGATGTTTTACATGTATCTTGTTGCTAGGGGTTAAATACTCTAGCTACTTGAAAGCAGTTTTGAATAAAATGGAAGATAAAAGTAGGACCTGAAAAGGAGAAATAAGCAATAAAAATGAAGTATTACAGTCTAAGGTTTAATTATGGTAACAAGTGCAATTGTGCTAAAACAAATGCAGATGTTTTGATTGCATTCATTAAAGGTATTGGCATCCAAACACGTTTCTTATAAGTCTGCATATTTGCCATTGTATCTGTCCTGCCTTTTCTGAAAATTGTGTGTAAATGTGCCTATTGATACTGGGCAACCCTGTAGCTACTGCCATCCTGAATGTAATACCCTGCATTCCCACAGCAGGCTTCATTAGTGTGCTATACTTGTGTCAATAGGTGCACTAAACTTGTGACAAAGAATCCCATGCTTATTTTATTTTTTTTAAAAGTTAAACGATAAACGGTATAATCACTGGGGGAGTGCTGAAAACTGCAGTAGCCAAGGTTACTGCTGTGAAAGTGCTATGTCCCCATCTTCTTCCTGGATCCTCCATACCACCTGGTCTGGATGTGCCTGCAGATGAGTGAAAGGCCGAACTTAGTAGCAAAAAGACAGCTTTTTCCTTCTATCGGAATTGTCAGACGGTCCCTAACTTCTCTGCAGGAAAACAATCATACTTATGAACAACAGTTGTAGTCCCGCCGTTGTTTGTTTCCCTGTAGAGCAGTCGGAGAATGTAGAGATTTGTATTGGATTTTATTTTTGCCTTTATATCCCCTTTACTGTTTCCAACTCCAGCTGCAGGGACAAAGATCATTGAGCCAGATTTAAACAGATAAACTGGGATTCTATTTTGAGGATTATTTTGCTGTAGCCACTGGTTCACTGCAGCCATTGGTTCTGCAGAGTTGGAGAAAGTTTGTATTACACAATACAAAAATTATAAAATCCACATTAGATTACATGACAACACAGGACCCAGTGCAGTCTGACTATTCTGATTATTAATTAGTCTTGCTGTATCGGCTTCTGCCATATATTATTTGACTTGTGCTGTTTTGATAATTTCTGACGATCCCTAAGCAGCCCAGACCACACTGAGCATGTGCACAGTCTTGGTCTTGCAAAGATGTTTAACTAAGTTACAAGATGGTGACCCCCTGTGGCCAACTTTGGAAGCATAAATAATTTGTTTTTATTAGGCTTGTGGTGCAGTAAGTTTGTTTAGTATACAAAATACAGCATTTCTAGCCTTATTCTATTTTAGACTTTACTTCCTTACTTAACGGTCTGCATCTGAATTGACAAAAGGTCTACCTCCTCCCAATTTTGACAGCATCTTTCCTCCAGTTTGTAAAAACATGCACATGGTGCATCCATTTAGACAAATCTGGCACTACTGATGTTTAAATGGTGAGAAAAAGATTGCATTGTGAGAAATAAAATGGTGAAATAAAATGGTATATTAAAAGTAAATTTAAACATGAACTTCCCCTTTCTTTAACAGCCCGTAAACAGCTACCAAAGCGTAAGTTGGAAATATCTCCCAGTGAATCAAATCCACCAAAAGATGATTTAGATGTCAAAGGAGCAGTGAAGCGCCAAAAGAAAGAGGCAGGTGAGAAGATGGAGCTGTAGAAAGCATCTTTGTTCCCTGTCTTCCAAGTGATGGTGAAGATTATCTAAAGCAGAATCATACTGTTTCATTTATGTGGCTTGATTATAAAGTTGTAGTCCTTATCTAAGAATCAGTAAAGACTTGGGATCTATTATCTTGAATGCTTGGGCATAGGGTTTCACTAATGTGTAGCCTTCTGAATTAAGTCTATACATTTTAAAATGCCAACAGTATTGTTTTGCAGTCATCATGCTAGCTTAGATAATATAAAGTTGCTGTGTTGTTACAAAGAGAGCAATTCACTCAGAAATAAATAATTATGTTAAGAGACCAGAAATGGGGGGACTTTCCAAATGTACCTGTGCACAATCACAGTTTATACATAATTTAATTTGATTGGTCTTTATATTAAAACAGAAGAAGAAGAACCCATGGAGACAAGTCACAATATCTCCATGGAAGAGGAATGCCCTATAAAGAAAGAGACAAATGCCGAAGTTGTTCAAGAAACCATATCCAAAGTGGATGATCCGAACATAGAACTTGTAGACCAAAAGGATGTTGTTTCAGGAGAAGAGCAATCTGAGCCTAAATGTCAAGAGCAACCACAGCCCAAATTTACCAGTCCTACTGTGGAGCCTAAAGCTTCAAAAGGAAAGGCAAGAAAGAAAAACAGTCCTCTGCCAAAGAAAGTGAAATTTAGTGATAAAGTTTCTTTTAAAGACAATGACAGTGAGGAAAAAAGTAATGAGGAAAAAAGCGACGAGGAGCCTCAGAAGAAAGCAGATCCTGCTAAACCTGTGAAACAAATAAGCAGTTTTTTTGGTGAGTACTTTATCCCACAGTGTTCCATGGTTCTTGAAAGACTAAAGGCTTTATGAATGTATAAACAAAGGGCCCAAACAAATACCCAAAGTTGTCAGTTGATGCTTTTGTGTAGTTACTTTAGGTACACAATACTGTATATAAACTGCACATGTTAAAGAAATTGGTAATATAAATCATGCTAGTGGGAGGCTGAATGTTATCTGCAGATACTACAAGGGCTTTGCCTGCTGACACATTATTCCAAGCAGCTAATAATGCAGTAAAATCAACACATCATTCTGAATGGGGCAAGCTTTGCTCATATTAAATAGCCAGGAGCAAAAAGGTAAAGTAACGATTAAATTAGCATTTTGAAAGAATATTAAACTTTTTGGCAGATATTTCTTTTGAAACACCTCAATATATGTTTTTTTTCTTCTTCTTCTTCAGCCCCAAGGAAACCTGCAATAAAGACCGAAAAGAAAGAAGAAAATCTGAATGAAAAGAATGTCACGGAGACCTCTTTAGAAGAATCCCCTAAGCCTAAAAAGAACGTTGGCAGGTATGGCTTTCGAATAACTGGTATAAATGATGAACCACGGAGAAACCATGTCATGTAATTCAAAAGAAACTGCCAGTAGGTGCAGGGTAGATGGCTGCTAAACAGCATTTTAAACATTATTTACTTTCTAACAACTCTCACTTCTGGAATGGCTTGCCTCCCTAAAAGATCTCTCTAGTATAAAATATGGATGCACCGAATCCAGGATTCGGTTCGGGATTCGGGCTTTTTTAGCAGGATTCGGCTGAATCCTTGTGCCCAGCCGAACCTAATCAGAATTTGCATATGCAAATGAGGGGCGGGGAGGGAAATCGAGTGACTTTTTGTGAGAAAAACAAGGAAGTAAATAAAGGTTTCCCCTTCCCACCCCTAATTTGCATATGCAAATTAGGGTTCGGTATTCGGCCAAATCTTTAGCAAAGAATTCTGGGTTTGGCCGAATCCAAAATAGGGTTTTCGGTGCATCCCTAGTACAAAAGCTTCACCAACCTTTCATTGTTTTCATTCAGTTTCTTTGGAGCATCCAAGCAAGAAGCATCAGAAGAACAGACAGAGTATAACCCATCCAAGAGTAAATATCACCCCATAGATGATGCTTGCTGGTGTAATGGACAGAAGTAAGTTTTTTTTTTTTTTTTTTAAGTTGTTGCTCCTTGTTCTCTGTTAGGATATGGGATGCCAAGAACTTAATTAGATCTCAAAGCATACATATCTATATTGCAAGAGAGAAAATAATCTTATTCAGCAAGGCTAACTTCCTTGTGGCCTGTTATTTTGACGGGTGAGGCTCCAGTGTAAAGTATATGTTAATCATGACATACTAGATTTTGCAACCTTATTTACTGTTGCTGCTTTAAATTTATCGATGTCCACAATTTCATTCAGATTTCATTTCAGATTTTATCCTTTGATTTGACAGGTAAACCGTATCATAACCCTAGTCGAATTACAATTGTTCAGACTATGCATGAGGCTAGATATTTATCAGAAAACAGGCGCTATGTGTGAATTCATGTATGTTTGATGTCTGCTAAGCAACCAGGTCCTCCACTCAGATGTTGGGACACATTTGTCATCTGTAGGGGACAATTTTCCTGAAGAAAAAAATTCATAGCGTTGCATTAGGATTGCCGCAAGTAAAACGTATTACTCCGTGTTATACTCAGGGCTGTGAAGTCGGTACATAAATCCCTGGACATCTGTTTAGGGTACCTCCGACTCCTCTGTTTTTAATATACTAATGTGTTTTCCATGTTTGAAAGAACACCGCATGCAAGGCATTTCATCAATGCCAAAGCTTAGGAATTCAAAGCTATATTAATGAAGATGGTGCTTTTTGGGAACAAACCAATGAACTACCCTATCGTTCATCCAACATGAATGAGGATACTGTTCAAGTTTGGGTGTAAATGTGTACCTACAAGTAAGACCCATAAATCTTTGAAAAAGAGACAACTTTTTCTAATTTTGGTTCCAATGCAGTTGAACTGCAGAATTTCAGCTTTAAAGATTGCATAACAATGTTAGGAACTAAAGCCTTTTTTTTTTTTTTTTTCTTTTTTTTTAAAAAAAACATTTCAGGTGCTCAAAAGCAATTGGACAAATTAAACTGAAAATAAAACCCAGATTCTGAGTTTCCTCCTTTTTAATGGCTGCCAGGCCTTTACTGCAGCGGCTTTCAGTTGCTATTTGTTTGTGGGCCTTTCTGTCGTCTTCAACAAGTGAAATGCAGCTCAATTGCGTTCAGATCAGGTGACTGACTTGGCCATTCAAGAATATTCCACTTCTTTGCTTAAATAAACTCCTGGGTTGCTTTGGCTGTAGGTTTGGTGTCATTGTCCATCTGTATTGTGAAACGCCTCCCAATCAATTTGACTGCATTAAGCTGGATTTGAGTAGACCGTGTCTCTGAACACCTCAGAATTCATTTGGCAGCTTCTGTCCTGTGTCACCTCATGGATAAACACTAGTGTCCCAGTGCCACTGGCAGCCATGCACACCCAAGCCATCACACTGCCAGCGCCGTGTTTCATAGAGATGTGGTATGCTTTGGATCATGAGCTGTTCCACGCCTTCTCCATACTCTCTTCTTGCCATCATTCTGGTGGAGGTTGATCTTTATTTCATCTGCCCAAAGAATGTTTTTCCAGAACGGTGCTGGCTTTTTTTTAGATGGTTTTTAGCAAAGTCTAATCTAGCCTTTCTATTCTTGATGCTTATGAGTGGCTTGCACCTAGTGTTGCCTAGCCGGTAAAACACCTGCCAGGGCCGTGGCAGGTATTACAAATTTACTGGCAATGTAGCTGCCGGTAATTTGTAATACACTTAACAAAAGCCCTTGGCCCTCCGGTAGAAACGTACGTTTTCTTAGTCTTCTGCTCCTCTCACGATGTGGCCCTGCCCCCTTTTGCATCACTGGCTGTGGCTCCACCCCTTTTTATCACCTGGCCCACCCATTTAGTTACCGCCTCCACCACTGGCTGGTAATTTTTTTTTTTAAAAAGGTGGCAACCCTACTTGCACCTTGCAATGCACCCTCTGTATTTACTTTCATGCAGTCTTCTCTTTATGGTAGACTTGGATATCGATACACCTACCTCTTGGAGAGTATTGGTCACTTGTTTGGCTGTTGTGAAGGGGTTTCTCTTCACCATAGAAATGATTCTGTGATCATCCACCACTGTTGTCTTCCATGGACATCCAGGTCTTTTTGTGTTGCTGTGTTCAACAGTGCTTTCTTTCTTTCTCAGGATGTACTGTAAATTTTGCCACTCCTAATATGGTAGCAATTTCTCAGATGTTTTTTTTTTTTTTTGCAGCTTAAGGATGGCTTGTTTCACCTACATGGAGAGCTCCTATGACCGCATGTTGTCTGTTCACAGCAAAATCATCCACATACAAGCACCCCCCACAAATCAATTCCAGAGCTTTTATCTGCTTCATTGATAAAATAATAACAAAGGAACTGCCCACACCTGCCCATGAAATAGCCTTTGAGTCAATAGTCCAATTGCTTTTGAGCCCCTGAAATGAAGTGATTGTGTTAAAAAAAAAAAAAAAAAAAAAGGCTTCAGTTCCTTTTTTTTATACAATCTTTTTGTTCAACCCACTGAATTAAAGCTGAAAGTCTGCAGTTCAACTGCATTTGAGTTTTCATTTAAAATTCATTGTGGTAATGTACAGAACCAAAATTAGAGAAAAGTTGTCTCTGTCCAAAGATTAATGGGCCAATCTATATATCATTGTAATCTCTTTAATAAATAAAAAGCCGCAAACACTCTTTAAACCTAAAGTTTAAATAAAAGACAAAAACTGAAAACAAAAAGGTTGTAATAGCTCAGCTGGACTCCACACTAGTGAAACCACTATGCACTGGAATTTATTCTTACAGCAGAAAAGTACTTTATTTTGACTATTATCTGTGAAATGGAAAGAGATTTGTCGTCCACGATAGCCCCGATTTAACCAAAGGTGACAAATCGTAACGTGTCATCACCCTTAACTGTTTCTTTGGTATCCGTCTGGGAAGCAGCATTGAATTTCAAAATATAACAATACCATCAGACGGAGTTGGAACAGCAGTACAAGTATCTTCCCGACAGAACCTTTCTGTGGATTGCTACTGTGGGTTTTTCTGGTGAACCCATAAAGAAGCTTTTCCTTCTTACATTTGTATAAACATGTTGCTTTTGGTTAACCCCTTACCTTTCCTCCTCTTTACATATTAAGGGGGTTAGGTCAAATTTTAGTTATGTGAGCTTTTTAAAACCTCGAAAGAACTCATAACTGCACGAGTTCGGGGTTAACAACAAGAAAACAAATTAATAGAGTTTTCCGTGTTAAAAAAACTGGAATTGATCGAGTTTTCAAGCAAAACCCACTGGAAAAAAACCTGAAACATCATGGAGGCTATTAACATATTCAAATGGTTCAAAGGACCTCTGGCACTGTCTTCTACATGACCCTGACAGGTGTCAGATGGTGCATTTTCAGATTGGAGCGATTTCCATGGTAGTTTTTTTTAACCTGAAAAAATTGATTTAAGACTGAAAAATCACCTCAAGAATTCATTTTTCATTGGAAAACACAACTCAACCCTTAATAAATCTGCCCCTAAATGTCTGTATAAATGCTTGCAAGAGCATGTCTCTTAGTTCCTGCATCATTACTGACCTGTATGCTTTTTTAACAATATTCTAAATACTACCGAAAAATCACAAACTAAAATTCCTTTTAACCCTTTCTTTTCAATAGCATTCTCATCCTATTTAATTTTGTATTACTTCAGCTATCTTTCTTATTTTTCTCAGGGCTATTTAATCTACCTTCAGATAATTTATGTATGTTGATTAAACTGTCACCTCTGCCTTCACTTTCTCTCTGCTCCCACAAACTGCTGGCTACAGGGACTTTGTTGTCTTAATAATCCTTGTGGACAAAACTGACCTGGTTATCATCTAACCTGTTACTTACATTTTCATTTATTTGTCTGCTCACTATATGTGTTGAAAAGCACCATATAATCCAAGTTCAAGTATGCCGTTTACTAGTCTGTTTGACTCATGTTTGCCCTTCTGTGTAATTCTTACTAAGTCATGCCACTTCCAACTTCCCATAATAAAACTTACTTCACACGAGAGACGGCAGAAATTCTAAACCCTTTCTGCACTGGCTGCCTGTCATACACAGAATTTACTTCAAGATTCTTGTACAGGTATTGGATCCATTAACCGGAAAGCTCTGAATTTCATAACGACTGTCTCCCATTTTATCCAAATAATCTTTTTTTTTTTTTTTTTTTTTTTTTGATGATGATTTCCCTTTTCTCTGTAATAATAAAACAGTACCTTGTGTTTAATCACAACTAAGATATTATTCATCCTTATTGGAAGCAAAACCAGCCTATCTGGTTTATTTAATCTTGATTTTTTAGTAGACTTAAGGTATGAAGATACAAATTACGGAAAGATCCATTATCCGGAAAGCCCCAGGACCAGAGCATTCTTCATAACCGGTCCCATTCCTGTATTCCCTTCCAAAACAATCAACATCACCATACATCGCCTCTTTAATTATCAAGTACAAACCCTGATGTAACTTCTGCATGCAAATGACCTTCTTTTCTCCTCATTTCCCTTACTAGGCCATATCCTGTTAAACACTCCTAGAACCTGCGTGTTTTAATTGTTCACTTAACATCCACCTAAGCCCCCTTACAGTCCGCTCACACCCACACTCATTTCTGGTTTCCATTTTTCACTATGGACTTGACATTATTGTTCTAACCAACAAGAACGTTACAACCACGCTGGTTCCCTGCACCATGTGTCATCTTTTTTCCCACCCTTATATGTAAGCTCTTGTGAGCAGGAACTTTACCTCATTGTCTCCTATGTCTCCTAGCAATATACTGTGGTAACTATATGTATCCCGATAAAATGCATGATAAATAACAAGGTTTAACACAATTAGTGAGTGTTGCCTGTCATACTTGATGTTGGTGCTTGGTTGGAAAATTAGGCCTTGACCCTATAGCACACAGCAGAGATACTTGCTGCAATTTAAATGTCCAGACAGGAGCTGCCATGCGTAGAGGCAGTTATTCTATTAAATTGCAGACTGGAAAATGTTACCTATTCATGTAATAGAAATAAATCATAGCAATTCCCTTTTGTAGTATGACTATTGAGTTCCTGGTTAAATATTGGTGATTTACTTACTGACTCATTTAACTTCCCATGTAATATACGGCAAAGACATCATTGCAATTTGCCATGTTTTCTTGCTGTCACCGTGCAATCACCTTGGTTATTTTAAGCACAATGGCAGGCTGAGTGGTATATAGGTGGGAATTGCAGCGGGCAAAATATAGGACCATAAGTTGCACTCTGCTTTACTGTGGTGGTTAGAGGCATAAAGACCAATGACTTTACAGCGTGTCCATATTTCTATGGACACAGTCATGTTTTCTGCTTTAATTGTATTTTCAATAGATCCAGTCTAGCCTTGAATTGAACTTGGCACACATTTGTAGTGATTTGTTAGTTATAAGAAGTATTCTTGAAATAATTGAATTTCAATTTAATATAAGAGGAAGAGAACCATAGACAATTTTCACCTGGGTTCCTGAGCTAAGAAATAACACGAGCAATGCAGAAGAACGGCACTTGCTGAATCAATCTTCCAAAGGTTTATTATGCTCAACGTTTCGGTCCCCCACAGGGACCTTCGTCAGGAATCAAACCGTGCAACCAGAATATTTCACATATTAAAGCGAAAATCAATTTTTCCAGAATATAGAGCTCACATTTTTATTGTGACATTTCTATTCTATGTGTACTGTATATTGTAAGTGGGTCCCTAAGCTCAGCAAGTGACAGCAGCACAGAGCATGTGCAGTGAATCAGCAGAAAAAAAGATGGGGAGCTACTGGGCCATCTTTGGAGATACTAATATTTACTGCTAAAGGGCTGTGATTGCTTTGGTTTGGTACAGAAGCCCAAAATATAATATACAACATTTCTAGCATTATTCTTTAGTTAGGCTTTAGTTCTCCTTCGTGCGGAATGCTTAAAGAACCTTTCCCCTTAGCAATGTTCAGAAGACAGTTTTAGCCAAACTTTTGATTTTTTTTGCATTTTAATACTATGTTTGTTTTTTCTTTGCTTGCCTAGGGTACCTTATCTTGCTGTTGCACGAACCTTTGAAAGGATAGAAGAGGAATCTGCCCGGTAATTAATTTTATTTATTTGTGTGATGTATTGTAAACTGCTGTTTTTGTCATATATAACGGTCTTCGGTATTTAGTATAAATCATGAAAAGTCCAAACAGAAAGTCCTCGGCCCTGATGAGTTTTATGCAGTTCACTCAATCCTGATGTAAACAAAAATCTTGGTATTTAATTTTCTCCTTGATTTGTTGCTTAATCGGTACTGATTTACAATTCAGAATGAAAAGAAAAGGTAACATTAACGCTGAAAAACAGAAACTATTTCAATTTTGTTTGTGGTTCAGAGGTAGATACTGCAGAGTATGTTAAGTTCATGCATATATTTGCAACCAGCAGAATTGGCATCTCTAACACGACTTCTTAAGGAGGGACCTTTAATTGAGCTTTAGAGATGCCATGCAGCAGAAGAAAATGATGTAGCCTTTAGTATTGCATAGGGATGAGCGAATTTGACCCGTTTCGTCAAAAATTCGCCGCCGGCGAAATGTCGCCGATGCCCATTAAAGTCTATGGGCGTCAGAATTTTTTTAATGCACGTCTTATTTTTTTTGACGCCATACAAGTTTATGGGTGGCTTTTCCGCTGCGAAACAAGGTAAAACAATTCGCCCATCCCTAGTATTGCATTCACACCCCCAGAATATGACCATGTTTATGCTCATGTGATGACTGATGTATCCTAGCATCACTTCCCATTAGTTCCTTGCGCTTGGACATTCTGTCTTCAATCACAATAATTTTAGCACTTTTTAGAAATTGTTTTGGTCAGTAGACAATATTATTGTAGGGTTGCTTCCTCACCCTTTTAAACACACATGGAATCCATAGCCTGCATGGCTAACTAGCAATTTATTTAGATGCATGATGCATTACTAATAAGCTATGCCGGCTGTGTATTCCATATGTGTTCAGTTTTAAAGGGCTGAGGTGGCAACCCTATTTTATTGCTTTTGTCCATTGGAGAAGAGACTTCTATTTGCATATTCTCCTAAATTCTTTAGAGAGAGAGACGTGATAAATGGCCTATAAAAAAAAAAAATCCCCCTATTTTTGCACTTGTTTTTCAAACCTTTTAAAACATCTATTTAAATATAATTCTGTGCTTTAGACTGAAGAACATAGAGACTCTGAGTAATTTTCTGCGCTCCGTCATTGCTCTTACTCCTGAGGATCTCTTGCCTTGCATCTATCTTTGTCTGAACCGCCTGGGACCGGCATATGAAGGACTGGAGCTTGGCATAGGAGAAACTATTCTAATGAAAGCAGTTGCCCAGGCTACAGGTATGAGTCTGTTTCAAATTGTCCTTTTTAAGTCTAAGGTTCCACTTGTTTATGTTCTCCTGGGTGTGATTGAGGTGCAGTTAGTGTTCTTAAGAAAGCGATAGAATTCCCTAATTACATGTAGTGCACTTTGGGACCTATATAAGAATATTGTGTTGAGTTTCAGATTTGGGTGGAGTAATTTTTCCATCTGTGCCTTTTTTGTTTATCCACTTTGTTTATATTGTGTATTATTCCATCAGTAAACCATACAACTACAGATGTTCTTACAGGGGTTGATAGTTATGCTAACTTGTAAACTATGTGCATTTATTCATCTTGGAGAGCAATTTATATTCCTGAATGGTGCATAACAGGGTTGTCCTTCCAATAGGAGAATAGTACCTATAGGTAAAACAGCATGTGATTTGCTGAGTGAGTCAGTCCCTAAGCTCAGTAAGTGACAGCAGCACAGAGCATGTGCAGTGAATTAGCATAAAAGAAGATGAAGAGATACTGGGGCATCTTCTGAGACGCAGATCTTTACTTTACTAAAGGGATGTGGTTGCCATGGGCTGGTACAGAAGCCCAAAACATAATGTACAACATTTCTAGCCTACGTCTTTAGTTAAGCTTTAGTTCTTCTTTAAGAAGGCACATTCAATTCAGTCAGTGAGTCTAAAATTAAATGTCTTGATGCAAAAGGCCAAACTTGTTTTCAATCTATAGGACGCCAGCTTGAGAAGATAAAGGCTGAGGCACAAGAGAAAGGAGACCTTGGCCTGGTTGCTGAGAGCAGTCGTAGCAACCAACGCACAATGTTTACACCTCCAAAGCTCATGGCATCAGGTGTTTTCGGCAAGCTGAAAGATATAGCCAGGATGACTGGCAATGCTGTAAGTACAAATGTAGCCCAAGGGAATGAAAAATGTAAACTATTGCCATTTGCTTCTGATCCACATAATTAAGAACTGTAGTCTGAGAGATCGGAAAACCTTTCACTATTCACTGAACTGCTGCTTATGCTGTTAGAATTGCTTGCATACTAAAGTATCCATGTTCATTTTTTATATTGATTACAACAGGCAGGGACAGTTTTATCTGTATTTAATCAACTGGGTATGAATAAGGTGTTGAAATGCCTATACAAGCTGCAAAAACGAGCAATACTTTTTAGGAATAAACACACACACACACCCACCCCCCTGTTGGAAAACTGTATGTCTGCTAAAGTATAATGGTCACTGCTGCAAACCTAGATTATAATGCATTTTTTTTTTTTTTTTTTTTTTTAATTGCAAATAACTGACACCAGTTGAAAAAAGATTCAAATTAATGGAATTAGGGACAATTGGTTCGGTTATGTCCACTGCATACATTTTTTACTTGTTGCCCCTTTTCTTTCCATCAGAACATTGCGCTGTAAAATTATTCAAAAGGAGAGATACGGGAGGTTTTTTTCCCCCTCTGGCAGAAGTACACAGCAGCGGAACTGCCATGTCATTATCTATACTGAGCGGTTTTCAGCCTGAAAATATATGCTTCTGCATTTTTTACCTGAAATCTGCTCTGTATAGCTGAATGCATACAGGCACATAGAAGCAAATTTACTTTTCTCAGCTTGCATAAAAAATACAGGCAGAGAAATTTGGGTAATCCTCATAGTATGCTCTTAGCCTTAAAGGAGAAGGAAAGGTAAAAATCAAATAAAGTTGTATATATAGTCCACATTTTGGAGAGCTACTTACAAGAATTGTGCCTCTATATCGTTTTGCCTTTGACTGTATTTCAATATCGTGGTAAAAAATATTGATAAGTGCTTGTGATCCCAAAGACATGCCTCTCGGTATCCAACGAGGCTGTAACAGGGCTTGCACATGTGCAGTAGTAATTTCGCAAGCCCTGCGCATGTGCAGTACACCACTTTACTTCTCCCATACGATCGATGATAAACCGGTCATGTGGTGCGAGTCAACATCATCGTTGACTTCTGCTTCTCCTCCCCTTCATGCTGCAGTGCCAATAGAAATGATCGCTACAGGTTGCTATAGCAACACAATCGTTCCTTAGCATATCTTGCGTTTATTTTGGTTAGAGCGCTTTCAGATTTCACAGGGTAGGTAGCGTTTTGGCTCTAGTATTAATACATTGGTGGACAGTTTAAAACTTACTCCACGGAGAGATGCAGCAACGCAAAAAATATGCTTTGGTATTGATGTGTGTGTGGGGGAGGATTCAATTTGGTGCATGCAAACTTGACACAGGATGTGACGTGTAGAGGGCCAACATGGCGGCCGCAAAGACAGTTACGGGACACAAGTTCTATGGCACAGTGCAAGTGCGGGAGACAGAATGGGGCCATGAAAGTGTAGCGGTCCAGGAAGGGTGTGCAAAAGCAACACTTAGAGATTAAAATGTACCTTTCTCTTGCCTAGATTGGGGGACACAGGCACCATGGGGGATGAAGATCCTGTTGCTTGGAGAAAGGACACTAAAAGGTTAAAGTGGCTCCTCCTCCTCCTGCTCTGGGCTTCATCCCCGCCTACCTCCTCAATCCTCAGTTTTCTTTAGTGTCCTCAGAAGGAGGATGGACACTTCGTGGCTGGGAGCAATGGTACAGATTTATTCAGTATCGTGCCACTACTAGGGGTCAGTGTTTCTCTTCCAGAACCCCTCCAGCCAAGGACTTCTGATCTGAAGATGCTCTATAGCCTTCCCGCTCTACGGAGGCTGCAGGCTGGGGAGCTCCCCCCCACACTACCCAGGGCACTGGTTCCCGCTCTCCGGAGGCTGCACCAGTAGCCACAACAGAGGGTATGTCTTTTATTGAGCATTCCTGGCTGGCACAAGGAGGTAAGTCAATTCCCTCCTCCCTCCCCCCATTACATGCTGCCTGTCAGCTCTGCAGAAAGGCATTTAGTTTCACTTTCACTGCTATTCTCTCACAGAGATTTTCCTAGGCATTTAGTTTCACTTTCACTGCTATTCTCTGACAAAGATTTCCCTAGGCCAGGGATATCCAAAAGGTAGATTGGGATCTACCAGTAGACCTTTAGCTGGTCATCAGTAGATCTCAAGACACTGTCAACACACAGTTTGTCTAAATCACCCTCCTGTTTCATGCTTTTTATCAGATATTTATGTTAAGGTTACAAAAAAAAAAAAAAAAAAAAAAAAAAAGGATGCTAAACATAACAATATACATTTTCTCATGAATCAATATTAAGTAATATTTTCTATGGAACAGAATGCTAACAATGCTTTTATAGATGTAGATCATAATGGGACAACAGCACTAAAAGTAGTCCCCGCATTGGTAACTCAGTGCCATTCCCAGCGACCTATCGCGCCACCATCTGGCGCTGCATCTATTTCATTGTGCACAAGTCGCTGCACACGCGCCTCACGGGCGCCATCTTACTAAGGTACTATACCAAAGCCCGGGAAACCTCTCTGGCGGCCATTTTGGATCCGCATCTCTCTCCAGTACTGAGCGTTTCCAGCCTCACTGTCTCTCACAGAGAAGAACAAGGCACCATTCCTTCCTACCTTGGTGAATAGGTAGTTACGCTTCCCTTACTCTTTCTCTAGGGGATTAACACTTCCCTTTCTCTATGGGACCTACTGTGGGGTTTTTCACTACTTCCCTCTGTCTTCACAGATCGCACTCTAAGGGAGAATTGGTTCACTCCTCTGGACTCTCCTAATATTCCCCAATATCTTTATTTACTGGGTGGCACTACATAGTATAGCCATGACGGGCAGGGCAGATGACCAGTCCCTTCCCAAGCAGGCAACTGCATGTACCACCAATGCAATTTAGTGTTTGGCATGGGCAACTTGCAGACCTAAATGTGCTAGTGTTTTGGCTGAGCCAATATGTGAAGCCTGTAAGACTGCAGCAGTCACTGCACAATTACAATCCCACACAGCCCTACCAGCCAGCTCTGCGACAGCTACGGCTAATCAAACGAGCTTGGATTCTGAATTGGTGTGCGCTCTATCTCTAGCGGGTCTACAAAACCTAGCCAGAATTCCAGAGACTCTAGATAAGGTCCTACAGCACCTATCTACACAGCCTCACAGACCGGTCACTCAGCAGTCCGCCACAAAGCGACCTCCCCTTTCCCCACCTGTTTTGCCTGATGAACAGGAAGAGGCATTGGGAAGAGGGACAGATCCTATCCGCAGATGAATAGGGTCAGGATACCCCCTAGATCACAATGAGAGGTCGAGAGCCTGATTCAGGCACACCCCACCTTTAGCAGAGCGAACCAAAAACATTTTCAAGAGGCAAAAGAAGTCTTCTTGTGTCTTTCCAGCCTATGAAAAGCTGTGTGACATTGTTAAAGCACAATGGAAAACGCCAGACCATAGAGTCCAATTTTCCATCGCTTTACTCAAACTTATCCTTTTACTTTACAGACCTTGGTCTTCACCCCCAGCAGTGGACCCACCGGTCTCTAAATTGTCAAAGACCACCCCCATTCCAGTAGCCGATGCGGCTTCCTTTAACGATCCTATCGACAAACGTCTTGAGGGTTTCTGCAAGTCGATTTTTACACCAGTAGGCGGAACTCTCCTACCTATTATTGCCACCCCATGGGTATCCAAGTCAATGGAAGTTTGGGTGAAACAGATGGCCCAACTCATGGCTCAGAAGACCCCTCCACAGACCTCTTTCTAGCTCCGATAGCAGACACAAATATATATAAATTTGCGTAGCAGTCCTGGACGCGGCTAAGCTCGTCACAAGGGCTTAGGCGTAATCCATTGCAGCCAGACGTTTCCTTTGGCTAAAAAAACTGGTCAACAGATCTTACCTTGAAGTGGTCTCTGCTTGGTCTCCCATTCTCGGAAAACAACTTTTTGGTGCTGAACAGAGAAGGTAAATTCTCAAGCTACAGGAGGCAAGAGCACTTTACTTCTGCAAAACAGACCCAAGAGGCCTACCTTCAAAAGGCAACGATTTATTTATTTGTTTATTTTTTCCGTCCCTTTCGCCAAAATCAGAGCCAGAGGTCCCAACATGAAAAGCAACAAGCTCCGACCCGCCCCAGATTCCAGTTAAGGCAGAGCACTTCTTGGTCAGGAAGCAGAGCAGCACCTAAGCCCGCACAGGACAAAACAGCCTCCGCATGAAGAGGTGCCCACCCCTGAAAGCTAAACCCTTTGGCGGACGCTTAAGTCACTTTCAGGAGGTGTGACAGCATAGAGTACTGGACCCCTGGGTCCTACAGATCATTTCTATCTCATAGAATTTGTTCGGCTACCTCCGAGGGGATTTTCCATCTCAAGGCTCCCTACCACAGAACCCAGGCACTCAGCGGGCCAAGGGGTTCCACACGCCCTGACTGCCTCCGCGGTAGTAATGGCGGTCCCTCAAAGGTAAAAGGGGCTTCGGTTTCTACTTAAACCTGTTTATAGTACCCAAAAAGGATGGATCTTTTCACCTGGTGCTAGACCTAAAGGCACTAAACGACCATGTAAAGAAGCACCACTTCAAGATGGAATCCATCCAGTCAGTCCTAATGTCCCTGGACATAGAGGATTTCAGGGTGGTGATCAACATCAAAGATGCATACCTGCATGTCCCCATACATCCCAACCACCACTGGTTCCTTCACTTTTCAGTGGCAGGAGATCATTGGCAATCCCTGGCACTCCCCTTCAGACTATCCTCCGCGCAAAGGCTATTCACAAAGGTCATGGCTGCAGCTCTAGAGGACCTGCGACTGCAGGGAGTGAGTGTCATACCATACCTGGACGACCAACTGGTTAAGGCCCGTTCCATGGCACTGGCCACAACTCATCTCCAGACACTAATGCTGTTAGGCTGGCAGATAAACTTCCAAAAATCTCGATTCATACCTTCTCAGAGTACAGAATATTTATGGCTTGATCTAAATTCTTCATTGGGAAGAGCCTTCCTTCACCAATCCAAGACCACCTCAATGCGGGGGCTCCTGTCAGCTCTGCAGAAAACGGATCAGGTACCCTTAAGGTTGCCATGAGAGTGCTAGGGACTATAGTGTCATCCTCCGATTCCATATGAGCAGCTCCACACCAGAGCCTTACAGAGCCTTACTCCAACACCAGAGGAGGAACTGAGCGAACCTAAACTGCAGGATTCCCCTATCAGAACTAGTTTGAACCTCTATCACTTGGTGGCTTTGACCAACAACACTTCCGTCAGGAAAACCCTTCCCCAATCACCAGTGGACAGTCATCGCAACAGATGCCAGTCTACAAGGTTGGGGAGAAGTATTGGGAGACCTAACCGTACAGGGACGTTGGTCACAGAAAGAACTACTCCCCATCAACATCCTGGAATTAAGAGCAATCTACCTGTCATTGCTCCAATGGTCAGGCAGACTTCAAGATCTACCTGTAAGAATACAGTCAGGCAATGTGACAGCATTGGCTTACATCAACCACCAAGGAGGCACAAGGAGTCAAGCTGCCCTCGCAGAGGCACAGCAAATTCTTCTGTGGGTGTAAAACACGGTACCAGCTATCTCCGCAGTTCATATCCCTGGAGTGGACAACTGGATAGCAGATTTTCTCAGCCGAGAGACCTTACATCAGGGAGAGTGGAGCCTACAGAGCCTAGAGTGGAGCCTAGAGGTTTTTTCAACTGATTCTGGCAAGGTGGGGCACTCTGGAAGTAGACTTAATGGCATCCAGGTACAACAACAAGCTTACGAGGTTCTTCACAAGAAGCAATGACCCTCTGGCCCTAGCATTGGAAACACTGGTGGTTCCGTGGCAGTTTCACCTAGCATACGTCTTCCCACCACTGGCACTTCTGCCAAAGGTAATCAAGAAGGGTAGAAACAGTTCTAGTGGCACCCTACTGGCCGCACCACACTCGGTTCGAAGCGCTCATAAGTTCATCAGTGGACACACCTTTCCACCTTCCAGACAGAATGGATCTGTTATCTCAAGGACTGATCCTCCACCCGAGTTCACCATGATTGGCTTTAACGGCATGACACTTGAAGCCATAATCCTAGCCAGGAGTTCCAAAAAAGGCCATACCGACCTTACTAAGGGCCAGAAAGCCCGTCTCCGCACGCATCTACCACAGGGTATGGAGGACATTCATATCCTGGTGTAAATCTAAAGCCAAAGACCCACAGTCCTAGGACGAACGTAGCCTATTGTTATTCCTTCAGGAGGGTTTAGAAATAAGGGCTGGCACTCAGCTCTCTGAATGTTCAGGTATCAGCCTTATCTATCCTTTTTCAGTAGCAGCTTGCAATGCTGCCCAACATCAAGACCTTCCTACAGGGAGCATTGAGGATGATACACCATACCGTCATACAATCCCTCCCGGGGATCTCACTATGGTACCTTCTGTATTGCAGGAGCAACCGTTCGAGCCATTGGATAAATTCCATTACCTCCGCTGACTCTTAAGGTAGTTTTCTATTAGCCATCACTTTGGCTAGACTAGTTTCAGAACTAGCAACTCTATCCTGTCGTCCACAAGGCGGTGTTGAGACCTACCCTGGATTTCTTCCTAAGGCGTTCCATCTTAACCAGGACCTGGTGGTTCCTTCATTTTGTCCCGAACAAAAGACAAATATGGAACAGTTACTTACGTAGATGTGGTTCGTTCTCTCAGAACATACACCAGGGCTACCAAGAGTAGAAGGAAGCTAGACAACCTCTTTGTCTTACCAGAAGGACCACGGAAAAGCCTTAAGGCATCTAAGGCCACCAATGCAAGATGGATTAGGTCAACAATCTTGAAGGCCTATGAGGTACGAGGTAAGGCCACACCCTTCCGGGTTCAGCTCATCCTACTTCTTCACTCAGCACTTCTTGGGTGGTTCGCCTCCAGGCTTCAGCAGAACAGGTCTGTAGGGCTGCAGTGTGGTCATCCACACACACCTTTTCCAAATTCTACAAGGTGCATACATTCGCCTCAGCCGAAGCGAGCTTCGGCAGGAAATTGTTGCAGGTGGTTATTCCCTGAATACTAGGGGTAAAAAGTCCCGCCCTCATGGGTAGCTTTGGGACGTCCCCATGGTGCCTGTGTCCCCCAATCTAGGCAAGAGAAAAATAGATTTTTGTACTTACCGTTAAATCCTTTTCTCTTGTCCTACATTGGGGAACACAGGCCTTCCCTCCCTGTATTAGTTCAAGTTAATGTTGATCAGGTAATATCTTATATCATTTTTATTGTTCAAATACCAACAAGTTCAAACAGCAGGTGGTTCATACCGTGCTTAGCTTGCATTGGGGAGGTGCTCCTTCTCTTCACATGGGCAATTGGTA